>CM030359.1:369670611-370087182 GCA_017893485.1 Hemerocallis citrina
ACTGCAAAACAACCTATAAAATCTGGACAATATATTAAAATGTCTTGAAGGAACATCATCTGAGGTAAAAGCCAAAGTTACTTTATGTTTCTATAAGTTTGATATTTTTTGCATGATTCCAGGATAAAACGTAGATCAGATACTTGCCCTTTGTGATATTATCGTAAATGAGCTTGAGAGCTTAGGTAAGAGGTTGGATGATGACCGAAAGGTCGGAAAATTCATAAGCTGCCTCACACCTGAATGTGACATAAAAGCTGCTGGAATGCGGGAGACGCTTGAAGAGAAAGAATTCAACTACTACTCCTTTCAGGGAAAATTGAAGACGTATGAGATGGAAATGACCGAATCAAAGAGGTACCAGCAGAACATTGAGATTATACCAAAATCTAATAAGAAGACAATTGCCTTGAAAGCAGAAACTTCATGACCATCAAATCAGAATCAGACCATGAAGAACTAGATGAAGATATCGCAATGCTAACTAAACATGTAACCCTCATTCCTGTAAATACGTATTTTCTGAATATTTTCTTTATTTCGATATTTATAAATTCATTATTTGTTAAAATCGTTTTGGATTTTATATTAAAGTGTTTTTCTAATCTAAAATTTATTCATTTCGAATAACGATGTGTTTTGATCTTATTTTCTAGATCTTATTGATCAACTATTTGTATTTGAGTCCAAATTATATATATATATATATATATATATATATATATATATATATATATATATATATATATATATATATATATCCAAATTATATATATATTGATATGGCTAAAAATGGGGTTAAATCGGAACCGTCCAGATCGAGCACGAATCTTGATACTCGGGGGTAAAAAGGTAATTTCACATAGTAATGGATCCAAAACGGGTATTGGATCTCCTTCTCGCAGAACCAACAACCCGCGAACGGAACCACCATAACTGGGCACGGGTCCCGACCCGATACCAACCCAGATCACCAAGAGGAGAATCAGGGCCATTGATTTGACTAAATCAATTCAACAGGCCCGATTTGCTCCCACCGGGAATCAGGGGCTAATTTCCCAAAACAGAATAGGAGGATTTTCCTCCTTGCTGTTAGGCAGGAAATCAGGCCCCTAACCGTTCCAAAGGCGACTATAAATATCACCCCTCTACCACCATGACCAGGTTAATCACTTCTTCACCACTTTTAAGCTCTTTGTTAATCTCTTCTGATTATTGACAAGAGCGTCGGAGGGTGCAACGTCGGAATCAACCCCGGTGTTTCGCACTTCCTTGCAGGTCGCGGCAGGAGCAAGAAGGCTGAGTCTACTGTTCAGGTTGTTCTCGGACTCACAAATTCTATCTGTTTACCCCCACACCGAAAACAGCGATAACAGATTGGCGCCGTCTATGGGAAACAGCCACACGAACAGCCTCCGCCCTTCCTCGTCGTCCTCTCCAACCATGCCTCCAAAGAAGGTCAGATCTCGTGGGTCCAACCGGGTGGCCAATCCCGCCGACCCTACGGAGGAGGCCCCTGTCAATCCAATTCCGCAGCCCGACCTTCCTCCACCGGCCCAGCAGGTCCAACCTCCTCATCCCAAGCAGCAACCCAACAATGGCCCTTCCGGCCATAACGGCCGGAAGTAGAAGTAGCCCCTCCATCAGGACCATGTCTCTGTCCATAATGGGTCCTCGGACTTAATGGCTTCTCATTACCCCGACCTCCGCAACACAGTCCTGAACCGCCAAAAAGATGAGGACCTCCGCACACACCTCGATGAGAGGCGGGCCCGAGGGGGAGCCTCCTGCCAGCATCAGGGTGAGCGGACTCCTCACCGCCGAGAGGGCAGACGGTTTCCGGACTGCCGAGAGGGCAGACGGTCTCCGGACCGAAGGGGCCGAGCGGCATCGCCCGACCGCAGAAGGAGGAGGCCACAGTCCCCCGCAGATCGGCACCATCACATGAACAATGATGCACCCATCACCCGAGCCGAGTTCCTGCAATTCCAAGACACCGTACTGCAGGTTCTCAACCTTCGGCAGAACGTCCAAAATGCCCAGAGGGCTCCGACGCCCCCGAGGGATCCCAGTCCTCGTCGCCGAACCCGCAGCCCTTCCCCAGCTCCCAGCCGCCAGCAGCAGCACTACAGTCCTCGCCGGTCCCAGGACTACCGGCGCCGCAGTCCGCGCTCCCCTTCCTACGAAGAGGAGTCCTGGGGGTCATATGATCACCAGCGGAGGGACGACGCCCTCATCCGCCATCTCCACGAGGTGGAAAGGCGTATTGGCCGCATGGATAGGGAGGAGGAGTCCCGAGCAGGAACGGTCCGTCCTAGCAGACCCCCTTTCTCTCGATCGATCATGGAGACCTGAATACCGAGGGGTTTCAAACCTCCGCAGTTTGAAACGTACTCAGGGGAATCCGACCAGGTTGATCACGTCGAAAGCTTCAAGACCCTGATGCTGATCCATCAAGCTTCCGATGCCGTGCTCTGCAGGACCTTCCCTGCCACCCTCAGGGGGTCGGCTCGGGAATGGTATTCCAGACTCGCCCCCTCCTCCATCTTCTCGTTCGAGTAGTTTGAAATACTGTTCATAACTCACTTCGTGAGTAGCCGGTGAGCCGAGAAGACGAGTCTCTCCCTGCTGAACCTGCGGCAGGAAAGGGGGGAGAAGCTACGGGACTATGTGAAGAGATTCACCGGAGAGGTCAGGTCTATCGCCTCTTTAGACCAATCAGTAGCGACTGTGGCGTTCCAGTCGAACGTCCTCAACGCCAACCTCCGATCGTCCCTGGCCAAGAAGCCCCCGCATGACTTCGCCGACCTCCTCCTGAGGTGCGAGAAGTATATCCGAGCAGAGGAGGCTGAAGCCCTGCCGAGCTTCAGGGGGTCCTCCTCGGGGTCGAAGAGGAAGGCGACCGGGAAAAAGGGGTCCAAGAAAGCTCAGAAGGACAACGGCGGTCAGCGTCGCCCTCCCCCAAGGTTTGAGAAGTTCACTCCCCTCACCACTAACGTCTCCACCATCCTGATGGAAGTGGAGAAGGAGGGAGTCATCCCCCCGGCTCCGAGGATGCACACCCCGGCGAAGAGGAGGAACAAAGATAAATTTTGCCGTTACCACCGGGACCACGGCCACGACACGAACGACTGCCGAGCACTGAGAGATGAAATAGAAGCCCTCATCCGGAGGGGGCAGTTGGCCAAGTTCGTGAAGGCTAACGATCGGGTGGACCGTAATTCTCCTCCGCCTCGGGGAGCTAACAAGCGTTCCGAGCGGCGCGAAGAGTCGCCTGAGTTCGAGGAAGAACGGATTTTGCATCTGATCCACGGAGGCCCCATGGGGGGCTCCTCTAATTCCTCCCGGAAGGCCTTCGTCCGAGAGGTCAACTCGGTTCACAGCGCCCCTCCCCCCAAAGGTCTCGGCGTCCCTGTGTCTTTCTCCAACGCAGACCTCGAAGGGGTCCGAACCCCACACTGTGATGCCCTCGTCATCGACTCTGCATGGCCAATTTCAAGGTGCAGAGGGTTTTAGTGGACAATGGGAGTTCGGTCAATATCCTCTTCCTCTCGGCCTTCCGAGGCCTGCAACTGTCTAGGGACCGTCTCAAGCCGGCCGGTTACACACTCCATGGGTTCACGGGGGTCCCAGTCACCGTCGAAGGGGTGATAACCCTGGACGTGACTGCTGGAAGCACCCCTACTACCCGGACCGAGCCGATGGACTTCATGGTCGTCGACGTCCCGGCCGTGTACAATGTCATCCTAGGCCGACCAGGCCTAGCTGCTCTGGAAGCTGTCCCCTCGGCGTACCATTTGAAAATGAAATTCCTCACTCGGTCGGGAGTAGGGGAAGTCAGGGGAAGCCAAGAAACAGCCCGGAAGTGCTACATGACTTCCACCAGGGGACCAGTGCTCTCGCTCGAGACACTAGAAATCCCCGAGCCGAAAGCTCGGCCAACGTCCGAGCCGGCGGACGAGTTAGAAGAAGTGCCCTTCTCGGACGAGGACCCGAGCCGGAAGTTCCTCATCAGAAAGTCCTTGCCGACCGCACTCTGCTCGGACCTGATTCAATGCATCCGGGATAACCGTGACTTGTTCGCTTGGTCGGCCGCGGACATGCCCGGCATTTCAAAGGAGCTGCTCGTCCATCGCCTGAGTGTCGAGCCGGGGTGCAAACCGGTTCAGCAGAAGAGGCGAAAGTTCGCTCCCGAGCGACAGCAGGCCATCAAGGAGGAGGTGGATAAACTGCTGAAGGCCAAGTTCATACAGGAGGTAAATTACCCCGAGTGGCTGTCGAATGTTGTAATGGTCAAGAAGTCCAATGGCTCGTGGAGGATATGCATTGACTTCACCGACCTGAACAAGGCATGTCCGAAGGACCCATTCCCTCTCCCGAACATCGACACCCTCATTGACGCCACCTCGGGCCATGAGCTCCTCAGCTTCATGGACGCCTTCTCGGGATACAATCAAATCCGAATGTTCCCTCCGGACATTCCGAAGACCTCCTTCGTCACCGACCAAGGCCTCTACTGCTATCGGGTCATGCCATTCGGCTTGAAGAACGCGGGCGCCACCTACCAGCACCTCGTCAACAAGGTCTTCCAGAGCCAGATCGGCCGAAACATGGAGGTGTACGTTGATGACATGCTCGTCAAGAGCATCCGGGGCACAGACCATGTAACCGACCTCCAGGAGGCCTTCGGTGTGTTGAGAAGGCACAACATGCGGCTGAATCCGAACAAATGTGCATTCGGGGTCTCTTCGGGAAAGTTCCTCGGCTTCATGGTGAGCCAACGAGGAATTGAAGCTAATCCCGAGAAGATTAAGGCCATACTTGACATGGCCCCGCCTCGGAACATCAAGGAGGTGCAGAAGCTCACTGGTCGGCTCGCTGCTATCGGTCGGTTCCTCTCGAAGTCGGGGGAAAAGTGCCTCCCCTTCTTCAAAGCACTCAGGGGGGCTAAGGGTTTTGAATGGGGCCAACCACAACAGGAATCGTTTGACCAGTTGAAAGCATACCTGGTGAACCCCCCTCTGCTCAGCAAACCGGTCCCGGGCGAGACCCTCTTCGTCTACTTGGCTGCCTCTGAGCAGACCTTGAGCGCTGTCTTGGTGAGAGAAGAGGATCGAACCCAAAGGCCTATCTACTACGTGAGCAAGGTGCTTCGGGACGCCGAGCTCCGCTATCCGAGGATTGAGAAGATGGCCTACGCCCTAGTCACGGCGGCAAGGAAGCTTCGGCCATACTTTCAATCCCACTCGATCGTTGTCCTCACTGACCAACCCCTGAAGCAAATCCTCTACAAGCTTGAGACCTCGGGCCGGCTGATGAAGTGGTCTATAGAGTTGAGCCAGCAAGACATCTCTTACCAGCCTCGGACAGCAATTAAGGCGCAGGCGCTCGCCGACTTCATCGTTGAGTCCACTATCCCCGAGGTCGGCCACGTCCCGAATGGACCCCCCATTTGGACAGTCTTCGTGGACGGATCCTCTTGTAATGAAGGAAGCGGCGCTGGCATCATTCTGAACGGCCCTGACAACTTCGTCCTCCAGTACGCGATCCGTATGACCTTCAAGGCCTCGAACAACGAGGCGGAGTATGAAGCACTCATAGCTGGTCTCAGACTTGCACGGAGCGCTGGGGCGCAGCGCCTCCGAGTCCACAGCGACTCTCAGCTCATCGTGAACCAAGTCTTGGGCGAGTACGAGGCTCGGGATGAGCGGATGGCGAAGTACCTTGCTAAGGTTCGGGACCTCATGGGCCGGTTCAAGGAAGCGCTCATCCAGCAGGTCCCTCGTGAAGAGAACTCACAGGCCGATGCCCTCTCCAAACTGGCCTCGTCCTCCCTACAGGGTCTCGAACAAACCGTACTGATTGAAGTCCTCTCTAAGCCGAGCATCGAAGACGAGACACCTGGCTCGGTGGAATCATTGCCGGTCATACTACAGGACAATTGGATGAAGCCACTGGTAGAATTCTTAAGGGATGGGGTTCTGCCCTCAGACCCCAAGGAAGCACGCCGAGTCAGAACTCGGGCTGAGCGCTATGTCTTGATCGAGGGCGTCCTATACAAACGCTCTTTCTCTCAAATAGACGGCCGACCGTACCTAAGGTGCCTCACTCCGGATCAGGCCGAATACGCCCTACAAGAGCTTCACGAAGGCATCGGAGGGGCACAATCAGGATTTAAGTCCTTGGCCCGGAAAGCTTTAAATTATGGGTACTTCTGGCCGACCCTCCTTCAAGATGCCGAGCGACACGTTCGGCACTGCAGTTCTTGTCAGCGACACTCCAGTATCCGACGCCTCCCTCAGGCCGACCTCGCCTCCCTGTCAAGTCCTATCCCCTTCGCAATGTGGGGGATGGATTTACTAGGGCCTTTCCCTCCGGCTCCAGGTCAGTTCAAGTTCTTGGTCGTGGCCATCGACTACTTCTCGAAGTGGGTCGAGGCCGAGCCCCTCGCCACTATAACCGAGAACAAGGTGGTATAGTTCTTCTGGAAGAGCATCATTTGTAGGTTCGGCGTCCCCCGCGTCCTCGTGACGGACAACGGGACTCAGTTCACTGGCGCAGCATTCCGAGCTCTATGCGACGACCTGGCCATCCAGCAGCGCTTCTCGTCCGTCTCCCACCCTCAGTCAAACGGACAGGCCGAAAATGCTAATCGGCAGATCCTCGCAGGCATCAAGAAAAGGCTAGACAAAAGTTCAAAGGGCTTATGGGTCGACCAACTCCCCAACGTCCTATGGAACTACCGCACGAGCAAGCGGACCCCCACAGGCGAGTCCCCTTTCAACCTCACCTATGGGTCCGAGGCCGTGATACCTCTCGAGATCGGAATACCTTCCCCTCGGCTCACAGCCTACGACGAAGCACAGAATGCCAGGGACCTCAGAGCAGACTTGGACCTAATAGACGAGCTGAGGGAAAGGGCGTCGATTCGGCAGCAGATTTACCGAAGAAGGGTTGAACTAGCGTACAACAAAAAAGTCCGACCCACCAACCTTAAGCAAGGAGATTTGGTTTTGAGAAAGCTAGCCATATCCTTCCCCAGTCAGAAGAGCAAGCTGGCTCCGAACTGGGAAGGGCCGTACAGGATCACGAAAGTGGTTCGGCCCGGCGCATATCGTCTTGAAGACCTGGATGGCAGAGAGATTCCGAGGACCTGGAATGCAAACCACCTTCTGAAATACCAAGAGAGCGCCCCGGCGCCTCTCTGAGTAACCCGAGGTGTCGAGCCATTCCTCTCCTCCAAGTTGTAACCTATTTTCATGAATTGTACTATGTAAAACGGTTCGCCGTCAGTTATCAATAAAGAAAGCTCTCTTCATGCTTATGAATTTGTATGCTTCTCTCTGCTCTTATCATGTGCTTTTTAAATTATAATTTCAACCAATGGTTCGGAGTCCACGTTCGGCTCGACCTCACCTCCTCGGCTCGTCCCCGGACGAACCAGTGGTAGACCGTCTTTCGGAACTGCTCCCGCAACCGTTGAACTTTACCAATGGTTCGGAGTCCAACACTCGGTTCGACTTTACCTCCTCGGCTCGTCCCCGGACAAGCCAGGGGTAGATCACTGTTCGGAATTGCTCCCACAACCGTTGAAATAACACCGATGGTTCGGAGTCCAACACTCGGTTCGACTTTACCTCCTCGGCTCGTCCCCGGACGAGCCAGGGGTAGATCACCGTTCGGAATTGCTCCCACAACTGTTGAAATAACACCGATGGTTCGGAGTCCAACACTCGGTTCGACTTTACCTCCTCGGCTCGTCCCCGGACGAGCCAGGGGTAGATCACCGTTCGGAATTGCTCCCACAACCGTTGAAATAACACCGATGGTTCGGAGTCCAACACTCGGTTCGACTCTACCTCCTCGGCTCGTCCCCGGACGAGCCAGGGGTAGATCACCGTTCGGAATTGCTCCCACAGCCGTCGATCTCCGCGACAATCCCGAAGTCAAACACTTGGTTAAAATCCTGCCCTAAAGATTACTTCCCGGAAAGCTCCCACGTTGTGGCGAGCGCTCGGCTTATCTCTAGCCCGAGCCCTTCCCCACTTCATAGAAACGGGAGAGGATAAGAAGGGTGGGACCATCCCCCGGTCGGAATCCGAGCAAGTGCCATTCCGACCCCGCAAACGGAGAAAACTCACTTTCCCCTCAAGAATCGCGCCTGATCTCGATCAGACGGCCCAGATCTCGCCGAGGACACTAAACGACAAGATAGTGTTTTCTCGAGAAATGTGCCCGTCTTGAGATGCGCGTTGCCATCCGATGGCTCAGATTGCGCCACGTCACTCGGGTTTGCCGAAACCCCCTTCCTTCGGTCGGCAGCCGAACAAGTGCCTTTCCGAGCTCGCAAACGGAGAAAACTCACTTTCTCCTCAACTTTCGTGCATGATCTCGATCAGACGGCTCTGATCTTGCCACCTGCGCTAAACGACAAGATAGCATTTTCTTGGGAACTGGACCGCCTCGAGATTCGTGCTTACAATCAACGGTTCAGATCTTGCCACCTGCGCTAAGCGACAATATAGCACTTTCTTGGGGACAGAGCCGCCTAGGAGTTCGTGCTGTACCTCGTCAGGGTCGCTAAACGACAAAATACCGCACATACAGGAACCCGTTCGGTTCAACACTCTCGCCGACGAAACTACAACGCTCGGCTCAAGGACCTCGGCACAACCAACACAGTTATAAGCAAGACAAATATGCAGAACAATGAAAGATGTTTTATTCAACAACCAGGCTGTAATACAATGCACATCTGTTCCATGGTTACAAAGTGTTCGCAAACAAAAAATATAATGCCGACCCACAACACTTGGCGTTCAAATAGAAACTTCTTCACTAGACTGTTCGGTCGCCTGACCATCCTCCTCGGCTGACAGCTCCCCCTCATCTTTCCGGAGCTTCGCTGCTACGGTCTGTAAGTGTCGGATCTCCGAGAGCAAATCGTCCCGCTCGGCTATAATCTTCGACTGGTTATGCCGAATACACTTGACCCGAAGAGCGTTGCCGAAAGCGATCTGTGAATCCTTGTCCCCTTCTGCGGGGCTCAGCTCGGCAATTTTATTCTCCAGGCGTTGGATCTCGGCTTCCCGTAGGTCGAGGACGGACAAAAGGTGGGCCCGCTCGCTCTCGGCTCGGCATAGCTCCAGCTCGGCGCTCCTAGGACTCAGAGCAGCCGTCCCGGAAGTGCCCTCGGATTCAGATTCGCCCTCCGAACCGTGGAAATCAGCATATGGGTCGGCCGCCTCAGGCTGAAAAGAAAGGAGAATGAATAGCAAGTTTTCAATACGCTTCCGAAGCACGACACTTAAGATTTTCCAAATCAGAAATTCAGATTCATATTCAGACATATTATTTCTCCATACAACAAGACAGATTCAACTAAAGAATTTTACAGCGACAAGGAAAAACATGAAACGATGCGGTCAGGGTCTTTTCGGAAGGGGAATGCTTCGGTTTAGGGAAACGTGAGGACGACGAGCTCTGCCCTCCGAACCCGATCCTAAGCCTACGAAGCGTGATCCACCTTCACTGCTGACCCTGACTGTGGCGCCAACCGAGGCACCGCTCGACGAAACAGCAGCACTACTCTGAGCGTCGGCCGGGCTCTGCCTCCCGGTGGGAAGTCGTGTCGCGAGTTCGTAGAAGGAAATCCCCTTCTCGCTCTCTTCACGAGTGCACGACGTGCTGCGAACGTTGGCCCTCACTGGCGGAGGCTTGAGTGACGCGACCTCTTCTTCCAGTTCAATGATTCTATCTCTCAGGGCGTCGTCCTTCGACGATCTCCTCGGACGAGAAGGCCTCGACGAGCCGGAGGCATTGGCACCATCAGTCGCGAGCCGTCGGAAGTGGGTGACCTCGATCCCCCGGTCTATCGTGATCCTTCTGAGCTTGTCGACTTCGGCCAGTAGCCTCGTGCGCTCGGCCGACGCCTTCTCCAGCTCGGAAGTCAGCTTCTCTTCCGCTGCCGAGCGTTCTCTCTCTGATAATTCCAAGTGTTGGACCTCGGCCAGAAGGTCGTCATTCTTCTGCTCGACGGAAGTGAGCTCTCTACGGAGCCGCTCGACTTCCCCCTCGGGACAAGGAGCTTGGGGGTACTTCCGCAGTTGCCACAGCTCGCGACAATACCTCCGCACAGCTGCCTTCGCCTCCTCCAGCTGGCCGAGCAGGAGAAATCGCCTCTGTCGGCTGTCCGAGAATTCACGCTTCGTTTTGGCCAGCTCTTTACGGAGGTACGAAACCTCCGTGATCGGACCAAACTTAACCTGAAAAGCGGAGATAAATCCGATGGGCCCACGCTCGGAAATATTTACAACACAATCACATTCGAAAATCGAGACTCAACACTTGGACAAATTTTAGCCAAACAAATATTTTCATTCAAAACCGAGCAGAAAGTTTTACAAAAAGCGGTGGCCAGTCCGCAGTTAGGCTTACAAAAGAAAAAAGACTAAAAAGGACAACCGAGTCAGGGGTCGACCTTTTTGCCGTTCGGGTCCGTCGACCCCCCGGTCTTGTCCTCGAAGCACATGATCTTCTCGGCCCTCTTCTGAGCCTTCTCCGCCTCCGACCGAGCGTTGGCCAGAGCCTCCTTCAGCTCGGCAGCCTCTTTCTCCGAGGCCTCGAGTTTGGCCGCCGCATCCTTCGACAGCTAAATGGAGTTGGCCAGCTGCTGCTCCAGCCCCTTCACCTCAGCAGCCCTCTTCGTCGAAAGGAGCTGCTCGGCATCAAGCCGCTGCGTGGCCTTGACGCGCTCCGCCCTCTCCCGTTCCTTCTCCTGCTCCTTGTTCGCCATCTCCTCGAGCAGGAAGTTGAAGTGGCAGAGGGTCTGGAAAAGAATAGCAGATTAAAATCCGAACCCAAAGACTTGGAAAAAACTCTAGGAAAGAAGTTCCAATGAGGGAGAGCCCGGCCAACTTACCGACATAGTATTCCGAGCAATCTGCATCACGGCGTCCCCTGCCTGCCCGGCCTTCAGGGTCACTCGGTCCTTTGGGGTCGGCAAGTGCTTCACCGCCTCCATGCAGATGTTGCCGTCGCCCAAGAAGCCGTCGACCTTCATCACCTGCCAATCGGGGACGAAGATCTGCTTGTGACGCTCGGTCAGGATCTTCTCCGCCTCGGCAGTGAGGGGCGGAACTTGGAGGGACAACACCTCTGTCACGCCGAACGCACCGCTCGACGAACCGGGAGCGTCCCCCTTCGGGGTCTGTGTCGGCGCATCCGGGGCAGGAGGGTCGAGGACCATGACCTCCCCCTGGTCGAGGACCATGACCTTCGGCTGGTCGGCAGCCTTCACGACCGAAGGCTTCTTCGAAGCCTGGCTGTCCTGAGGCCCCGCTGCAGGCCTCTTCTTCTTTGCCTCCTGCTCCGAACGGCCCTTCGCCACCAGAGCCTTGTAGTCCAGCTTCATCGTCTCTGCACAAGCCGAATGAAAAAACTTAGAAAAATTTTCATGAATTTTAAGCAGAGAATACAAATACCAGAAGCATACTAGGGTCGATCAGACTGAGACCCCCTCGGAACAGGTCCTCCTCAGTGATTTCTTTCCAGCTTAGCGCTGGCAGGGCGAGGAGCTTCTTCTGGACCTCTGCCTCCTCATCACTCAGCGCCGCATCCTTCCTGGTCCGCTTGGGCAGACCGTCCTTTGCCCAAACCGTCGGTATCAACCACGGCACAGCGGCCCGGATGAGGAAGTACTTCTCCTTCCAATGTTTGATCGAGTTCGGATTCTCGATCAGCTTCACACCCGTCCAGGGCGAAAGGTAGAACCTTTGTTCGTCTCGTCTTGGATGGCAGGGTCGGTAGAGACTCCGAAAGAGGAACATACTCGGCTGAGCGCCGACCTCTTGGCATCGAAGGACGAAGGCCATAACGTGCCTCCATGTGTTCGGCATCAGCTGGGCGGGGCTCAAGCCGTACCACGTCAAGACCTCGACCACGAACGGGTGGAGGGGAAAGCGGAGCCCGGCGATCAAGGAGTCGACGGGAAAGACACACATATCCGAGGAAGACTTCGTGTTCGCTCGGAAACCTGGCCCAGGTAGAAGTAGACCGTAGTCGGCAGGGATCTGGAAACCCTCTCGGATCAAGTGAAGGTCGGCCTCTGTAAGAGTCGAGATGGTATGATCCACCTCGGACAACTCCCTCGGCTCATTCTCCTCCACCAATGGGGCCGTGCCTTGGGTCACTTTCTCCAAGACGTCCTCGGCATAGTCCCGTACACCTCCCACGCTCGACAGAACAATGGGTTGCCGACCGAACGCTCCCGCCGTCTTCGGCGTTTCTGCGATCGTGACCACGGCCTTCCCCTCCCGGGACACCGCCGCAAACTCCTTAGGCAGCTCGGCCACTTCTCCCTCTCTGTCCGGTCGAACGACACTCTGATTGCTCGGCTCCTCTACTTCCTTCCCTTTATCCCCTCGGCCAACGGCTCGCTCCGAGGCGGGGGTCTCATCCGTGATCTTAACCATTTTTTCTAAAAAGAGAAGGGAAAGAGACTGACCTTGAAGTGACAGGTACGGTCGGAAAGTTTGCCGGAGACAAGGCACGCTACCGCGACAGCTAGCAACGCCACCAGAGAGCAGAAAACTTCGAAGGCAAAGTAAAAATTGAAGAGAGAGAGTAAAAGTGAAAAGTGAGACTTGGTCTAAGGGGGGGTGAAGATTTATAGTAAAAAGGAACGTCCCTTGGACTTCCAAACGAAAGAATGCGACTTTTGGGCTGCTCTCGAAATGTCGCGAAGGCCCAATACAACTGTCTTCTTTGCCAAGTAAACTAGCTCGGCGCCAGGGGATCTGAATCCGAACTACACGCAATCCGAACAACCCTGCAACAGAGTCCGGTCGGTATCCGAGCAAGTGCCCTCCCGAGCTTGCAAACGGAGAAAACTCACTTTCTCCTCAACTTTCGCGCCTGATCTCGCCGAGAAAGGCGCCCGTCTGGAGATGCGCGCCATCATGCAACGGCTCGGGTTGCACCACGTCGCTCGGACGGCTGAACCCTCGGACACCCCACCTATGTCTAGAGGAACCAGGAAAAATTTGGATTCAAAGTTTTAAGGCACCGCCCTCGGCGAGCACCCCCCAGGTCCCGTGTCTCGGTCGGTATTCCGCCGACCCACGGGCCCCGGTCGAAAGCAGATCAAAACTCAGCGATCGGGAGAAGCAAACCATTCCGACCCAGTTGATTGCAACTGCAAAGGTTCGGCCTGCTCTGGCAACGGAACCTTCACAGTTGCAAACAACTTGCCCGGAACGCCCTTCTTTTCTTCCGAAAGAACGACCGATCGCCCTTCCAAACAAACTCACCCCTCGGATTCGGACATGGATCATCACCTCTCCCACCCTGATCTCTGCCGACTCTGACACCCGCTACGGAGCAAACAGAGTAGGCAGAAGATCTTGGTGGAAGAACGACCACCCGTCCTGCCGGAGTAGTTCATCCCTCGGGACCGAACTACAGGCCGTCGCCACTCATGCCTTATCCTCCCCCGACCCAAACATCCGCTTTGGGGCCGTCCGGAGCGGGAGAAGAACAAGGCAAAAAAGCAACAACCCTTTCGGACACCGAAGGAGGAGTTACCAAGGCGGATGCCACCGAGGCCCAAAACTCAACTCCGTTGTGATTAAAATGACAAAGGGAATGGGATACTTATAAGCTCTCCTCCAAGATCTAGCCATTATGACCCTCGGAAGTTGAAACGCCACGCATTAATGGGAGGAGTTACCCTTAATGACCTGGGGAAGGTGGAACGCCGCACAAACCCCGGGGCACCATTAATGTCCTTGGAAATAGAATCATCAAGAGACAGTTCGCGCCACATCGCTCGGATTGGCCGGGACCCCCTCTCACCGGTCGGCGACCGAGCAAGTGCCTTTCCAAGCTCGCAAACGGAGAAAACTCACTTTCTCCTCAAAGATCGCGCCTGATCTCGATCAGACGGCCCAGATCTCGCCGAGGACACTACACGACAAGATAGTGTTTTCTTGAGAAATGTGCCCGTCTTGAGATGCGCGTCGTCATCCGACAGCTCAGATTGCGCCACATCGCTCGGATTTACCGGGACCCCCTGTCTTCGGTCGGCAGCCGAGCAAGTGCCTATCCGAGCTCGCAAACGGAGAAAACTCACTTTCTCCTCAAAAATCGCGCCTGATCTCGATCAGACGGCCCAGATCTCGCCGAGGACACTACACGACAAGATAGTGTTTTCTTGAGAAATGTGCCCGTCTTGAGATGCGCGTCGTCATCCGATAGCTCAGATTGCGCCACGTCGCTCGGATTTACCGGGACCCCCTGTCTTCGGTCGGCAGCCGAGCAAGTGCCTTTGCGAGCTCGCAAACGGAGAAAACTCACTTTCTCCTCAAAAATCGCGCCTGATCTCGATCAGACGGCCCAGATTTCGCCGAGAACACTAAACGACAAGATAGTGCTTTCTTGAGAAATGTGCCCGTCTTGAGATGCGCGTCGTCATCCAACGGCTCAGATCGCACCACGTTGCTCGGATTTACCGGGACCCCCAGTCTTCGGTCGGCATCCGAGCAAGTGCCTTTCCGAGCTCGTAAACGGAGAAAAAAGGCACCGAGCTACTACGACCGTTAGATCTCTCAGAAGTTCGTGCTTCTAATGATGAACGGTCCAGATTGCGCCACGTGCGCTAAAAGACAAGCTAGCGCTCTCTTGGGATCCACACCATCATCCGACGGCTCAGATTGCGCCACGTCGCTCGGCTTGCCGAGGCCCCCTTGTCTCCGGTCGGCAGCCGAGCAAGTGCCATTCCGAGCTCGTAAACGGAGGAAAAGCTCCCGAGCGATGACAGCCGTCAGATCTTTCCGAAATTCGTGCTCGTCCATGATCAACGGCTCAAACCAAGCCACGTCATCTATCGGTATTTAAATCATTTTTTATTTATTTAAATCGTTTTATTTATTTAAAAATTGCGAAAAAATTGCTAAAAATTCGGGAAAATTAACCAAAAATTCTGGAAAATAATTGAAAATTCGGGAGCACATTTTTGAACTCCTGGACGAACAATTATTACCTAGAATGTACTGTTAAGACCCCCAAACGATTAGCAAATACACCGCAAGATTAAATAAATACCTCGAAAAAAATAGATAAAAGACCGTCAAATACACGAAATGGCTGGAGAACAGCACACAGCATCAAAAATTACCTCACTACCCCCTTCGAGACTCGAAACCCTCCATTTGGACTCCGATACAACTCCACTAGCCACCGAAACAGTTAAACTACTCCTCAAAGGCTGATCACACTCAACCTTTAGGAGTGGGGGGCTCGTGATATGGCTAAAAATAGGGTTAAATCGGAACCGTCCAGATCGAGCACGAATCTTGATACTCGGGGGTAAAAAGGTAATTTCACATACAAATGGATCCAAAGCGGGTATCGGGTCCCCTTCTCACAAAACCAATAACCCGCGAATGGATCCACCATAACTGGGCACGGGTCCCGACCCGATACAAACCCAGATCACCAAGGGGAGAATCAGGGCCATTGATTTGACTAAATCAATTCAACAGGCCTGATTTGCTCCCACCGGGAATCAAGGGCTAATTTCCCAAAACAGAATAGGAGGATTTCCCTCCTGGCTGTTAGGCAGGAAATCAGGCCCCTAACCGTTCCAATGGCGACTATAAATACTACCCCTCTGCCACCATGACCAGGTTAATCACTTCTTCACCACTTTTAAGCTCTTTGTTAATCTCTTCGGATTACTGACAAGAGCGTCGGAGGGTGCGTCGCCGGAATCAACCCCGGTGTTTCGCACTTCCTTGCAGGTCGCAGCAGGTTCAAGAAGGCTGAGTCTACTGTTCAGGTTGTTCTCGGACTCACAAATTCTATCTGTTTACCCCCACACCGAAATCAGCGGTAACATATATATATCTCCAAATTATATATATATAATTTGGATATATATATATATATATATATATATATATATATATATATATATATATATATATATATATATATATATATATATATATATATATATATATATATATATATATATTGGATATATTATATATATATCCAAGATATATATATATATATATATATATATCTTGGATATATATATAATATATCCAATATATATATATATATATATATATATATCCAAGATATATATATATATATCCAAGATATATATATATATATATATATATATATATCTTGGATATATATAATATATATATATATATATATATATATATATATCCAAGATATATATATATATATATATATATCTTGGATATATATATATATATATCCAAGATATATATATATATATATATATATATATATCTTGGATATATATATATATATATATATATATATATATATATATATATATATATATATATATATATATATATATATATATATATATATATATATATATATATATATATATATATATATATATATATATATATATATATATATATCCAAATTATGATATCCAA
The DNA here is from genome assembly GCA_017893485.1 of Hemerocallis citrina. NCBI lineage: Eukaryota > Viridiplantae > Streptophyta > Magnoliopsida > Asparagales > Asphodelaceae > Hemerocallis > Hemerocallis citrina. Next base: position 369,687,102 of record CM030359.1, read on the forward strand.
ATTATATATAGATATATATATATATATATATATATATATATATATATATATATATCCAAATTATGATATCCAAATTATATATATATATATATATATATATATATATATATATATATATATATATATATATATATATATATATATATATATATATATATATATATATATATATAATTTGGATATCATAATTTGGATATATATATATATATATATATATATATATATATATATATATATATATATAGATATATATATATATATATAATTTGGATATCATAATTTGGATATATATATATATATATATATATATATATATATATATATATATATATAATATCATAATTTGGATATATATATATATATATATATATATATATATATATATATATATATATATATATATATAGATATATATATATATATATAATTTGGATATATATATATATATATATATATATATATATATATATATATATATATATATATATATATATATATATATATATATATATATATATATATATATATATATATATATAATTTGGACTCAAATACAAATAGTTGATCAATAAGATATAGAAAATAAGATCAAAATCATAATATATATATATATATATATATAGTTTACACCGTAAGTTAACTTGTAGCCTAAGTTTCCTTTAGTCCTTTAGCTTGTGTCCTAAGCCATCTCTCCCCCTATATAAGGAGAGGCCATGGTGTGTGTCAAGGCAGAGCATCCTTAGTAGAGCCTTACCTAGTGTGCTTGTATCTCAGTGTGTGCTTGTATGTGTGCTACTTTCCAATAAATAAATAAAATTTCCGTTGTCACTCTAAACTGGTATCAGAGCTTGGCAAAGAATTCAAAGTTCTTCTCTCGATCAGGTAAATCTCTAAACTACTCTTCGTAGTTTAGGATTAGGATGGAGGAGTAATCTCCTTCATGTTGGTTAAGCTAGCTATGAAAATAAACACTTGTTCCCGTTCTTAGGCTTGATTAATTAGGCCATGTAGTAAAACATTTATCTTTAGGCTGTGTGAGCGAAAGCCATGGATGCTGTAGTTTTTCTTCAACTAGTTTTGTGAGTTGTGATCTTCGTCTCCAATGGTGTCATAATTTTCTAGTGAGTTGTGATCTACTTCTCTATGTGTTCATACAAGCTTGTGGTGCTAGTTGCCCGTAGGGACTTTGCTTGTGTGTTGCTATTACCCTTTGTTGGCTTAGATTTGAGGCTGTACCCCGCTATAAATCCACGGTGTGGGAGTGTGATGCTAGAGATGTTAGGTTCAAAGCACTAAAAAATATAATGATGCCGGTGATGTTAGAAATAGTCGAAGCACGAAAAGAGTTAAGGAAATACCTATCGCTGTAAGAGCTTAGCCATATCAGAAATCCTTTTAATGGTTACTACAGTAAGTGCATCTTTAAACAAGAAATCTTTTGAAGAAGATAGTTTATTATAGCTTAGCTAAAACCAACATGTTTTCAATTATCATGGATGACTTCTTATTCTATCCAGTAGTACAACCTAAAATACTCTACCGAGTAAATGAGGATACATATGATGTGGTAAAACCAACCATAATATATCCAACAAAAAAAATAATAAAAAAAGAAGATGTTCAATCATCTCCTACAAACCTTTTGACTAATCGTCAAGAAAAAAGGAACATTTCCTCTAAAGAAGAAGAAATTCATCTTGAAAAGGAAAGTTGTTCAAATACTAATATTAGTACTCCAAATAAACAGGTTATTTGTCTTTCTACAATGGAAGATAAAAATCTTTAAAAAATTGAAAGTGATCTCTCTCTTTCTAATAAAAATTCTGATTTTATAGAATCAGAAACAGAGTCTATAGACTCTAATAATATTGGAGGCTCCACTGAGTAAAAGAACTCCAGCTCTACTGAGCAAAAAATATTCTAGCTCTATCGAGCAAAAACATATTGAGTTAACAAACTCAAATTCCAGCTCTAGTGAGCAAAAAGATTCTAGCTCTTTTGAGCAAGAATCAACAGAGTCTACTGACTCGAAAAACTCGACTAAGCATGGAGATTCCATCGCTATTGACTCAAATAATTTTGAAGGTTCTAACGAACAGAAAAATATTGAGTTAATAAATTTACAGATTGACGATGAGTCACTTAACTCAGAAGTTGATAATGAGATAATTCACTCTCATATTGACAAAGAGTTAACCAATTTTATTGTCTTCAGACATACATCAGAAAATCCATATCAGGATTATCAACAAAAAGAACTTGCTAGAAATAGCATGAATATTCTATCTGACAAAGGAATTCATATCAATTCCTATAAATATGAATTACCTAGTAACAGTATGAATATTCAAACAAGGAAGGAAATTCATACAAACATAGATTCCTATGTATATGAATTATCTTCTTTAAGCAAAAATAAAGATGTACAAGATTCTGAAAAAGAACCTTTAAAAATCAATGTAGTTACTCTTAGCCGAAAAGCTGAGTTACAAATCTACATTCCCATTACACTTAACTTTCCTGAATACCAGGAAATCACTATACATACATTAATTGATACTGGTGCGCAAATCAGTATAATACACTCATGTTTTATTCCAAAACAATATAGATCAGAATTAACCCATAAAGCCTCTATAGGAAGCTTTAATGGTTCTAATTCTATGGTCACTCACAACATAAAAAATCTACAAATATCCTTGGAAGACTCTCAAGGAAATAAACACAATTGCAAAGATATGACCTTTGCATTACTTGATGACCTTGCTGAATATTGTATTATCGGCATGGACAATCTAAGCAAAGTTTTGCCATTACAAATTGAGAAACATTTCTTCTCACTAAACAATATCCGTATCCCTCGGGTACCCTTTACAATTACTACTCACAGCTTTTTCGACCTAAATGCTGTACAGCGAGGAGTAATTGAAAATCCCTTAGTGGAAAAGAATCAATGGCTACAGCCAAACACAAAAAAACATTATACTTATATTCTCAAAAATATTGATTCCACAGAACAAATTATACATAATATATTAGACCCATTGTATAGCAATGATCCTCTAAAACTTTTTGACAAATCTCCAAGATTTTGTCAACTCGAATTACTACCTGAATATACAAAAAAGAATATTAGAACTCCAAGTATCATGGTAAATCATGAAGATAAATTGGAGTTTGCTAAACAAATAAAGGAATTATTGGATCTAAAACTTATTAGATCCAGCTATAGCAACCATAGCTCTCCTGCCTTTTTAGTCAGGAATCATACTGAGCAAAAAAGAGGGAAAGCAAGAATGGTTGTTAACTATCAAAAAATTAATGATGCCTGCAGATTCGATGGGTATTACATCCCAACTGCAGAACAATTATTAAATTTGGTACAAGGTTCCAAAATATATTCTAAGTTTGATGCTAAATCAGGATTTTGGCATATCAAACTAAAAGATGATTTATCCAGAAGTCTTACAGCCTTCAGTAGTCCTCAGGGACATTTTGAATGGATGGTAATGCCTTTTGGGCTAAAAAATGCACCACAAATATTCCAGAAATGGATGGACAGTATGTTTGGCCATTTGCCATTTGTTACTGTTTATATTGATGACATACTTGTCTTCTCCTCTAGTCTAGAGGAACATAAAGATCATCTACTACAAGTAACAAAAATATTGTTAGAAAATGGGGTTATTCTAAGCCCCAAAAAGATTGAATTATTCAAGGAAGAAATTGACTTTCTTGGAAAAAAGATATTAAAAGGAAAAATTGAGCTACAGGCTCATATCTATGAAAAGATTAAACTATTTCCGGATGAAATAGGTACACTAAAACAATTACAGGCTTTCCTAGGAATTCTTAACTACGGAAGAAAATTCATTCCTAGATTGTCTGATAAAATCAAACATTTACAGCAAAAGCTGCAAACAATACAAAGACAATACAAAGAAAGGTTGATAAAAGAAGGAAAAGATCCTGAAATTCCACGAAGGTGGAACACTGATAAAATAAAAATATCTCTTTCTGAAACAGAAAAGGAAGAGATAAAGAAAATTAAAAATATCATCTCAGAACAAAAAATACTTTACTATCCTAAAGAAAATGATAAACTTATATTACAAACTGATGCTTCAGATACCCATTGGGCGGGTATCCTTTTTGCACAAATTGAAAAGAAGCATTATGAGCTGGTTGCCTATACATCAGGAACCTTTTCCTCTACTGAGAAAAAGTATTCTACTTTTGATAAAGAATTACTTTCTATAAAACTCTCAGTTAAATCTTTAAAGATTTATTTACTGAGCAGAAAATTTCTTATACAGTCTGATAATATTGCAGTAGTACAATTTCTCAAGAAGAAATCTGTACACAATCCAGAAGAAAATCTGAGAAGAGTCAGATTAGCAGTTTACCTTGAAATTTATCAATATGATATTGACCATATTCATGGTCATACTAATATTACTGCTGATTTCTTAACCAGGTACTATGGAGAAGAAAAAGGATAAAAGACCTATGGACCCTGAAGTAATCAAAAAAATCAAGGAGCTTGAAGAGACTCTTGGTATGAAAACAGGAGAATGGACTACTGTCCTAAACAATAAAAAAGTAGCTACTGCTACAACATCTACTGATACTACTGTATCAAAAAATACAGGAACCACTGTTCCAGGAACCACTGTTCCACAAACAAAACAAGTCCTTTTAAAACCTCCCACTCTAACAGCGTGGAAGCAAAACTCTATCAACCCTATCCTAAAAAAGGATTGGTATAACGAAGAGTTAAAACATGGGAATCCGGATATCTACAATCATCTCAACAATGTTTGGAGGGCATTACACCCAAATGATAAAATCGGAGCATACCACTTATCACAATTAGAAAAAATAATCCTTCAGCTCAAGAAAAAAACACAAGAGCAGAACGAAGGATTTGAAAAGGCAAAACTCATTGCCAGTAATATGATCAAATTCAACAATACTTCTACCTCGTCTTCTTTAAATAAGAAGAGAGATACTCTGATCAGAGGAAACACTCCTGCTGATAAACAGCTACAAGCTATAATGTCTCAAATAGACATCTGTGATCTTGTAAACATCAGGAACAAAGAATTTACTGAGTTTGCAAAACTCTTTAAGTTCAAAGATGAGAAATTAGGAAGAATCGAAGGAGACCTTCATCTTCTTGAATGTTTAGACTTATATCAAATAGGGGTATTCCCTACAGAAAGATTCATTGAACTTCTACAGAAGACAGGAGAAAATAATTTGGAAGATCTGCTAACACAGTCAGATCAGCTGGTCAAAAATAAATATAACAGATATCGAATCCTTGCATGGGTTCGAGCAAATACCACAATATGAACGAGCAATCCAAGCAAGGATTGTCCATGAACTCTACATCAACATCTCCCAACCAGGAGACTTTTCTAAAACTATTCCCGATATATGTGCAAAAACTATCCTATCAAAGAAAAATAAGTTTCACACAATCTACAAGTTTCAAATATGGAGCATCTGGGAAGAAAAGCAGTATGTTCGCCAGTTCAAGTCTATTCAATTCTGGGAGCTCGACATCGTACAAACCGAGCCAACACTCCAGATCGAAAAGGGAAAAGATAAAACATTTGATTCTGAAAAAATCAAGTATGAAGCCGCAGAAGAATTTTTTCTAGAATTATGGGAGAAATATGCATTCTGCAAAAATATACAGGTCCAAGATAATATCATCCTTATCGATTGGACAGGTGAAGAAAATCCCAAAGAAGAAAGAGCGCAGTTCTTTCTAGGACTAAAAGAATCCTGGAGACTGGGACCCATTGGGACAGATGTCATGTATTCCTTCTACGATGAAAAAGGTCTACAGGATGATATCGAGATGCTTTCTCCGACCCGTACTGTCAACAGCGAATTTATGCAAGAAGGAACCGGCGCTATCTAGAAGCATGGTGGGCCACTCTAATAAATGCCACGGCAGACAGAAGCGTGGTGATGTATGATGTGATATGTCTAAAGTATGTCTAAAGTAGTTTGTCCATATGTGTAAGTTTTCGTGCTTCGACTATTTCTAACATCACCGGCATCATTATATTTTTTAGTGCTTTGAACCTAACACCTCTAGCATCACACTCCCACACCGTGGATTTATAGCGGGGTACAGCCTCAAATCTAAGCCAACAACGGGTAATAGCAACACACAAGCAAAGTCCCTACGGGCAACTAGCACCACAAGCTTGTATGAACACATAGAGAAGTAGATCACAACTCACTAAAAAATTATGACACCATTGGAGATGAAGATCACAACTCACAAAACTAGTTGAAGAAAAACTACAGCATCCATGGCTTTCGCTCACACAGCCTAAGGATAAATGTTTTACTACATGGCCTAATTAAACAAGCCTAAGAACAAGAAAAAGTGTTTATTTTCATAGCTAGTTTAACCAACATGAAGGAGATTACTCCTCCATCCTAATCCTAAACTACGAAGAGTAGTTTAGAGATTTACCTGATCGAGAGAAGAACTCTGAATTCTTTGCCAAGCTCTGATACCAGTTTAAAGTGACAACGGAAATTCAAAGGAAGTAGATATTTTATTTATTGGATAGTAGCACACATACAAGCACACACTGAGATACAAGCACACTAGGCAAGGCTCTACTAAGGATGCTCTGCCTTGACACACACCATGACCTCTCCTTATATAGGGGGAGAGATGGCTTAGGACATAAGCTAAAGAAGAAGCTTAGGAAAGAAGCTAAAGAGGAAGCTTAGGAGACACGCTAAGGGAAACTTACTGATAATTATGATATGTATATATATATCATAATTTGGATATATATATATATCCAAATTATGATATATATATATATATATATATATATATATATATATATATATATATATATATATATATATATATATATATATATCATCATTGATGATATGATATATATATATATCATCATTGATATATATATCATCATTGATATCATATATGATATGATATCAAGGATGATATATATATATATATCATCATTGATATATATATCATCATTGATATCATATATGATATGATATCAAGGGATATATATATATATCATATCATATATGATATCAATGATGATATATATATCAATGATGATATATATATATATATATATATATATATATATATATATATATATATATATATATATATATATACAAATTTGGATATATATATATATACAAATTTGGATAAAATTATATCGTATTTATATCCAAATTAGATCCAAATTAGATCTTATTTATATATATCCAAATGATATCTTATTTATATATATCAAATGATATATATATATATATATATATATATATATATATATATATATATATATATATATATATATATATATATATATATCATTTGATATATATAAATAAGATCTAATTTGGATATAAATACGATATAATTTTGTATATATATATATATATCCAAATTTGTATATATATATATATATACAAATTTGGATAAAATTATATATATATATATATATATATATATATATATATATATATATATATATATATATATATATATATATATATATATATATATCCAAATTATGATATATATATATATATATATATATATATCCAAATTATGATATATAATTATGATATATATATATATATATATATATCATAATTTGGATATATATATATATATATATATATATATAGGGTCATTTTAATAAATTTTTAAACTCGAATAATTATTTTATTGTATGATTTTATTATTTTTATAATTATAACTATTAATTTTTATTCCTTGATTATTTAATTAAAGTACGTTTAACGAATTATTTTGTTTTCATACTTGATCTGATTTTCGTGGTAAATTCATTTAATTTCACGCCAACTTATATCATTTGTATTATTTATCTATTTATTTGGATTTCAATTTTCGTTCATGAAGTTCTTTGTTCTTTTGATTGAGCTTTTATTGTCGATCCTATTGTTCTCTCATTTATTGTAGGTGCTTTTATTTGAACCCTATTGATTTGGATCTACCTCTTATTGAACCCTAAAATCCAATTTCTTTTACTGGATCCTAAACCACTAACCCAGTACCCTAATTATATCCTATAAATACAATCCTATTGCAAACCCTAATTTTGCACACAAATCGAAATCCTAGCCGCCTATTCTCTTTCCTCTCTCTCTCTCCTCGCCGTTCTCTCTCTCTCCCCTTTTCCTGCCAAAACCACTGAACCCATCTCCCGTCCTTCCACCTCCGGCCACCCCCGTTGATGCTCAGCCGTCGAGCGTCGCCCAGCCACCAGCAAACCCCCAGCTGCTGCCGCAATCCCGTTGACTTCCCCTTGCCTGTTCCTTCCCGTTGATGGTAGCCTAATCGACAACCCCCTTTTACTCCTCCCTCTAGCGCCGTCGTCGCTCCTCGTCAACGCCGTCGATGTTCTGCCGCCTCACCGCCAGCCTAAACCCGCCAGTCAGATCTCCTTGCCCCTTTGCTGACTTTGCCCTCCCTTTCTCTCTCTTGTGCCAATACTGTTGCAGTTGCTGTCTCTCTTGTGTAGTTTCTGTTATTGCTTGAGTCTCTTTTTGTGCACGTATTGTGAGCGTGCTATTGGTGATTGAGTTAGTTCATGGGTTCGTTGCTTCGGAATTCTTATCCCGTTATTCTTGGTATTCGTTTTCATCGTCTAACAAGCAAGTCACTGTCCTCTTGAATTGTTAATTGTATCAAATTCAAGCTTCATTGAAATTCTTCAAGTAGACCTCTTTGTTATCGTATTATCCATTGTTCATCTATTCGTTAGGTCTATTGAGTGTTTACACGAGCTAACCCCAATATTCTTGACATCGTGCCACTTTTGACTCTAAAGTTTGGATCTTTCATGAGTGCATATAGAATTGATACTAGGGTTGTTCATATAATTGATACTAGGGTTGTAAAGACAATTCCTAGGTTGTATGTTGTCGGATTGATTGATGATTGATTGATAATAAATTGATGTATGAGCATGTTCTAATTTTATTTAACATGTTTTGACACCCATCATGCTGATTATACAATTTATTGACTAAAGAATCGATACACATATTGTTTAATTAATTTATTTTCATGAAAATACCCTAAAAACTGTATATGCTTGCTGACCTGAACATTGACCACTGTTATCGAACCAGTAAACGACCTTAAAATGAAATACTTTCTGAATATGAATTGTAGCCTTATCTTTCTAGTTTCCAGAACATCTTGAATTTTTGAATTCCAAGTTTTGTAGCAAAAGTTATGCCCATTTTACTACAGCTGTGTTTTTACTTTCAGATTTTCAGATTCTCGTACCTTTCATGTTTAAACAGTAATAAGATGAAAACAGGCTAGGCTAAGTATCAAGTGTATGAGATGAAAACAGAAAGCAAGCATGCATAAAACAAGTCAAGAAACACAAATGCATATGATGATTTCTAATGCACAATTGTCGGATTCTATGAATCACATACTACATAAGTCCGGTGCAAGCCCTTATCATTCTCCACTTTATAAGGTTCAATTTCTCGTTATGCAACTAACCTACTACGGTAATTAATTTAAGATTTAGATTATTCTGTGAGTATCTAGCGTCATGCCCCTGATAATTCTTGAGAATCAACTTCCTACCGTCCGTAATTTTGGGTACACTCCCTCATACCCCGATAATTCTGGAAGTTGAAACCCACACCGTCCAGCCAGATGATACCTCATCACACGAATATCTCATGAGTGTCACCCCGATCCCCGATAAATCTGAAGATACATCTCATACCGTTCGTGTTCACACCCCGATAATTCTTGAGAATCAACTTCCCGCCATCCGTGATTTTGGGTACACTCCATCACACACCGATAATTCTGGAAATTGAAATCCAAATCGTTCGTGATCACACCCCAATAATTCATGGGATTATCTTTCATTGTCCGATCATATGAGGTCCCACTACCCATGTTTGCTCTTATTTCATCACAACCCTAACTAGTGCATATCTTTATATTTATTATGCTCAATTAGAATCACAGTCTCCCTAGAGTTGGTGTACCCTACCGAACTTAACTTTACTAAATCAAAACAAAAGCCCCACTGGCCAGATTCCAACAAAATCTCATTTGCCGGCATGCTAGGGTCCCACCCAACCTCCAAAGTCTCATAACTCAAATATCATCAACAATCTTTCGAGGGTCCACATCATAACCCTAAGCCTCAATTCAAAACCCAACCTGATTTCATTATACAAAACACTCTTCATTAACTGTATTCCTTTTTAATCAACTGATACTGCCATAAGAACTCCATATATGGAAACACATTTCATCAACGAAAGATTTTCACAAAATCTGAAAGTTATATAAATTTGTACTTCAAAACAGTACACTCCAAATTTAATATTAAATTTTGGAAAAAGTCAATTTAAATCCCGCACATATCAAAGAATTCACCATAAATCTAGACTCAAACAAATTAATTTAAAGGGTTTAAATTCAACAAGTTCTAATTATCTCTACAATCTTCATCATCTACAATTTAAATCTATGATCATCCAATCAATTTTATAGATCCCAAATTAGATCTTTATCAACTAAAATTTGTATTCATATGTTCATGATAATCTCCAAGTCATAATATTAAAACCCAATATTTAATACGCAATCCATCGTCATACAACAATTTCATAAGTCAAGATGAGTTCTTCCATCAGCCCAACATCAATAACACTCTTTTTCCTTTTAACATGATAATCACAACATCAAAGAAGTTCTAATTCATCATGCATACATCCATCAAAACACTAGAATCTAAAACATGAAATTAATCATAATTAAAACAGCGAATCCTCTTATAAAAATTGTAACTTTTTAATCAATCAAGCAATGAATTTGTGTGTATTCAATGGTCTATAATTTACCATAACAATTACCCATCATCTATTATAAACTTCATGATCATACAAATATTTTTTTGTAAATCAAAACAAGTTCTTTCAAGCATCACCAATCTCTAACATCAATAAATAATTTATACATGATAATCACATCTCAATTAGGGTTCTTATTCATGAAGATGTTATTTGACTATCCATTCATTGAGATTTATTCACTAGTAGGATTTAATTAATTATGTATAACTATACAACTTCTAGCATGCATCTTTTTAAATCAATCATCATATTCTACAAACATATAGCGAAACAAGAGACAAGAGAGTATCACCCACCTCAAAGAAGATCAATTGAAGAAGAATTAGTGACAAGAAAGAAAACCCTCATCCTTGCGAAAATCCAAAGATTCAAGCCTCCAACTCCAGGAAATAATAAGGATGATAATATTTTTGTGAACTAATGGAAAAGAAATGGTTGTTGCTATACAGATATATACCGGGAGGGTCCAGAACCTAAGGTTTGTGAAGATTTTACAACCCCCCCCCCCCCCCCCCCCCCCTCCCCAAAATCAAATATTTATATATACACATATACTTATATATAGATCTTCCAAATCTAGTTAATTAAACCAATTATGGTAAGATCCTATCCCCCTAATCCTTCCTGATTTGGACGGCCTTCATTCAGCCCAAAAAATTATTTTTTCCAAAAATTTGCCTCTGAGTGGCAATTTTACACAAAAGTCCTTCACTTTGAAAAGTTTGCAAACATGCCATAAATTATTCATAAAAATCCAGAATAGTTAGAACTATTATCTACTAATAAAGATTGGATTTTTCAAATAAATTTTCTGACTTTTATTTTTCCAAAAAATATATTTGCAATAAAGTCCCCAACAATCCCAAAATTACATATATATATATATATATATATATATATATATATATATATATATATATATATATATATATACTCAATAAAATCAAATCAAATCAAATTAGAGGGATAAAATCTCTCCACTACCACATCGGCTTATCAAAACATCAACAACAAAAAATTGAATTCGAATTTTACCTTCAAACGACATTTTGCACAAAACCCTTTACTTTCAAAGTATTTACAAAAATTGTTTCTTTATCCAGAAAAATTTCAAAGTTTAGAGTATACTCAATTATAAATAAAGGAGTTTATTCAGCAATTCAAAAGTGGAAATTTGCACCTCAAAAAATATTTGCACGTATTTTGCACGTGCAACGACAATTTCATAAAATAGCCAAATTAATCAAAAAAATAATTTAAAATCATTTATTAATTCAAAATTATATATCACTAATAGAAAAATACTTTTGATTTAATTTTTGGCTCTTTTACGGCCGAAATGTAATTCTTTTATCAAAAATCAATTATATCAACCTAAAGTCCAAAAATGAGTTTCTTTAATAAAGTAATCTGAAAAATAAAATATATCATACTTAAATAAGGGACATAAATTATTGAAAACCAACTTTTGAGAAATCCAAAATTTTCTAACTTTGCACGTGCTTTGCACGTGCAACAACAATGTCAAGAAAACAGTCAAAATAGTCAATATCACTAATTCAATATTATTTAATAATTTCCAAAATGCATTTTATTTTACGGGGTGTTACATTCATGGCTCTTGGAGATGGTGAAGTGCAATCACCACTCCAAGAGGAGGTAATCGAAGAACCCACCTATAATGATCTAGTAGACATATGTAATGGCTTAAAAAATATGCAAAGAAATTAATTCACGAGTTAAAACAATATAAATAAATGTTTAATGAATCACATGACTCCTGTATTGCCAAAAATAAAAATTTAAAAGATGAAAATTTGTTAGTTACTGAAAAATTTGAGTCATTTAGGAAGGATCATGATTTATTGATTGAGGAAATTGAATGTCTGAAATGACAAGTTCAAGAATCTCTGGCAATAGATAATGAAAACCTAAAAGAAATTCATGAGAAATCTGTTTATATTGCTAAACTCACTGATGATCTAAATGAATGCAAAATGAAATTTGACAAGGTAGTGGAAGGTTGTAAGGAATCACTCGAATAAAATAGGATACTTGATGCTACTCTAGATACTCTTCGTTGGAACACTAAAGACGATGAGAAAACTAGGAAAAGACTGTAGTAGTAGAATAATTAAGCTCGAAAAAGTTGTTGAAAAATATGAAGGGCCCAATTATCTTATGACAAGGAATTCAAGATCATATCGTGATAGTCGAGGACTTGGTTACAATGAGACATTACAACGTCAAAATATTAAACAGTCGTGTCATACACATGTGCATAACTATTCAAATAAACACAAATCTTGTCACCCACAAGTGCATAGTTATTCAAATAAACACATATCTAAGCATAGCGATTCAAATGTACATGACCCAAGGCATAATCTAATTAATTATCACTAATGTTGTAGATTAGGGCATATTTCTTATAATTGTAATTTAAAAATGATTTACTAACTTCGTTTAGGTGAAGAAGAATACAAGGGTAGGAACAGTACCTACTTGGGCACCTATTAATCTTAATGTAGGTGCATCAATGCATTCAACCTAACAATCCGTGGAACCTTGATAGTGGATGCTCAAATCACATAATAATAAAACATTTTGCATCACTATCAAGAGAAAAAAGGGAAGGACATCGTTCTTCTTTGCACACTAGCCAAACTATTAAAGGTAAATGAATTTTGGTTCAATTTCTTTTCGGTAATAATATAATTTTGAAAAAGTAACTATTAGAAAATAAGTACTAATGTTTACTACCTGCTAATAAAGCTATAAACTCAAATGAATTAGCACAAGAAAAAATATGAGACATTTCTGTTTTGTTTTATATTATACCTTGTTCTAGTAATGAAAGTATGTGCAAGAAGCTTTCTAAGCAAAGGCAAGTTGAGTCTGAGATAAATATGATGAGGAAAATTCATCCACTTCATTGGACTACAAGTATTACAATGCAAGGGATTATGAATCACAAATATACTGGAAGACTATGAGGTAATTTTTATTCTCATTTATAGACACACATAACACATAGAAATTTGCTACAGCTTCATCAAAAACTATTTAATGATGTTTTGCCTAATATGTTGTGGTTGAATTCACTGTCAACCGTCACTTTTGAGGGCAGAACAGTCGACCACACGGTCGACCATCCTCAATACTGTCTCTACCTGTCACTGGCTCCTATTTGATTACATGAGGAATGGTCGACTGCACGGTCAACCGTCCCTTACTCTGTCATCTACTTACAGTTTTATTGCTCCTTTTATTTTGCGGTAAACCGCTTCATGAACAGGTCGATCAGTTCTATTGACTGTTCAGATCCCCAATCTTTTCTCTCTCTATGAGATATTGGGCCCACCATCTAAGTATTTATATATATCTTCTTCTTTCACTCCTTAGCCTCCACGAAAACCCTAACCCTTCTTTCTAAAACAATCACTTCCTCAGCGGATTTTCGTGCTTTCACCCCCAAATTTGTGAAATCGCATCTCTTGTATCGCTCTAAATGGCATCCAGAAGTCAATCTTCTAAGTCTAATGGTAAGAAATCCGTTTCTACTACCTCTAAATTAATTTCCAGAGACGGAATAATTTTTCGCAATAATGTTTGTGCTGATCAATATTTCCTTACTCTTTTCACCACTCCTGTTGTACCCAGTCGTTCAATTACTCTTGGCTCCTTAAGCGGACAATTTAGTAACATGGTTAGAATTCTCCGCGAATTTGGGTGGGAATATTATCTCACCACTCCTACTACCCACTCTGATTCTCTTACTCATAAATTTTATGCAAATCTAGACGGTATTAAGGTCAATGACCTCACACTCTCTTCGATTATTCTTGGTAAACGTGTTCAAATCACCCCCAAATATCTTTTCTCCCGATATAACATTCCCGATGGTGAGTTTGAGGCCTATCATCTTGATTTCACTTTCCTTGAATATAAACTTGGCCATGACAAAAATACCGTAAAATCACTGATCATTAATCCCGACTCCCTCACAATTGCCCGACCTAGACCCACTGATTTCACGGATGTTGTCCGTGCCTTAAATAAGATTGTTAATGCAAACATTTGGCCCAAAGGGATTGATAAAACTGAAAATCGAGTAGATCAATCGTTTCTAACGTAACACCCCGCAAAAATGAGTAATGACAATTTTTTCCTCGCGTGTTACGCACGTGTATTTTGTACCGTTACAAGTAATATTCGTAACGTATTTTTATATAATTGTCATACATATCTTTTATTCTGATTATTTATATATTTTCCGTTTTCTCCAAAACTCATTTTTATCTCATTCAAACATTTATTTTAATCTTTGTGTTTTTATGTACATTGCACGTGCTTTCAATACACATGTCGATTATGTATATTTTCCGTTACGTAAAATATCCGTAACATTATTAAATATATATTTTTTATATTTTGACTGTTGTTCGTTCTCTCAAATTAATTTTAAATATTTTGCACGTGCATTGCATGTAAAATTTTATGTACATGTTATTTCTAAAATTTTCTAAGATGTCATGCACACTCTTCTTCTCATTTTAATTGTCATATTTTGTATTATTTATTTTCAATTGAAACCCATTAGGCCTAAAATCTATTTTTAAAGCACACTAAGAAAATTGATTAAAAAGAGAAGCCCGTGATTTTATTAAAAGAATGAGAAGTGTGTGCACGTGTGTGCACTCCAAGAGGTTGGCCGACCAAAATGGAGGAAGAGGAGGGGTTTGTGACGTGGTTTTGTGAGTGGGTAATTAAGTGAATAATTAATCAAAGTAATTAAACCCACTACCTACCCCCCCCCCCCCCCCATTAATACTTTCAAAAGACCTCCACTCTCTTCCCTTCTTCTCTTCTCTATCAATTCCGAAAACCCCCAGCTGTTTCATTTTCTCCCTCCACTCACTCACCATACACATAAATATATATAAACTTATACTCCATTCAAATTTTGTATATATATATATATGGGTTATTTTGGAGCCTTCATGATTGCTTTGGGATTTCAGATTTTGGAAGAGCTTTGGAGAATTTTTAGGAGTTATATTTGCTTGGAAATTTTTTTCATATGGGTGAGTGTTTCTTCTTAATTTCTAAAATATAGTAGTATGCATGTGTAAGATAAATTGATGCATAAAATTGATATATCATGTGAGTTTTAGATAATTTTGTGATGTTATGGGATGATGTTATTTAGAATATTTAATAGAAATGAAATATGAAAAGAAATGCATGCTAGTTGAAAGATTGTCATGTAGATAAGTTGGAAGAGTTGTTGTGGTGTTATTGGGTGCATAGTAATACATCATGTTTAGATTAAATGAATTGAGGATAAATTTATACACAAAGTTGTTAATTTATGTAAATAAAGTTGTTGTTTTAAGTTTTAGTTGCACTTCAGAAAATCATGTCTAATAAACTAGATGGAATTTAGAGATAAATTTTTTATAGGAACATCTCGTATATGTCGGAAACATCACTTTAAAATTTAATAATTTTTGAATGTCTTTTACTACTTTAATAAAATCCAAACTTAGGACTGGTTAGCAGTTGACTAGTTCCTGAAAATTTGTACACATTTCGAATTTTGATCATTTTAACATCTTAGATGAAGTTATTTGAGAAAAGTCAAAACTAAGAACTTGCAGTATACTCGTTAACTTTTCTGTAAAGTCTAAGAAATTAAATTTTCATAAAGAATTGAATTTATAATGAATTTTACAAGACTGAACAAGTAGCAGTATTTCAATATTTAATTTCGACCCAACTGTAGATTTCGAAAAATTCAAGGTTATAATATAAAATTTTGGAGAAACTTATAACAAAGAAATTGTAGTAGAATTGTATACTTTTATTTTGATCTAAAGAACACAAAGTTTCATGAAGTATACAATTTTCTATTATTTTTACAAGAAGCATGAACTGCAGTTTTCTGGTTTTGAACTTACTGTTTTGCAAATGAATTTAGATGAAGTAATTGAAGATGATTCTAGGTGATTTTAATTACAAATATATAGTAGACTCTGTCATGAAATTAATAAATCTATCTTTTGAATAGAATTAAGATTTATAATTGAAATATAGATGAATATGAAAAGGGTTTACTTAATCGAAGAAACTTGTAGCTGATTAAAGTGAATTGTTGGTTATGTGATCAACCAAAAAGTGTTTACTTCATAGTTGGTAAATAAGAATGAATAAAAGGATTGGAATGAAATATGAATACATGAAATTGAGAATATGAGTTATAAGGGAATGTGTACCCCCATAATTTTGAATATGAAAAGATGTTGATTCTAGAGGCTTAGTGAGACCCAAGTACCGACAAAAGTAATGGAAATGATTATTAATTTTGAGAAAGGGCCGGTATAGGCTATCGTTCTCGGTGTATGGTTTAAGACCGGTAGGAGGGTAAGCTAGATCTAGGTGGAAGTATTTATTCATGTTTTTAAATTTAAGGATAGACACTAGGAGAAGTTGTAATAAAACTTGGGCAAACGTAAGTGGGTTACCTCTATATAGTCTGACGGTGGACTCCAGGACTATAGATCAAGTTTGACGGTGGACTTCGGGACTGTGATTGCTTGCGATGGAGACGAGCCTTAATTAAATCTGGAACTATGATTGGTTTGACGGTGGAGTCCAGGATCATGAATAGTCAGAAGGATGGGAGGTCGTTCTCCAGTGTATATGCGTATACCGGGGCTAGAGGGACACTTGCGGAATGTTCGTATGACGAGGATTTCCGTATAGCTTGACGGTGGACTCCAGTGCTGGAATCCGTACTCGTGGAATATATAAAACTTGATTTGTTACCGACTAGTTTTTCATGACGAGGGATTAAACCCTTTAATGTGAAGTACGTAGGTGCTTACCCTCGGACCTATGTAGAATGAGATGTATAGAATCCGAACAAGTATGCATTAGTGTCATTGTAGTATAACATCTGGATTAGGCATTAAGTCATATCATACACTGACATATTTAGGATAGTCACTCTTTTACGCTTTATTGTGCATTCAAGTTTGTGGTTGCTAAAGCAAGAGAATCGTTATATTATGGCATAGCGAGAATTGCTCTTTTATAACATTGCGTCGGTTGTAAGCAACTAACGTGCCCACAGATTTTTCAGTGCAGGGCTTGATTGGCAAGGACTTAAAGACGATTGATGCTAAAGATCATTTTCAAAGTTGTTGATGTTAGAGTTGTAGATATTCCATGTTGTATTTTATTTAACTTCCGCTGTGTAATTCTGAAACAAACAAAGTGTATAAATTTTTTTAAATTTTCTTGTAAAATTATACGAATTTGAAGTAAAAGATCCTGTTGTACTACGAATTACATGTAAATGGAATTCGGGGTGTTACATCTAATCTTTCTTATTTTGGGTGAATACAAATTTGATCTTACCACCTTTATTATCCACGCCATGAATCATGCTTCTTCCCGTAATCGTGCCCTTCCTTTTAGTTCTATCATCTGTAACCTTGTTATTGATTCCTGTTTTATCGTTGGAAATTTTCTCCTAAGCAAAGCTCTCATGTCCATTCTTCCTCAACAAATGGGCATTGAAGACCCATTTACCAAATGGGCCCACCGTCGTCAAGCTCCATAAGCACTGCCTTCTTCCTCTTTTCATCACCATGAGAATCACTCCGCTGCTATGACTACTGCACAATTTGAGCAACATCAAGCCAATGTTTATGGATATTATTTAAGCATCGCGGAGCTCATCCAAAATCTGGATTACTGGGAGTCTGTTCCCCCTCCTTTCTCACAATCCGACGGTGACAGCGACTATGACAACGAGGACTAGTTCGCTTTTGACGATGATGAATACGTTGCATCACTTGTTCTCCTCCATATGTAGTTCTCTTAATTGTTAAAATATAGTTTCCCATTTGAAAGTTGTCCTTCGTCTTATGCAATTTATACATTGTAATCTAATGTAGCCTTAAACAATGGTCATCATGAATGTTCTTGTTGAATGAAGCGGGTTAAATGATTAGATTTCTTCTCTATATACTTATGTGTGCTTGACTGACAGAAGTCTGTTATTTTGCATATTGGTTAATCAACCGGGTCACATCATGTTAATTCCTTCTGGTTGGCATCTGTGAAGGGGTGCGTTCGACGCCCCAGATTTTGTCCCATTCATTTACAGTGTTTTTGGTTAATTGAAGCAATTATTTTTGTAACTCATTCTCTTCGCTTTTGGTGTGATCCAAAACAGGGGGAGAAAATCTTATAGCTTAGAATTTAATTTATCTATTCACGAAAATTTAAATTATGAATTTGTGTAAAATCTTAGAACTTAGAATTTAATCTATCTATTCATGAATCTTCCCCTCTAAATTTGTGTGCTCTTGTAATTCCTTTTTGTTCAAAATATGCATCTCCCTAAAAAAACAAAGTCTTTAACTCATATTTATTTGTGCATGTTTTCGAGCATGTTTTGTTTTATGCATATAGGATGTATCATGAACACACACTCATTTAAATTCGTATATGCATGAATTTAGGGGGAGTATTGGATTAAGGGGGAGCATTTGAATTCTTTTAAATTTAAAATTCTAAGGTATGTTTGGTTCACACCAAATTTGGTGTGCACAAAATGTATATTAAGACTACTATTTTCCGTTGAAATCTACATGATTTACAGAGAAGGCAGTTTAAAATAAATAGCCAAAAAGGTTAGCAATCAAGCAAAAGAAAAATGTATCAAAGAAGATTGGAAATATCACGAAGATTTCAACTCAAGAAACATGTGTTTTAAATTTTCAAGGAAGCCAGCAAATATTGTTTATTCATTTCTATTTATGTGAGGAAATACTATGTAAAGAATCGTTGATTGAATAATTAGTTTTGGAAAGAATTTAAAGTGGATTCGCCAAATAAATATTCAGTCTGCAAGATAGCGGGCGACCGCACATATGTCGGTCGACCGTCACATAGTCGGTCGCTCATCATAGTGCAAAGATGAGTCAGTCGACCAACCACCTCTCGACTTTCAAGTTAAAAGGTGGACAGTTGACTGCTCTAAACAGTGGTCAACTGCACTCTTGCAGAATTGACTATTCCAGAAATATCTTTTCATTTTTTGAAAGATACAATTCTGCACTCTATAAAAAGAGGTAAATTCATTGAGTATTTTTTTCATCCCTTGCTATCATTATTCTTCTGAACTAATCATTCAATCAACGATCTGAGTGTGTGAGCTTTTACATTTTTCTTTCGGCAAGATCGTTATAGAGCTTGAAAGTTTTTCTTTTCTTTCACTTCGGTGAGTGTTACGAGGCTTATTCATAGAAGTCTTGTGGGTGTAATAGGACTCTCGGCCTGAATTACGAGAATCACTGTATAAGGGTTTAAAGTATAGTGGAACGTTTGTGGCGGAGTATTGTTACAAGTAGGTGGACGTAGACCTGGGGGTCGAATCACATTATATTATTGTGTCTTGCGTGCTTGTTCTCTTTGCTTTCTCTAACTCCATCTCCTTATTTTACGCATTTTATATAAGTTTTAATTTTCGCACAATCACAATATTCATCTCCCTAGGGTGATTTACAGTGTGGACGTAGACCTGGGGGTTGAAGGTTGAACCACTATATCGCTATGTCTTGTGTACTTGTTCCGTTTGCTTTGTCTAATTCTATCACGCATTTATTTTAAGTTTTTAATTTCCGTACAATCACCATCTTCTCCCCCACCCCCCCAGCGTTTTGATTTACACTATGATCCAGATTTCATGATTCAAGTTACCAAATCCTATAATTTTTAACATACGTACATAAGTTCCATGATCCTTTAATTTTTTTTAAAGAAAGATGCTTTTCTTATTCTCGATCACATTACTTCAAAATATACATGTATACATGCACTTCAAAATTTACATGTATACATGCACACATATAAGATATTAATTCAGATACACATAATCCTATACTTAGATATATACATGTATCGATATAAATACCCGCAAAATCTGAATTGAAAGCAATCCACATGGACTGATTTGTAATCTAGTTCTCAATTCCATGAGTTAGAGGGTACATGAAAGTTGGAACTGTATTTCAATGTAATCAAAAGAACTCTACGTAATTCACAATTTCACATGAAGGTAACAAATTTTCCTCTTACATGCTCACCTTTAGAAAATAAGTAAGATAGCAAATATCTTAATAAAAAGAAAATAAATATTATAATCCAGTTGCGGACAATGTGAGAGTACTACCTTACGATGAGCATATTAGATATTAATGAAGACAAAGATAATGATATAACCTGACTGCAATGGAATTTTTTCCCAAAATGACCCTCTTTTTGAAAGTTTTTTCAAAACTGTCCCACTTTTTTTTTATTCCCTAAACGTCCTATTCGCTTTTTGAAAAAACGAGTCTGGGATAAATCCCCTCGCTTTTTCAAAAAGCAAGTCTTAGGTTGCAGATTTTCAACTTCTCAAGACTCGCTTTCTGAAAAAGCGAGGGGATTTATCCCACACTCGCTTTTTGAAAAAGCGAGTCTGGACTTTTTTGCCCAGCAACACTTGCTTTCTCAAAAAGCGAGGGGATTTATCCCAAACTCGCTTTTTGAAAAAGCGAGTGTCGATTTGGGGATTAATGACCCCCACGCCCGATATCAGATCTCATATTCTCTTTACTTCTCTATCTTCCTCCTCCTCTTCTAACCCCAAAACCCTAACCCATATCTCATCTCAGATTCGTCATAGTACCACCGAAATTTGTGGATTAACCCATAAAATTGGTTTGAAAACCTTAAACCCATCTTCCGAGACATCAAAATTTTGGATTTTTGATAGACTTGAAGAGGAAAGCAATTTCAACTATTTGACCCAAATATCTACAGCAAATTTCTTGTCAAATAATCTTGTGAAGGTATGGTGTTTATTGCCCTATTATTTTGTTAATTTCCATAGGTTTTGTTTATGGGTAGATAATAACTCGTATTTTGGTATAAATTAACGTAGGTATGGATTTGGAGATTTCTATTTGGTTATACTTTGGTGGTGAAATTATTTGTGATCCAAAGATTGGTTGTTGTTATAGTGTGTTGGATCCGGAAATAGTGTGGGTACCTCGTACCATTACATTTGCAGAAGTAGTTGAGAAAATTTATGAAGTTACTAATTGGAAAAAGAATCAATGGAATGTGAAAATTTTAGCTCGATACGCAGAAGGTAGAGGAGATGACCAGTATTTTATGACAGTGCCCGTATCTACTAATAATGCTATGAAGTCAATGATTGCTAGGACATTTGATCCCAATTATTCTTGGTCTGCATTAGAGTTATATATTCAGTAAATTCAAATTTTGAATGCTTAGCCACATGATATTCCTAGTTCAAGCTTCGTAAGGGTGGTACCTACACAGCAGATGAGGTTTAACCCCGCTCAATCTTCACAACCAAATCCACTGTCCTCACAAGAAAACACCTTCACAAATACAACAAACCCGGATTCTACATATGTTGAGCTGTCACGCCAACCTAGTCCGGTTCCTGACTATGTTCCAAATGACGGTGTATTTGAACTCTTTCAAAATGCAGTCATTAATAATAGCTTATTAGACGATGATGAAGAAGAGGAAGAAACAGACGATGAAGTTGATGATAGTGTAGAAAATGATGATGGAGATGAAGATGATGATGTAGCAAATGTAAATCCTACGAACAACAGTTCTAATGAAGTCAGAGCTACTGATAGCTATGCCAATGTTGACGCTTATGTTACCGAGGAGATGACACAAGGTGCTAGAGTACACCATGTTTCACAAGAGTCGTCTGGTTCATCCAATGTAGACGAATTGTACATTGGACAGGAGTTTGTAAATAAAGAGTCGATTCAACAGGCTGTAAAGTTGTATTCTATCAAAAAATATCGTGAATTCGTCACCTTGAAATCTACACCGTCACTGTATACTGTTAAATGCAAAATGACACCTAGAAAACGTACCATTGAGGAGATCGTGCAAGGTCCCCCAGGAGTAAGTGATGGTGGCTGCCCTTAGAGATTACGAGCAATTGTTCCAAAAGGTGGGACGAATTTTGTGGTGAAGAAGATAGTTGGGCCTCACACTTGTACGAATTCCACGTTGGATCATGACCACCGTAAAATTGATTCCAATCTTGTTTGTAATTTGATTGTGGGTGTAGTGAAGAAGGATACCGGTTTAACACTGCGGGCAATTATTGAGATAGTGAAATTACAATATAATTATCAGATTTTATATAAGAAAGGATGGATAGCAAAACAAAAGGCGATTGAGAGGTTGTATGGTACCTTCGAAGAAGCATACACGAAGTTGCCTTTTTTACTGACAGCAATTCAAGCAGCAAATACAGGAACCGTTGTTCACTGGGATAAATATGAGTCTAGTCCTAGCGAGGAAACATTCAATGGAGTATTTTGGGCATTTAGTCCTTCGATTGAAGGTTTCAAGTCTTGCAGACCAGTTATTAGTATCGACGGAACTCACTTGTACGGTAAGTACAAGGGTTGTTTGCTAATTGCTATTTCTCCAGATGCGAATGATTGCTTATTTCCTTTTGCATTTGCATTGGTTGATGGAGAGAGTATAAATACGTGGACATGGTTCATGATTTGCATTCGGTATTATGTCACTGATCGCACTGAGTTGTGTGTTATCTCGGATCGTCATGCTGGTATAATGTCTACTATGAATTTGCAAAATGGAGCTTGGAACGAACCAAATGCATATCATCGTTATTGTATGCGTCATTTTGCTACAAATTTCTTTAGTAAATTTGGTAGCAAGACATTGCGGAAAAAGGCCAAAATTATAGCGTGTCAAAACCAACCCAAAAAGTTCATGGCCAAACTCGCTAAACTTGAAACCGTCAATGTCGAGGCGGCTAATTGGTTGAAAGAGAAGCCGGTTGAGAAATGGGCACTTTACGCAGATGAAGGTCGAAGATACGACATAATGACTACGATCCTGTCAGAAGTCTTCAATTCAGTCTTGAAAGGAGTCCGTAGTTTTCCAGTAACTGCAATTGTTGAGACGATCTTCTTACGTCTGAACTCTTACTTTACTACTCGTCGACAGGAAGCCAGTAAGTTTTTATCTGAAGGGACTTTTTTGCTTGAAGAGTACATGAACTGATCAATAGTCGTCGTGAGAGAGCAAACGGACATGAGGTTACAATGTTCCATCATCAACCTGGAGTTTTTTCCGTGAGAACGGGTATATGCATGGTAAGTGGAGAAAGGAAGGGTGGGAACTTGTACACTGTCAATTTGGGTACGAAAACATGCACATGTATGAACTTACAATCGTACGAATAGCCGATGCCTTCGGTTGAAATATAGGCAAGTTCATTGAATGCAGATCTACTGGCTCGGCTGTCGGTCAACGTATCAGGACCACCACACCTGCAGGAGTCTGTCCTGTCGGAGATATATATCGCCTTGTCATCCTCCCGTACCAGCCCATATAATTATCATGCATGGTTCGATCAAATGGAGGAATTTTCTCAATGATTTTCTCGAACTGGTGTAGATTCCATCTCTCCACATATGTCGAGAAACTGGCGGCCCAATTATGTCCTGATTGACGACCCATTCCAGTGATTGCATGCATGTTCGTATTAAATGGTTCGGCAACAGGAATCATCTGCTGTAGACCAAACTGTCGAAGCACTCTATTGACATAATAAAACTCAACTGTGCTGAAGTTGATCAATGGTGCTTTCGTCAGCCACAGATCACGCCTATACAAGAAAATAGGCGGCAATCGAGCAAGACGCGCCTCCGTGTAGGGCATCCATACTACGCAATTATCTGCCAACCTGTCCAACTCATCACGGAAGTAGGTCAGGCACCTGTTGGGGTTGGCAGTCCACGTAAGATTACCGGACCAGTACACACCAAGAGGAGGTAACATGTGTTGGTCCTCGGGGAGATGGATCCAGTGGGGTGATTGCTTCCGCACTACAGGACGATCCACGTGAATACGCTCCCAACTCCACACTTGAAGCAATATTATCGGTCCATTCATCTACACGGAATCGCGACTGCACAAGCACAAACTCCTGTAGAGGGACGCTAAGGCGGCACTACCCCAACTGTACTGACTAACTCGTCCTAGATCTGCAATCAGTGGGAGGTACATCATGGGAACAGAGTGTCCGCTGGAATTCGGTAACAACACCCCTCCAAACAGTGTCAGAATGTAGGCCCTGCAGTAGCAATGGACCTCCTCATCAGTGAAATCATCTCTCAATCGATTCTTGAATCTATCATTTAACCACTTCAACCAAATTTATTTTCCATTCACTGTTCCGGCCTCCACTTCGACACCGAGATATTGTTCCACTAAATATATTGGGTCAAAGTCCATTGAGCCTGTCACTACCTGCCCATCTACTGGAAGGCCGGTAAGTACTGAAACGTCCTGCAAGAACACTGTCATCTCCCCAACAGTAAGGTAAAAGCTGTGTGTTTCAGGGTGCCATCTCTTAAGCAGTGCTGTAAGAAGATGCCGATCGTACTTGATGGAGCTCATCAGTGCAATACCGTACAGTCTACAATTCCTTAAGATCTGGTGAATCCGTGGGTGCATAGGTAGTGGATGATCCCCACGGAATGTACATTGCTTCGAATCGCCTTCCCACACATCTTTCGAACGATGCTGTGACTGAAGAGTAAGAAGTGTGGGGTCGAGGGGACCTGGACCTCCAAGGAGAATGCAAGATGAAGAAGGGGCCAGAGAAGAAGTACCTGCCACATTTGGATTACTCGGGACCTGTAAAACAACAACAATATTTATATCAACAGAGAAATATAACATTTAATTGTATGATAATGAAACAAATTGAAAATAGAAAATTATAAGCTTACATTAGTACGTGTGGTACCACCACCACGACCACCACGTCCACCGCGAGGAGGTGGACCGAAAGATGTACGTGGTCCATCGCCACGAATAGGTCTACTACTAGATCCTACCTCCACATTTTCCATCGTCCGTGCCATTTTTAAAAAAATAGAGTATCCTACAACTAAAAGCAATCGTTATTAACATTACCAAAATATATAACCAACAAATATAGAACACATACGAACATACAATCATTATTAACTATATCCAAATTTTACCCACAAATTCTACAATTTTTCACTTTTTAAAACTAATACACCTCCACCTCCAACGACACTATCCAAATTTGACACCCAAATTACCCCCACATTTTAACCCGATTTTTCCACAATATCAACACTATCCATATTGTACCTCCAATAATATCAAGCAATTTCTAACTAAATAATTCTAAATATATATACAACATTATAAAATATAGAGTTTGAGAAATATACCACAATCTTTAGGCAAGATGCGAACCACTACACCTCCACCAAAACGCTCACCCCCAAATTTGAACAACAACACGGCAATCCACCCCCAAAATCGCGGCAGCCCCCAATAACAAAGTGGCCAATTGAACGAAGATGAGATAGTGAAGTATTTCGGAGTGAATCGACGAAATTTGATGGGTTAATCGCTTGGATCAGAGGGGGAAGAGGTTGGGTTAGGGCTTCGTGACGAAAGGGGAAAAGGAAATGGGAGAAAGTGAGATCTGTTTGCGAGGGGGTGGGGTTTAAGACCCAAACGACACTCGCTTTTTGAAAAAGCGAGTGTGGGATAAATCCCCTTACTTTTTCAGAAAGCGAGTCCTGAGAAGTTGAAAATCTGCAACCTAAGACTCGTTCTTTGAAAAAGCGAGGGAATTTATCCCAGACTCGCTTTTTAAAAAAACGAGTGGGGCGTTTAGGGAATTAAAAAAAAGTAGGGCAGTTTGGGAAAAACTTTAAAAAAAAATGTCATTTTGGGAAAAAAATTCACTGCAATGGCCACATTTCTTCTTACGACAGTTAAGGGCTCTTTCAGGCAGACGAGCATAACACCTACCAACAATAACAGTACCAACGATTATAACATGAGTAGACACATATAGAGAGATTCTAGTCAATTGCAAATATAACAGTGAGCTTTATATGGAAAGAAAATCAAAATAAGAGGGAAAAAAAGGACATTCGCAAGGATTTGTTTAGCTAGACAAGCACTTGTTAATAAGCATTTGAAGAGTTGCGAATAACAATTGCAAAGCATTATTTAAAAAGTCAAACCAGTACTGAAAATCAAACAAACCCGGCAAGTTCAATCCAAAAAATGGTTGATTGGTAATCGCAATCGTGAAACATTTATGTTTACATTACTCTTTCACAACCGCCCGAAAAAATAGTTCTGCATCAAACAGAGAAGATCAAGAAAAACAACTCTGATTTATGTTCATATATTGTGCATGGGCTGATTAGCATGCATCTTGTATTAAAGGGCTTCATTTTATAAGGAGCTACTCATTTAAGACATAGAATAGTTGAATGCTACCATAAAAATATCAATGAATTTGTTGGTTTATTCTTTCCTAACTTTGCATGATTCCCCTTTCTGTGTGGATCAGTACATATTAATTTTGTTAAAAGCTTAAACTCGGTTAGAAGGTTCATGAGAATTAGTTCATCATTTGGTACTGCTCTTTAAAGACAACACAGTTAGGTAGTGTTCTTTTTCTCCTCTTATAAGAGATTTACCTCTTGTAAGAGGTGGTCCCCCTCTTACAAGAGTTTTTTTAGTGTTCTTTTTTTACCTCTTATAAGAGATTTCTTTCAAAATTGCTTCTAAACCTAAATGGCTTCTACTAGCCTCTTTCAAAATCTTAAAAGTCTTCTATAACTTAAAATGACTACACTACCCCTAAATTAATGATACCCTTTCTTTCCCACAACACCTTATTGAAAATCCACAGCACCTTATTGAAGAACGGAGGATATCAACAGGTTGAGCGGCAGATTAGGAGAGATGAAGCCGGGAAAAAAAGAAGATTCGCGCGCCAAATTAGCTATAAATCTTGATTGCCCATACTCTTCTACTCTCTATCCCCTCTCCATTCTTCCCCACTATCAGATCTAGGGTTTTTTGGAGCTTGAACGGTTTGGCACCTTCCTAGGTATCCTGAATCCAGAGTCAGATCTTCATTTTTTCAAGGTAAAAGTGTTTTTCTATTTCAGTTTGATTATTTAAAGGCTGTAATTTGATCAAAGATGCCTTCTCCTAACTTGTTGTGAAATGTAAAACACAAGGTGTTTGTTAAAATGCTTGTATGAAAATGTTGAACATACAATTATGTAAAGAATTGGGTTTTTTTCTTATGAAGAGTTCGAGAATATACTTGGATAGTTGTTTAGGTTTAGATTACTGGTAGTTTGATATTTCAATTTTTTTTAATGTAGAATTAGGAGTTTGATATTTTACTTCATCTATGGTGTTTGCATCACTTATATGTTCTTGGTTACTTCAACTCCTTACAGAGCTCAAACCCATACAGAGCTCAACTCCTTACAGAGCAATTTGTTGTTTAGTTTTACTTGGTATTATCTTGATTTCATAGCCTTTGTATGTGTTTGTTTTGTATGGATTAGTTTTTCTGTATGTGCATGGCTTGCTGGATTTGTTGTATGTGTTTGTTTTGTATCGGACATATTAGATGTATGAGTAGGTAAATTGTTGATTTAAGCTAATTCTTTAAGCTAATTCTTTAGATGTATTAGATGTATTAGATGTCTGTATAGGTCTGTCATAATTCTTTAAGCTAATTTAATTGTGCTTCTGTTCAATTTTTTATAATGTAGAATTGGGAGTTTGATATTTTACTTCATAGAAAAACATCAAAATGAGTGAAAACGTCAGCTCTCAAGAGGTTAACAAACAGACACGCTGGTGGAAAAATACACCAGGCTTAGCGGAGTGTTTTCTTGAGTTGTGTCATGCTGAGATTGGAAAAGAGGGCCTTAGTGGTGCATCTTTGAAGTCGACATCATGGAAGAACATAAGCGTTGGTATTAAGATGCTTATGGGATAAAAGTTGAACAAAGAGCCCCCACACACCATCCCAACCACAAACCCAACCTATTAATGGAAGCATTTCTGCAGTGCCTTCGGCTTCAAGTGGGTCAAAGAAGCGGAAGAAGATGCATGACCATGATGCTGACCTTGCAAAGGTCATAACATTACTTGAGGGTCAAATGGAATTAATGAAGGAAGAGAAACAAATTGAACATGCGAAGGAAATTGCACAAAAGCTTGAAGAAGAATCTTATTCCGTTAGTAAATGTAATGCAACATTGACTGTGATGAAGAATTTGGATTTGATCACCGAGGTGGAATGTTGCAAGGCAATGGTGCAGTTGGCAAAAATGAAGGAGTTCAGGAAAGCTTTGATGGCAATGGAAAATATTGAGGATAAACAACTTTTTGTAAAAGGATTTGGAATGTGATAAATTCAAGGATTTGGTTATTTGATGTAGGTTTTTATTTTGATGCTGTTTGGTACTTTATTGAACTTTGATAGAATTGCGTTATGACTAGTTTGATATATTAAATGATGAATTATTTCGATTGGCTGACGATGAGAATGCGGTTCTCAATAGTGTGGAAGAGCATGAAGGCAACAATGGCGAAGGAGAAGGCGGGGATGAAGATAACAGTGACATATTCAGGGCTTCAGAAATGTTGGCTATGAAGAACGTACATGATGAAATTGCTAATCAATTTGGGCGCAATTATTTGGGTTGATTTTTAGATTGTGTTTGTTTCTCTTTTTTTTTACTTCAAAATTTGTTGTGTTTGTTAAATTTGGAGTTTGTGGAAGTTTTGCAATTCGTTTATCAACTGCAGAAATTTTGAAGTTTGTTAATTATGAATTATGAAGTTTCATTGTTAAGATTTCAGGAATTAACAAATGCTGTTTTACTCTTTATTTATTGAATGTGCAAATGTTGTATGTTATGTAGGAAAGATAATTCATTTTAGATTCATATATATGGAAGGTATATGTTGTGGTCTAGTCTGATGTATAATAGCTGCAGAATATATTGACAGTTCTGATGTATGGAATGCAGAATATATTGACAGTTCTGATGTATGGAAGGTATATGTTGTGGTCTAGTCTGATATGGAAGGTATTAGACAATGATTAGATTCATATAATCATTGAATGTTTGCATATATATATATTTTCTTTCAAAATCGAATGAATCAGTGCTTTTGCTTCAGAAATATATTCCTATAAGTGCGGTTTATTTGCAAACAACAGCAACATCATTAAAAAGATAACATTTCATCGGATTATATAAATAGAGAAATTATATAGTAAGAGCAAAAATGTCTAAAAGTAGAAAAAATGCTCTTGTAAGAGGTGAAAAAAGAATATAAATCTCTTATAAGAGGTACTTATAAAAGGTTATTTTTATATAAAAGAACACCTCAAAAAGAAGCTCTTATTGTAAATCTCTTATAAGAGGTCAGCCAGAAAAATAACAGCCCCTTAGCTTTGAGAATGACAGAATGCAGACCACTGTCAATCCAATAATCAATCAATATCTATAATAATACTATAATTAATCAGTAGCTATAATAATATTATATATTAATTAGTACAAGAAAAACACAATGTAGCAGTTTGGCCTCAACACTAATTTAACTTACTACAACTTAATAAGACAGGCATAATTGCATAGATATATAGATAATTTCTGAGCGCAAACCTTTCATATCCATGCATTTTCTTTTTCTTTTTTTGTGTGTGGATAATTTAGTATCCATGCTGTTGATTTCAGTTGTATTTTAGGCACACGGGATGCTTTTCATTGTTTGTGATTCATGGATGTGTCAAAACCTAGCAAATAAAATAAATATTTGATTTAAATTTTAACAGTCAGATTAATGCTATGGAGAATATTTTCCCAAACTGTCCCACTTTTTGAAAGTTTTTTCCAAACTGCCCTACTTTTTAAAAAAATTTCCAAACTGCCTCACTCGCTTTCTGAAAAAACGAGTGTGGTTAAAACCTCATCGCTTTTTCAGAAAGCAAGTGTAAGGCTTTTGATTTTCGAAAGCCTAGACTTGTTTTCTGAAAAACCGATTGGGTTTTAATCGCACTCGCTTTCTCAAAAAACGAGTGTCACTTAGTTCATATCAATTAGTCATTCTGGTCTTATTGGTTAGTGGGTGCATTTAGGATTGTTACTGTTCATGGAGCTTATTGGGTCTGGGTTCGAATCCGGCATTTTCCATTTTTATTATTTAATTCGTTTTTTGAGTTTTGCTACAAGCTGGGTCTATGTTGGTGAACTTGGATCTAAGTACTGATTTTTCTTCATTCAAACTGTTCTAAATATGAACTGTTCTAAATATGACTGGAAAAGATATATATGAAAAGCAGACGAGACAACCCAGATATTAAAACTGATGATGCAACAGGAACAAAAGTTAGTTGAGTTCTTAACTTTGATTTTGCCAATCAAACTAAACAGCTGATGTCAAAGTACTCCTATATATACATCTTCTTAGACCTCAACTCTACTATATATCTATCAGCCTAATATTCAGATAAGAAGAACCCCCTTCCTCCATCCTCCATATTTGAAATTGGTTGGCTAGCATTGGAACCATATAGCAAATCCATGGCAATGTACTGGTAACCAGCTTCAGTTAAATGAATACCGTCCCAGCTAAAATATGACTTTGGGTCCCCAAGAACACCCGAACCCGGTAACCGGCAAAACTCCGACAGGTTGAGGTTGTAAGGACCACCACCACCTCCACAACAAGTTTTTAAGACCCCATGGGTACTGAATCCTAAGACAAACATAAAATTTAATATAATCTTTAGATTGTAGAATACCAATTAATTGTAACTCAGAATGTTTGTTGAAACTTAATGAGACTTGCAAGTAGAGAGTAACCAACCGTATTCCACCGGAGAATAGTTCATTTGAAAAACAGAATCGTAGTAATTGGCATAGACAATTTTGGCATGAGGATTATTGAGTTGAAGTTGTTGTAGAGCTTGGATTAGTAGTACCTGTTGGATCATCAGTTTTAATATCTGGGTTGTCTCGTCTACTTCTCATATATATCTTTTCCAGTCATACTTAGAACAGTTGATATTTAGAACAGTTTGAATGAAGAAAAATCAATACTTAGATCGAAGTACACCAACATACTCCCAACTTGTAGCTCCGTTCTTTTCCTACTTACACAATGAAGTGAAAAAAATATTTAGTGGGAAATGCTATTTCACTAGATTAACTACTATTTCACTTTCATCTAGTTCATAGTCAATTATAATATTTTTTTCCAACTTTTATTTCACCAAAAACTTTTAAAACGAATTAAATAATAAAAGTGAGAAATGCCGGATTTGAACCCAGACCCGACAGCTGAACAGTAACAGCCCTAAAACACACTCACTAACCAATAGGCCGGAGTGACTAATTGACATGAATTAAGTGACACTCGCTTTTTGAGAAAACGAGTGTGGTGAAAACCCAATCGGTTTTTCAGAAAGCGAGTGTAGGTTTTCGAAAATCGAAAGCATCACACTCGCTTTCTGAAAAAGCGATGAGATTTTAATCACACTCACTTTTTCAGAAAGCGAGTGAGGCAGTTTGAGAATTTTTTAAAAAAAATATGGCAGTTTGGAAAAAACTTTCAAAAAAATGGGATGGTTTGGGAAAAATTCTCTTTAGGAGGCGTGCATCAAATTCCCAAGAGGAAAAAAAAAAAAAAAAAAATAGTTTGCACAATTTAGTCCATGTTCTAAGCCAGAGCAAACGAAACTAGCTAGATAAATGCAAATACAAAGGAACATACTTCCTACAGAACTTCTTATCCTGTCTCTACGTCCTAGAGAGTAGGGGTGGCAATTGGGCCGGGTCAACCGGTGACCCACCCGCGACCCGGCCCGCTTAAGAGCTTTACGGGTTCGGGTCGAACCCGGTGAACAGTACCGGGTTGACCCGGGTCGCAATTTACGCGAATCGAATTCGCGAAACCCGGTACACGAACCCGTTTAATTCGCGAATTGAACCCGTTAACCCGCGGTTCGACCCGCGGGTTTCGACCCGTTCGACCCGTGACGGGCCGACCGTTCGACCCGCGGTTCGAACCCGGGTCTGTCGCTGCCGTTGGCAGCAAACGGCTCTTAGAGCCGTTGCTGTGTGCAAACGGCTATTTTTTTTTTTTTTCCCACTTCTAAGCCTATAAATATCCCCTAAAAATCTCAAAAAAAATTACACCTCACTCTCTTACTCTCTCTACTATTATACATCATTTTAAAGAAATTTTTGAACAATTGTAGTATTCATCAAATAATTGTACAAGGAGGCATATACACGATCAAATTTCGGTCGTATCGGAAACAAAATTCAACGTCTTCAACGTCTTCAACTCTCTTCAACCTCTTCTCAACTCTTCAATTACGGAATCGGCAAAGCGCTCCTCCATCTTTTCTATTATATTCTTATTTTTCCGGTTTTTTTTACATACGCGTATTCTACGGTGAACGGTATCAAAATTTCTCTACCTCTCT
The DNA here is from genome assembly GCA_017893485.1 of Hemerocallis citrina. Classification (NCBI taxonomy): domain Eukaryota; kingdom Viridiplantae; phylum Streptophyta; class Magnoliopsida; order Asparagales; family Asphodelaceae; genus Hemerocallis; species Hemerocallis citrina. The sequence goes on from CM030359.1 coordinate 369,720,544, forward strand.
TGTTAAATTTTTTTTGCGTTGTAGTTAAAATTATTGTTTGTTTTTTGAACTTCTCTATCTCAACCCTTTTTTTTTATAGATTTTTTTGTATAATTCACCGCTCGGTCCGCTCCTACATTGTAGTTTTTTTTACATATTTGAGCACATTACCACATTATGTCTAGATCACGCGGTAGCGGTCGTAGCGGACAAGATTCCTCCTCCTCTTCACGTAGGCCACCAATTGTCCCAATTAGTGAGCCCACCCAAGATTACATTGATCCTACTATGGAACAATGGGGTACACACGATATAGATGTGGTAGGTGACATTCAATTAGAAGAACAACAACAACAACAACCCGAAACCACACAACCCCGTAGTAGTAGGAAAAGTAGAGGAGAAACTAGCGATTAGCACAAGTTTTATGAGTATATCCCAGACGAACATATTCCGGGTGTAGGTTTGAAAGTGTGTAAAACATGTAGTAAAACATACAAATTCAAGAGGGGTGACGGCACCGGTACAATTAGTAGGCACATACAACATAATCATAAAGAACTTCTTGATCAAATACAAGGCCAACAAAAAATTAACCCTAGGACCGGTCAAGCAGATAGCCACCCTTATGATCCCGAACTTGTTCGTCGGGAAATGGCCCGATTAGTCATTAAGGAAGAGTTGCCATTTTCCTATCTCGAGAGTAGGAACTTGAAAAATTTTAATCAAACGGCCTTAAACCCTCATTTTAAAAGAATTCCGAGAAATACTTGCAAATCGGATTGTTTTAAAATGTATGTTGAAATGAAGGACGCGTTGATTGCAATTTTATGGAGTTTAACTTGTAGGTTTCGGATTGTTGGACGGGTGTCAATAATATTTCAACGATGGGAATAACCTGTCATTGGATCGACAATGATTGGATTCTTCATAAAAGAATCATATCACTTGCGTCGTTGCCGTATCCCCATAGTAGCGCAGAAATAGCAAACCGTATTATAGAAATATGTGATGTTTTTCAAATTCGTGATAAAATTATGGCTATTAGTTTTGATAATGCATCTAACAACAATGTAGCAATTACTACTTTAAAATCTGTATTAAACCCTCCATCTGACAATATTTTTCATGTTAGATGTGCATGTCATATTATAAATTTATGTGTTCAAGATGCATTAAAAATAGCTGATCCATATATACATAAAATTAGAAATTGTGTACATTTCATTGCATTAAGTCCAAACATTTTACAAGAATGGAAAGCTTGGTGTAGGGTTAGAAATGTTCCTTTTAGAAAATTTCCAAAGGATGTTAGACACCGATGAAATTCTACTTTTGATTTACTGAATGTTGTCACCGATTATAAAGCAGTTGTAAATGATTTTTGTATCGCAAAAAATTTGCACAATTTTGAAATGACTCCCAACGATTGGTATTTTGCCGAAGCTTTGTTGAAATTTTTAGAACCTTTTAAAACCGCAACTTTAAAGTTTTCAAAAACATATGAATCTACTTCTAGTAGCATTTTTATTGAATTAGTTAGCATGATGCAAATATTTAACGAAATGTTAAATGATCCCTATATTAGTGACATTGTAATACCTGCATTTCAAAAATTTTTGAAATATTATTTTCTTCCTCCTATGTTGATTTGTGTTGCTACTGTTATGGATCCTCGTATCAAATTAGAAGGTACGAAGAATTTGATAGAAATATTTTTTGGATATTTAGAGAACAATGTAGAATTAACAATTGATTGCGCTACTTTTTTAGTTCAGTTTGAATCTACGTTAAATAACTTGTATGATTATTATGATAGACGTTTTGCTTCTAGTAGTACAACTTCTGTAGTTAGTTTTTCTTCTGGTAAATCTAAAGGTAAGGGTAAAAGTAGAATTGGTGATAGAACATTTAGTCTACTTGAACAAATTCAATCTAAAAAACCTAGGACTAATCAACCAAATGAATTAAATTGGTATAACCAACAGGATACTGAGCCTACTCTTTCCCCACTAGATATTTTACAATGGTGGAAAGAACATGAACACACTTTTAGTATTCTGTCTATTATGGCTAAAGATTTGCTAACTCCTCCTGTCTCTACAGTTGCTTCTGAGAGTACATTTTCTACAAGTGGCAGGGTTCTATCTGATTACAGAAATCGGTTGAAGCCCGAGGCGTTGGAGATGTTCGTTTGTACAGAAGACTGGCTGAAGGCTGAAGATAGGATGCAAGGGGAAGCACTATCAAGTTCTACAAGTGGGAGCAACTCGCCCGAACAACAACAATAACAACAACAACAACAACAATAGCTTTTCTTCTTATGTTAAATTAGAAAAATTGTAGTCAATTAAAATTGTACATAAGAAATATGTTATTGTATAAAACTTATTTGTGAATTGAATTCTTCATTTCGTTATAAATTGTTCAAATTGTATCACTTAAATTCATATGAATAAAATTTCAAAATTTGTTGTCAATTTCACTCTTTCAATCTTATTATTATTATCACGATTTTTTTTGTTTATTAGTATTATTACTTACTTAGTATTATAATTAAACATCATTTGGGGATATTTGATTCAATTTGAAGAATTATAGTATTATTACTTATTAGTATTATTACTGAATTACATACTTAGTATTATAATTAAACATCATTTGGGGATATTTGAAGAATTGTAGTATTATTACTTATTAGTAGTATTACTTACTTAGTATTATAATTTTTTAAGAAATGTAATATTCATCAAACAAAAATATGGTTGTTTGTATAATTGTATACATCATTTGTAAAATTATTATTATTATTAGTTCAATTTAAGTTACCAAAAAAAAAAAAGAATTATATATATATTTTATTAAACGGGCCAACCCGCGGGTCGACCCGGCCCAACCCGGGTTGAGCCCTAAAGGGTTCACGGGTTGGGCGGGCCACCCAAATAAGAAATTGACCCGGCCCGGCCCGGCCCGCATAAGACGCCAACCCGGCCCGGCCCGCCTACTCGAGCGTGCCAACCCGCACAGGTTGGGCCCGGACCGGCCCGTTCGACCCGTTCGCCACCCCTACTAGAGAGCAACATAAGCGACGTTTCAATGTGTCCACCCCTTAGCCTCAACACCAAATGAAGTGTCTACTCAACTCATATCATCAACAAACATATCAAACCAAAACCCTAATGAATCAATCAATAAATGATCGGTCAGTTTAATCTAATTCCAAAAGAAGAGAGAAAAAATTTATTGGACATTGGAAGAGGCACATTCACGGCAGCAAATCATATATTTGGGACATTGGGATGCCGGCCATATGTTGGGACATATGGCTAGAACGGAACAATAGAATCTTCAGAAGCACACACAGACACCATGCATCAACAATTGCTGTTCAAGATTATTGCTAATATCATGTTCTGCTTTAAAACGACAGGTGACGAACAGACTAAGAAAATCAAGGACATATACAACGACATTGCCACCAGTCAGGTTCAGTCACAGGAAAGGGAACGCACAGCAAATGATGCTTGACTTCTTGGCCTGAGGAGGGTGGTATATCCAACATGGTGATTTTGGGAAGTTGGGGGTTTCATGTATTTTGAGCCCGGTTTTGTTCATGTATTTTGGGTTTATACTATGTCATTGTATGTATTTTGGGGGGTTCTATTCATTGTATGTATTTTGGGGGGTCTAGGGGTCAGATATGACCTGTGTGGGGGCCTCATTTTTTGGTGGGACAATGAGTATCATGATCTATATGTAGAACGCATGAACATCATTTTCCGATTCTGGATTATCTGTTTTATTAAATATTTTTTAATAAAACTAGGGGAGCTAGGCCAACCTTTTATGATAAAAAAAAAAGCTTCATTGGACATTTCTAGATGTTGTAGTCAGCGGGGTCCTTCCATCCTAAGACATGCTTCCCCGCAAAGATAGGTGCTGGTGGTCCGGCGGAATCCCTAAACCAAGAACGATTTAAACCATGAAAAACTTCATGAAAATTTTATGTTTAGGTCCAACATTTAATCATGTCTTTTCATTAGCAACAATATCTTGGGTTGTTGCTTCAATACATTATTGAGCCTCATTAAATTAATAACATCCAATGACCATTTCTTCGGCTTTTAACTTTAAAAACTAATTTTATACACTTTTAAAGTAGACTACGTTGAAAAACGGCTTAAGTTACAGATCTAATCCTGGAACAAAAATATCTTCAATAACAATATAAATTATTTATAAGAAGCAAATACATTTTAAATTCTATTAAAATGTAGGGGCGGCATTCGGGCTGGGCTGGCCCGGGACCGACTCGGTATGGCCCGCTCGGTCCTAGGCCCGGGCCCGGCCCGCCCAAAACCGGGCTGAACCGGGGTCAGATCGCCGCAACAGTAGTGGCCGGTCTGCTTCGATAATTTGCGAAAAAAGACCAGTAATGGCCCTGCTCGCACTAGCCCGGGACCGGATTGAACCGGTCAGGGCTGGCCCGCGGGCCAACCGTTGGCTGGTACCATTTTTCATTTTTTTTCTTTTTTCTCCAAAATTTGTTTTTAATTAAAAGGGTGTGTAAAATTACCAAAATACCTCCCAACAGATTTATACTAGCTAGTTTTTGGGGGTATTTTGGGAAATTGAAAAATTACAATTTCTATATATACAACCTCATTTCATTTCAATTCTCTTCACAAATTCACGCAACTCTACTCTCAACTTTCTAAACAACAATTAACAACATTCAACTACTCTCTTTCAAGAATCAAGATTCAACATTCAACTACTCTTCTTCAAGATTCAACATCAACAACATTCAACTACTCTCTTTCAAGATTCAACATCAACAACATCCAACAACAATCAACATCGACACTACAAGCTCTCAACTCTCTCTACCTTCATTCTTTAACCTACATTTTACACTCATACGATATTTTCGTATTTATATAATTTTTAGAATTATCATTTTTGTTTGTTATCATTTATTTCTCATAATTAGATTGGGTTTTCTTGTTCTTCTTGTTCTTCTTCTTTTGTTTAGATTTTTTTTGGTAAATTGGTAAACATACACTAGAATAATAATTTTATAGTTGTTGTTTTATTTACTTTGTAGAATAATTTTATATAACATATACTAGTTTATCTATCTTTACTTGTTTTGTAGAATTAAAATTTTAAAACATACACTACAATTAATTTTTGTAACATACACTAGTTTAGATGACATCTAACCAATCACGTGGTAGACATAGTAGCCAAGAGTCCACTAGTAGTCGTAGCATTTCTTTCATTCCTCTTCCATATGTAGATAGTGAAGAAACACTTTACAATTATGATACTATTCCCGATATTCATGAAACACACACGGATCAAGTAGAAGTAGAAGTAGAAGACATAGAACCACAACCATCGGAACAAGACCCATCTCAATCCTGTAAAACAAGAGGGAACAAATCCGAAGTACACAAATATTTGGACTATGTCCATTCACAAAATGTTAAGAATGTAGGATTAAAAATTTGTAAGAAGTATTAAACACCCTATAAGTTTAAACTAGGATCGGGAATGGGTAGACTTCAACGACACTTAAGTAAATGTCAACCCAAATTTTCTAAAGGCAACCTCACAAAACAAAAAATACACCCTAAGATCGGCCAAATAGGTAGTCATAGCTACGATCACGAAATCATTCATAGTTGTCATGCCCCGCTTCCCAGAATACGTGAACACAGGCACGTAATTGAGGCTCAGCGAATGATGCGAATACATCATTCATAAGCTGTATATTTAACTCAACAACAAGATAACAATATCAACCACGCAAGCATGTAAAATCACAATAGGCTAACAAAGTATAGGACATATTACATGACATAATACAAGATATAACCAACAACTGGAAAAGAAATATAGTTACGGGTCAAACACGTCCGGATTACAACAAGGAGTACATGAATAAAACATGAATTAAAATAATATAAAATTAAACAAGACTAGAATCTCTGTTCAGCAACCCTTCGGATAATTTTCCATCTGGGCCTGTAAGTATATTATTATAAAGGAAGAGACAAAGAGGTACCCATTAATGCAAGTCACGGGCCGGAAGTGGTATAAGCTAACGGGACAATTATAACATAAAACAAAAGCAGGGAAAGAACAAAGAATCAAGAATCATATAATAGGAGAAATACAATATGCAACAGAATCAAGAACAAGACATCGTGGAACAAATAGCATGCATGTAAACAAGTAAATAATCCATAGGAACATGTACATATAAACGAGTAAGCAAGTAAACGTGTCAACATGAACGAGTAACATGTAAACAAATAAACAAGTTAACAAGAACATGTAACATGTAAACGGATCATGTAAGTGTACGTGTTAATGTCATGTCTTTTATTAACCTAACTAGGTAGCACTTCATGCGTCCCATACCACATGGTTGCTATCCGCAATCAAGTGAACGTTTAGACTAGTGGTGGATTCTATAGGTCACATACTCGGAAAACATATCCAGTCGAGTCAAGTCAAGTATATCTTGTATCAAGATACGTGCAATGTGGACATAGTGTAACATATAGCGTGAAACATAGAACATAAAATTCGCAATTTTGCAATTTGCAACTTGCAATTTGCATCGGGGAACCACGAGCCCCCGTCCGAGTATACTCTTCTATATTACCCACTACTAAATCTTTTCCCTTTATACCCCGGCTTGTTATCTTTATTTTAATCAAACATGAACAATAACTACATGCAACAACAAGGACGGGTAACATGGCAAGATTAAGTATCAAGACTTATGCAATGCAGGAAAACATATTTTAGGGTCAATAAAATATGTTGATGCGACTAATGGCATGCATAACACTTAATCAAGAATAAAAGATATTATAACAACATGCAACCTAGTAACAAGCAATTCATGCACAACATCATATATAATTATAATAGTATATATGTGTATCGTGTTTATGCAATGCATAGGGTGACAAAGTATTCGCGATCATGTACGAATACGGGATCAATGAATTATATACAATACGAATAGAGTCAAAAATATACTTGCGGTATTTTGCAAAGGAGCTTGTACTAGACCAACGAATTTGTACAAGGGGATACTTGCCTGTTAGTTGACGACGATGAAATTGAAGAAAAGAATAATGGGATCAGTATCCCGGGTAGCAGAACATGTGTGAGGTATTTGGCAGCCATGCCAAAATAGCAATTCCAATAATTTAAACAGCAATCAAGTGATCCAATCCCTTCAATAGCTCCAAGTCAGCAAAACTCCAAACAGTAACTCCCAAAGCAACTCCAAGGAGGAGAGTGGAGACAATGGGTTCTGTTGGGGCTCGATGCTGGCAGAGGCGAAGCTTGAGGTTGGGGGATTGAGTGAAGAGCGGGAGACGGTGTTGGCGATGCTCCGGAATAACGACGACGAGGGGGGCGAGGCGGAGGAATGTGGTGGTCGACAATGGTGGAATGGAGAAGGGAGAGGGAGAAGAAGGAAGAAGACGGGTTGAGTTTGGGAGCTTTGGGGTTTGTTCTGTTTTGGTAATCAGAGGAGGAGGAAGAGAGTAAACGGGGAAGGGAGATTTTATATAATAATATAATAAGGAGTAAGATAATGGGAGTGAGATGTGGGGGGAGTGTGCAGGTACGGGAATTGAGAAGTGGGGAGTTAGAGTACGGGACAGAAAAGTGGGAGATAGGAAAATATTGTATACGGGTAGGTATAGATAAATCTGTACAGTAGGAGTAATGGGTTCTGGGTTAGTGGGTTTGGGCTTAAAAGGGGCTCAAAATATTTAAATGAAATAATTGGGGTATTTGGGCTAATCAATTGGGCTCAGATTAAACATAATAATAAAATAAAATCAGATTATGGAATTGGCTTATGATGACAATTGGGCTCACTTTAACAATTAATAAAATCAAAATGCAACTTGGGCTCACATTAATAATTAATAAAAACAAAATGCAAATTTGGCTTATAATAAACAATTAGGCTCCAAAAATAGTTTAAATAATAAAAATCAATTAGGAAAAATAGTTATAAGTTACTGAGGGTTTAAATACGGAAATATACTTTAAAAATACGTATGAATGGAAACAGGGGTTACAGTAGTGAAATGGCTAAGTTAGTAATTAGAGATAAATTACCTTATTGATTTGGTGAAAGTACGAATGTAGAGACCTTTGCACAAACCGCATTAAATCCCCATTACAAAAAAATTCCTAGGAACGTAGTAAAGGGTGATTGTAAATTAGTTTGCAATGAGGTTAAAGATTTTTAGTAGCACACTTACATCACTAAACACTAGAGTTTCTTTGACATCGGATGGGTGGGTAGAAGTGAATGGCGTACCAATGACGTGCGTAACATGTCATTGGATAGATTCTGATTGGCTACTTCAAAAGAGGATAATTTCATTCGGATTTGTTAGGTACCGACATAAGGGTGAAATAATTATCACACACATCATGGAAGCATGTAACAATTTTGGTATTTTTGATAAAGTTTTTGCTATTGGTTTTGATACGCATCTAATAATACTAAGGAAATTGCTAGTTTGCTAATTACACTTAATCCTTTAAAGCATTTGCAGTCGTTTTGTTAAAAAAAAATGGGTATATGGATAATATAGAAATAGCAATTAAGGGGTAGCGCTGCAGTCATCAAAAATCAAAAAATGGGTTTTTTTTGACAAAACGGAAGATGATCTACCGTCGGAAGATAGCGAAAAAAAATCATCAGATGACAGATCTGATGGATTTTTTAAAAAAATGTAAAGGACGGGATACGGGAGATGATCTCCTGTCCAACACAAAAATTCTAATTTTTTTTATTTTTTTTATTTTTAAGTGTAGCGTGTGTGAATGATTTTTTTTTAATAAAAATTCTAAGGACGGAAGATCTCCTGTCCAACAACTTTCCCATTTTTTTTTGTTTTCTTCAAATGTCAACATCTCAATTCACAGATTTCTTTTAATAATTATTTTTTCCAAACGGTAAATCATATGCCGTCTCTTCAATTTGCTATTAAAAACTTTCTCTCGGACGGCAAATCATATGCCGTCCGACACACAGACGGTAAATCATCTTCCGATTTCTATAATATGCATAATGCCAATTTCGCTACCAAATATAAACGTCTACTGTTCATCGCAAACCCAAAAAATGGGTAAATAGACGACGACTACAGTGGTTTTTATGCTTTTTTAGATATATAGCCAACGAATGCAGATGCTCTTAGAACCAAAAAATTTTCATGTTAGGTGTGCTTGTCATATTTTAAATCTTTGTGTACAAGATGCATTTAAATATGGATACAATAAAATTGAGGCAATGAAAAATTGTGTTTATTTTATTACGCTGAGTGGTCCAATATATCAAGCTTTTCGTGATTGGTGTCAACTTAGGGAAATTGTATTTAAACGTTTTCCTAAAGATGTTAGAATTCTACTTTTGATTTATTAAATGTTGTTCTTCACTATCGTTTTAATATTAGAGAATTTTGTATTGCAATGGGTATGCAAGATTGTATGTTAGATGATGATTTTTTATTTTTTGCCGATAGTTTGTACATATTTTTAGATACTTTTAATGATGCTACTTTATAATTTTCAAAAACATATACATCTACATCTCGTGGTATTTTACTTGCAACTGTCACTATGATGACAACAATTAAAGATTTGATAAATGACCCTTTCATTGGAGAAATGGTTTATGCCGCTTATATTAAAATTTTAAAATATTTTCATCCGCTTCCTATGTTATATTGTGTTGCTAGTGTAATGAATCCCATGATTAAGTTAGATGGCACAAAAAAATTAATTGAGATTTTTTATACTTATGCTCCACACGAAGAAATTGATGATTTGACCATGTTGTTTTCATTACAAAATCTAAAAATATTTTGAATAGTTTATATGATACATACGATAGAATTTATTTATCTAACACTACACAAAAACAAAATGTTAGTTCTTCTTCTTCTTCTTCTATGTTATCAAAGGAAAATGGTCTTGCCACTAGAAGTGTTTTAAATCTCTTAAAATAAAAAAAATATAGAACCAATTCACCAAATGAGTTGAATTGGTATAATGCACAACCTCCCATTGATGATGTAGTAGATGTTTTTTATTTTTGGAAAACTAATGAACATATTTTTAGTATTCTTTCTTGAATGGCTAAAGATTTTCCAATGGTACTAGTGTCAACCGTTGCATCGGAAAGTATTTCTTCTCTTGGTGGCAGGATCATGAGCCCGAACAGGAATTGCTTAGTGGCAATGAATTTGGGGATATTGGTATGCGCCGAAGATTGAATGAAAGCGGAAGAGAGGACTCAAGACTTACAAGAATCACAAAACAGATCAACAAGTAGCGACGAGTGAAGAACTAGTAGAATGTAATTTGTACAATGTATTGTAAATAATTGGGAAAATTTAGGGGGATGAGATTCTATATTTAGGTTAAGTAGAAGTGCACGACAATTGTCTAATGTCTTCTCTTCAATCTAAATAGAGGCCATCTCGATCTCTAAATTCAAATAATTTTCTTGTTTTGTAATTTGATCAAATTTGTATGAAATTGTATTCATGAACTAAATTTTATTTAACATCATGTAATTTATTAAATCAATTTAAATTTGGTTTTAATTTCTTTTATTTATTAGTCCTTTGCAATTTTTATAAAATTACAATTTAATACTTGATCCTTCATCTTCCTTTAAAATATATATATTATAATAAAAAACTGGCCCGGTCCGGCCCGCGAACCGGCCCATCCCGCGAGATCCTTCAGCCCGGCCCGGGTTGGCCTGGGACCAGGCAAAGCCCGTGCGGTTCCGGCCCGGCCCGGCCTGCCCGGACCGAATGCCACCCCTATTAAAATGTACATTTTGAACTCTAGTAAAATGTACATTTCTTCTTTAAGAGAATACATTTTAAAGAACAAAAAAAACATTTTAAACAAAAAAATCAACATTTGAACATAAATCTGGGCACATTTCAACAATAGTATTTTCATCAAAAACATATAATCGCGTATTATAACAGAATGGTTCTTAAAAATGTTTGTGCAGCAAGAAGTGTAAAGATTAGGGAAAACAGGGAACATGATAAGGATAAAATTCTACACATGTATATCAGTGGCATGTGTCCTGATATAGAGGGGTGAAATTGTCAAGTTGGACATCCGTTTGGGTTACAACGCAATATGGGTCAAAACCTAGAACCCAATGCAGGTCAAAATTCGAAACTCAAGTCAGCAGAAACCCAAAACCCAATAAGGATGTATTTAATAGGTGATCGGATAAGTAATTCAAATAGCTGCTCTTATCCTCTAATTTTGCATCTTATCTCCTAGTTATTGGATCTTATCCTCTAACCTGCGGTTTACTCCCTATAAAAACTCAAACCTCACCTCAGTAATGGGTAAGAAATCAATGTCTCTCTTTTTATATATATATGATTCTTTTTTACTGGCTTGAGCATCGGAGGACCAAACACCGGAGCCAACTCGGGTGTTATGGCCTTTTTGCAGGTATTCGAAGGAAACGAAAGTCATGTCAAGATCTAAGGGCACAGATTCTAGTCTTCCAAACTTCATTAAATCTGAACTCACATTTGTTGTGCAAGCATCGATTTTTGTAGAAACAGATTTACACCATATGTGGGAACAGTATAAATCTGCATCTCTTATCAGATCCAGACCTAAAAATTCCTTCAGCCATGCCTCCTAAGAAGCAAGCATTCACCGTCGTCAGCTGTTAGTATAGACCACTGCTGTCTCCAGCCCCCATGTTAGAGCCACACCAAAGGGCTCCCAATGCCACCCTTCGGAGCTTAAGATCTCTACGAGTTGAAACGATAGATGCATTGCCACCGCTCCGGAGCCTAAGCAAGATGTTCGGGTTGTTTACAAAACAACTCCTTACTTTTCAATTTTTGAGTTGTCATATAAATAACAGTTTTAGTAATATCATTTCTTACACTTCTTCTCAGTTTGAAGTAAAATGACTGCTTGTTTTTGAGTTGTCATACAAAACAACTACTTACACTTCTTCTCAATTTTTTTCCTTTTGAATGAAAAGGTGAAATATGGCCACCATCTTTCATTAATTAGAAATTAGCCAAATAAACCCAGAGTACTAGGACAAATTACAAACTATAAACAGAAAAATAGAACATGCATGATCAGTACATACAATCAGAGCTCCCTCCAACACCCTTAGAGGATGGGTAGACAAACCAAAAGTCAACAACCCACAATCGGCTAGGCCGAACCGGCCACAGCTTGGCCCCAAACTCCACCAATATTGTAATGGACCCCATCTTGGGCCAAATCACAAAGCAAGGACCATGAAATTGTATGTACGTCAAATAAGCTTCGTGCACTGCCTCTACAGCATGCACACACCAACCTGAAGTGAATCATGCAGGATTTAGACATCCGCCGCTCCCATCCTTCTCCTCCCCAACTCCCACTAACTCACCAAAACACTCTCACACTCAACCCAATCAAAATCACAACCAAAGAGAGAGACGTGAAGATGATACCTTCACTTCTCTCACGCTTTAGCTTTCTTAGACGGTTTCTCACCAAACAAAACTCTCACTCACTCTAAACACGGACACAGTAAAAGAGAGAGCCGTAAAGAGGATACATTCACCTCTCTCATGCTCTTACTCTCTTAAGTGATTTCTCACAAACACAAACATACACCAATATAGAGTAGTAAGGATAAACATCTTCACTCTCTCACTCTCTCTCTCTCTCACATGCAAAAATCCAAAACAAATCACAACTAACTAAAGCATTACCTTCTCCTCTCGCTCCAACGGACATTGGACATTGTAGATTTCAGGTTCAATGATGAGGGCGTAGTGACGATGCTACCGCGAAGAATGTGGCCGTTGGTTAAAGGAGATCGAAGTCAGGGTCTGACTCACATAGTGACAACCAAAAATTCCAAACAAATCCAACTCTACATTTCCACTGTACAAACTCTTCCACAAATCCTAATCCCCTCCAGATTCCGAAGCCCAACATACTCACCCCCATCTCCAAATCCCTTCCAGATGAAGATTTAGTTTCACTTCTTCTCAATTTTAGTAAAATCACTGCTTGTTACAATGATTGTGACAATTTGTATCCACATAAACTAATTAAATGTTGGGACGACAGTAACTTGCAAAATGTTATTGAACTCAACAAATAAGTGCAGCTTGGATGGCCAAAAACAAGCTAAAGAAATTCACTTTAAAGAAATGAATTCACAAGCATGGAAAAGAGGAATTCAGTATGCTAGTTCGATTAAACAGTTCAAATTTTAAAAATTGTTTAGACTAGTAACTCTTTAACCTTTTTTTTTTTAACTGAGTCCAAAATATTTTTTTACTAGTATATTATCATACATTCTTATTAGGCATCTAAAAAAGATTTTGTAGGAGGATCAAGGAGGGAAATTCTGAACAAAGTGATTAAGTGAAGTCTCCATCAAACTTACCTCAGCAAGCCTTGATCTGCATAAACATTCGTGTGAGATTATGAAGATCATCAAAGGGTAAGTGCATGGTAAGGCCGAGTTCCGCAGTCGTAGATCATGTCAATAGTCATGCTTGTGACATGATCGTCATCAATCTTAAGTGGAAGTGGGCATGAGCTCCAGAAATGTCTAATCGCTCCAAAATTCATGCCCATCATCAAAACTTGAGTAAAGATAGGTCCAATTCATAGGAATCGTCGGATCTTATTATGATGCGTGCCTAGATATACCACGAAAAGATAATTTCTAAATTTCAGAAATTGAAGAAGAAATTATTAAAAAATCATTTAAATGATTTGGAAATGATTTGGAATTTAGAAAAATTCTAAAAAATCAATAAAGTTGATTTATAAATTCAGAAAAATCTGGGCAAATCATTAAAGTTTAATTTTACATTTGGAAAAAATTGGAAAATCATAAAAGTGATTTAAATTCAGAAAATTCAACAAGAAATTATTTAAATTCCAAATATAATATTTTAAAAATTTAGGAGTAGTTATTAAAATTCTAGGAAATTTCAGAAAATTCTAAATATTTTAGAAAAATTCCAAACAATGAGGCTCAACACAATAATTACAATTTGCCACAAGTAAGTAGCATTGGTATTAAAACCCGAAACCCGGACCCGACCCGGACCCGACCCGGACCCGGCGTTGGACCGGAACCGACCCGATTTAATTTGGGTAGAGTATGGGTCCTAAATTACTACCCGTTGAAATTTCGGGTCGGGTCTGGGTCCCCTAAAATTGGACCCGACCCGGACCCGGACCCGCAATAGAAAAATAAACAAAAAACGAAGCGGACCCGACCCGGACCCGACCTGTTACCCGTTAGATAAATATACTACGGCATAAATTACACAAGCATGATAGATATTGTTGCTTGCAGGAAATGTAGAGCCTTATGAATTTATTCTTCCACCGACTTGGAAACAAACAAGAGTTGCCAACATAATCTCTGGAAATTATTGCCAACCAAAGTGTGCTGAACCTTGGGTAGAGGTGAAGTTTGAAGATGAGAAACAAGGCAAGGCTCAGGTTGTGGCGTGATATATATACTTATTATTTACGCTCATGATAGATTAACAAATATACATATATATATACACCAATTTCCAGAGTTCATGTCCATCGTGAAGGAGTTGACTGTCTTGGTCGGCTAAATCCTCTTGAATAAGTAAATCTATGTGTGTTTTACTTTTTTCATTATTCTTTTGTTATTATCAAACTAAACCCAAATTCTAGAGGAAGGTGGAAATCCAAAACAGAACTTTCTTTACCCATCTTTGTCAGAACTCAGAACCTACATATAGTTGTCAATTATGGCTTGGTGAAGAACCAGGTACCTTAGTCAAAAATTTGAAGTTTCTTCAACATAAATATGTTCAGGGTAATAGATGGTAGATACAAAACTCGAAAGGCAGTCCATGGTGAACAACTGATCTGAAGATTATAACCCCAGTTCAATTTCCATCACTTCAGTGTAGTGTATGATGGATATAATTGAGATGGCTAAATCCCATGAGTACTGTCAAGAACGTCATGCATAGATTCTGACTCTTTTGCTTCCTAAAGTAACACTTAATTTGAATAACCGCCTAGCTTACTGGGATGTGTGATAAGTATTTCCAACATTTTTCGCACAAGCACTGCACGGCTTGTGGTCATTCATGTCCACAGTTACCTTCACCTGCACATACACCCTCTTGGAGTTATGATTGTAGAATTATGTAAGAAACTTCCCGTCCTTGTTTATTACTGTTTAATAAACAATTATCTGGTTATTGGATTTGATGAAGCCTTCGGTTATTTGCAGTACTATACATACGTTTTAGAGACGCCATTTGCACTGACAGGCTCACATAATCTTGCGAAGGCAACCGCCAAAGGGAATACAGTGGTTCTATTCGTAGTAAGTGCGAGTGACAAGCAGTGGACATCTTCTCAAAAGACACTCAGAGTCATGCTGGATTCTTTCCAAGTGTAGTTATACCATCCTGATGAAAAAGGAGAGATGAGGATCTGATGATTAAAAAGTAAATGGTTTTCAATAACAGAGTGTAAGTTTTTTTAATTTTTTGCACATGTCATACATTTTAATTCGGTGTCTTTCCTTGTAAGTATTTCTGATCAAATTTTATGATGTATCCTCTGCAGGTTATAATAACATGTCATTTACTTTCTGAACAGTATGTAATATATTTGCTGAAAGTTTCTGATTACCTGTTTTACTGAAAGTCTGAAACCATACGAGGGGAAAAAAGACATCTATATTGCTGAAAGTTTCTAATATTGTGTTATGCTTTAAAGACCCGGAACCGAACCGGACCCGTGATTAGAAATAGGACCCGGACCCGGACCCGGACCCGGACCCGAAAGCGAACGGGTAACATTTCTTGTGGGGAACCGGACCCGGACCCGGACCCAAATTTCATGGGTCTGAGTCCGGGTCCAATATTTGGACCCGTCAATGACCGGGTCCGAGTCCGGGTATTGAGCTACCCGACCCGACCCGACCCGACCCGTTACCAGTGCTACAAGTAAGCATCAATACTTCATAAAGTTTATTTAATAAAACTTTCAGGAGTAGAGAGCTTATGATAAGTATAAAATTCTACACATGTATATCAATGACACGTATCATGATATGGAGGGGTAAAATTGTCAAGTTGGACACCCAGATATGGGTCAAAACCCAGAACCCAAAGCGGGTCAAAATTCGAAACTCAAGTCAGCAGAAACCCGAAACCCAATAAGGATGAATTTAATAGGTTATCAGAAAAGCAATTCAAATAATTGTCTTATGCTCTAACTATTGCATCTTATCTCCTAACTAGTAAGTCTTATCCTCTATTCTACGGATTTACTCCTACAAAAACTCAAACGCAAATTCAGTATTTCTTTTCACAAATATAAGGTTTCATTCGACTGCTTGTATTGGGTAGTCAATTCTCAATTCCTCCAAACCAAAGTCAAGAGAAATTGACAGTCGACTGTGTAATGAAGTCGACCCTATTAAATTTCAGTCGACTATAACCTTCTCAAATCCAATATTTTGGTGAATCCAGTTTATATTATTTCCATAACTTAATCATTTGCCAATGAAATTTTTACATATCTAATCCTGACAAAAAGCCTAAATTAATATTGAATGCAGTGGCTTTGAAACTTTCCTGATATTTGTGATCTTTAATATTTGCTTGATTCTTTTCCTTTTGCTTTGATTCCAATGATCTTGAGATTTTATTTAAATTTCATTATGTATTATCATGTATAGATCTTGGATGAAAATATTAGATGCATGTATATGTACACACCAAACTTAGGGTCAATAAAGGTAACTAAGAAGGTTAGGATAATGAGAGAAATAAATGAAATAGGAAAAAAGAATCCCACAAGCTACCTGCAGTAAGTTAGAGAAAGACATTAACAACAAATTGTTGAAAGATTGATGAAGACAATTAAGAGAAAAATCCACAATTCTTATTTAAAAGGGTTTTGTCTTTTATGGGTTTGTTCTTATATGTATGGGAACGTATTTAGTCCCAATTGGAGGAATTATTGGATCTGAGGTTCCTTATATATAACTATCCCCTCTCTATGTTAATTTAGAGAGTATGAGGAACTATTGGATGTTAGGATGGATGCACTAGGATTCGCTAGTGAGGAATACTTGGTTTTTACCGTGTGTGCGTGGTGGGCCTTTGGGCATTGACTGGTTAACTGATGTGGTAAAGATAATATCTTATCTTTATTTTTTCAGTTTTAACAGACTGCATGTATTTTGCAATGTTCAGAGATACGTGGGAAAGTGGGTGAGAAAATCTCTCACACTTTGCTACCCACCTTCTCTTAGATAGGGGTGTAGATAGAGAAAACACACTTTCTTAACAAATCGGATCTCTTATCTCTTCTTCCTCTTCCTATTCTCAATATTTTGTTGATGGGTTCTTTGAGGCTCCAGTCGAATAATGAAGGAGTTTTTTATTATGCATACGCTAGCGTTGTTGACCGTCGTATCATGGGGCAGCTTGCCAGTAACCCTACACACCGGTATAGTGGGGGTGATATATTTTTTAAGCAGAGTCAATGTGACGATTCGATCTATTTCTAATCATCAAGTTTATTTCTTTCTTTTGTTATCTTTATCATGTTCTGGTTGGTGATTTTTGGATTTGCTTTTGGATACTAGATGTTCCTTATCGACATGTATTTTTCCTATCTGATTTGCATATGTTATCATGCTGCAATTTTATCACAACTGTCATTTAATGTATTTAAATAATATGGATTTCAACATCCCGAAGTTTGCCCCATATGACCTTTTAGAGCATCCACAGTCATTAGGCATTTATCCATTTTATGCATATTTTGGCAAAAAATTCCTTGCAGTCGTTAGACATTTAGCCATTTTTAGTTTTTTCACTACAGTAAAAAGGCAAATATGCATATGGATATAGCAACATGCATATTATAAGAGACGAAACATCATGTTTCGTCTATAATTTTTAATAATTTTTAAAATCATCGAATGATGTTTCGTCTGTAATATTTTATTTTATTTTTTGGGAACGTTTCGTCCGATGAAATCCCGAATTAAAAAAATTAATGTTAAGCTCTTAATTTAGTTAGTTAATTAGTTTAGTTAGTATTTTAATTAAACTTTTAGTTAAATAATTAGTTAATTAATTAAGTTTAGTTAATTAATAACATAATTAAAAAATTAATTAACCACAAATCAATGGGACAAAACATGATGTTTCGTCCCACGAACATTATGTTTTGTCTATTGTGGGTCCCACGTGAAAAAAATACTTTTTTAAAAAAAAACCCCATTAAAAAATTTCGAAAAAATCCGAAAAAAAAAATGGCGGACGAAACATTATGTTTTACAAGATTGCTATATTTTTGTCTTTTTTTCACTGCAGCGAAATACCGAAATGCTATTTTCAAATATGCATATATGCATATTTTACCTACAAATACGGTAGATGCTCTTATCATCCCAAAAGTTTGCCACATGGCACCTTTTAAAAACCTCACAAAATAAATATACTTAAAAATTTATCTCTTTTATTTTTATCTCTACTGTAAAAACCACGACTTAATTATTTTTTTAGGACTAATTTTGAAAATACACTACAAAAGAAAGTAGATTTCCCGGCGCTTTTTGACGTCTTTACCGGCGTTTTTTTACGCCGGTGAAACATTCACCGGCGTTTACAATAGCGCCGGTCCAAATGCCGCCGAATCGAGCATCGCTGAAAGGAAGGGGTCTACACCGGCGGTTTTCCTGGGCGCCGGTAAATGTGAAGACTACACCGGCGGTCTCAAAACGCCGGTGTATTGGGTCCTCTGAGTGCCGTCTTTTACTTCCGATATACATTCACCGGCGGCTATAAACCGCCGGTGTTCATCAATTTACCGGCGTTTATAAAAACGCCGGTGTATAGTGAACGTTCACCGGCGTTCTATGACCGCCGGTGTACGTGCGTTTATGGCTGCCCGCTTTTCCCTACTCACGAGCACCGGCGTGACCAAAAACGCCGGTGAACCCAACTACACCGGCGTTTTATCAAACGCCGGTGTTCCTTTTTGCCGTTACAACTGACGGTATTCACCGGCATCTAGCCGCATATACCGGCGTTTGTGTGACCGCCGGTCTATCGCACACTGCAACTAATTCAATAGATAGACCGGCGTTATAAAAATCCGGTCTAGCTATGCCCGTTTGTATTCCTTTCTCCGTTTTCCGTTCGATTTCAATTCACAGTTTCTTTTACAAAACCTGTAAACCAATTCATAACTACTAATTGAACCAATTTCATTTCATATTAATGCGCAAATGACAACCACACACAAGAAATATAATAAAGTTTAACACGTGTCATATCCAAATATCTCAACAAATCTTCTTAACAGTGTCATAATCACAACCAAATTAACCGCAAAATTAACAGTCATAATCACAACCAAATTAATAGACCGACGAACATCCCAAATATCTCAACATCCCAAATATCTCAAGTCTGACAAATATCCCAACTAAACCGTCTAACATAACTCTCATCCAAAAAAAACAGTCTGACATAACAGCAAGGAGGACATAAGAACAATCATACAGCAAGGACACAAGAACAGCAAGGAGGACCACGGATTCATACCCTCGAGGAGCTTCAGTTCTGATCATCAGAATTTTCTTCATCTGGGCGACCGCTCTGTGAACAAAAAAAAAACAATAGTTTAGTTCAACAGTATACCACAATACAGAATATACATATTTTTTGAACTTGCAAAAAAATCTAACTGTATCTTAAATTATAAGATCAAAGTGCCAATTGCAAATGGAATTGTTGATGATATATAGAGAGGTAAAATAATTACATTGCAATGCTAAAAATCCGGTACTTAATTTTGTTTTTTAAATATATCTAAAATAACAAAACAAATGATTATTCAGTATCTAACTTGAAAACTATATATTATCTCCCTTGATTGGGAATATTCACTACCTAAAACAGTAAAACAAATAAAAATTCAGTATCTAAGCATCTCTTTCATGGATTGTCCAGACAATCCATGAAACTGTCATCGTGGACGGAAACCAAATATAAGAAAAATAAGAAAAATAAGATAGGGCTCATATCAAGTGTATTTTTAGGGAACTGTCATCGTGGAAGGAAACCAAAAATATATAGAAGCCAGAAATGGAAACAGAAAGGAGAAAGGTAGAGACTTTGGATACACCAGGCTAACATAGCGGCATTTTCCTCATCTCTCTCTCATCCCTTGTTTCCCTTCAGCACATGAACACAAAGAGACATCAGCAACAACAGCAAGAGCGACAAGAACGACAATAATAATAAATTATTATGAACAAGATGTCTCTATATGGGTTTCCAGATCTCCACTCGAGCCCACTCTTTCTAATCGCAACCCAATTAAGAACATAGACAACATCCACTAAACAATCCAATCATAGCCCAGTCAAAATTTGCCATCCTAGATCCAATCATAGCCCAGATAAAAAAACCATGCTGAATATTGCAATCAGGTTACATTAACAGTATCTGAAAATGAAAATTTCTCCACTATCTGAGCTTATATGTTGCTCTCCAACTATATCGCAAAACCCAGGTGTTGTGCATATCCGGCCGGAGGATTGTGGCATACGTACCTATATACCATCCTCAGTTCAAAGTGAACCCATTCTTGGTATCAAAACAAACATGCCAAGAAGACAATCAGGTGCATGATATGAGCTTCACTAACAGTTAAGTGAAAATAGGACCAAAAAAATAGCCTTAGAAGACCATCAGGTTTGTGAAATAAGCTTCACTAACAGTGAAAGAAACTGGGGATGCTATGCAGCATACTTAGTTTGGGAATGAACCCATTTCGTGGTAAGAAAACCAATTTTGGCTAAGATTGCAGTCAGGTTACACTAACAGTATCTGAAAATGAAAATTTCTCCACAATCTGAGCTTATATGTTGCTCCCCAACTATGCATACCTATATACCATCCTCAGTTCAAAGTGAACCCATTCTTGGTATCAAAACAAACATGCCAAGAAGACAAGCAGGTGCATGATATGAGCTTCACTAACAGTTAAGTGAAAATAGGACCAAAAAAATAGCCTTAGAAGACCATCAGGTTTGTGAAATAAGCTTCACTAACAGTGAAAGAAACTGGGGATGCTATGCAGCATACTTAGTTTGGAAATGAACCCATTTCGTGGTAAGAAAACCATTTTTGGCATACGTACCTACATACCATCCTCAGTTCACAGTGAACCCATTATTTGGTCAAATTCAATTGCCAAGATGACAATCAGATGCATGAAAATAAGCTTCACTCACAATAAAACAAAATGGGTTCACTTCAACAACAGCAACAACAGCAAGAGGGAACCAAATATAGAACAATTGGGTTTGAATGGAGATTGTAGTCATAGATCAATTCTTCATAGAAGAAAAATACGAATAGGGCTCATAGCAAGTGTAGTTTTAACTGGAATCGTCATCGTGGAAGGAAACCAAATATAGAAGCCAGAAAGAGGAATGGTAGAGAATGAGGATACACCAGGCTAACATAGCGGCATTTTTCTCATCCCTCTCTCATCCCTTCTTTCCCTTCAACATGCGGACACATAGAGACATCGGCAACAACAGCAAGAATGACAAGAACAACAATAATAATAAATTATTATGAACGAGATGTCTCTATATGGGTTTCCAGATCTCCACTCGAGCCCTCTCGTTCTAATCACAGCCCAACTAAGAACATGGACAACAGCCACTGAACAATCCAATCACAGCCCAATCCAAATTGGCCATCCTGGATCTTAATGAAATAAGCTTCAGTAGTAGTAAAAGAAGATGGGGATGCCTTCAGCAAACTCAGATTGGAAGTGAACCCTTTTTTGGTTAAAAAATCATGCCAAAGATGGCAAACAGGTTACTTTAACAGTATCTTGAAATGAAAATTTCTATTAATGCCTCAGTTCACAGTAAACCCATTTATTATCAAACAAACATGGCAAGAAGACAAGCAGATGCATGAAATGAGCTTCATTAACAGTGAAAGAGGATGGGGATGCTAGCAGCATACGCAGTTTGGTGGTGAACCCATTATTTGATCAGAAGATCATGCAAAAGAGGGCAATCGGCAGGATACCTTAACAGTAAATTAAAATGAAAATTTCCATTAACTGAGCTTAATTATATGTTGCTCCACTAATTGTTGTGCGCAACTAAATCTAAAACCAACTTGTTGTCCAAATCACAGACCATTTTGGCGTACGTAGGTATAGCATCCTCAGTTCACAGTGAACCCATTTAGTATCAAAAAAACATTGCAAGAAGACAAGCAGATGCATGAAATGAGCTTCATTAACAGTGAAAGAGGATGGGGTGCTAACAGCATACTAACAGTCTGGTGGTGAACCCATTATTTGATCAAAAAATCATGCAAAATAGGGCAATCTGCAGGATACCTTAACGGTACCTTAAATTGAAAATTTACATTAACTGAGCTTAAGTATATGTTGCTCCAGTAGTTGTTGTGCCCAACTAAATCTAAAACCAACTTGTTGTGCAAATCACAGACCATTTTGGCGTACATAGCTATAGCATCCTCAGTTCACACTAAACCCATTTAGTATCAAAAAAACATGCCAAGAAGACAAGCAGATGCATGAAATGAGATTCATTAACAGTGAAAGACCATGAAAATTTCCAGTATCTAAGCATTTATTTTTCTATTAATTCTTCATCCCAACTAAACCATTCAAGTTAAGGAAATCAAGATGCATCTATCTGAAAAATATGCTAAGTTTGGAAAATAAGGGGAATCAAGAGATGATACCGAAGAGAGCGAGAGAGAGAGAGCGGAGAAGGGAAATCGAAAATGACGAATAGGGCTCATAGTAAGTGTAGTTCTAACTGGAATTGTCATCGTGGAAGGAAACCAAATATAGAAGCCAGAAAGAGGAATGGTAGAGAATGAGGATACACCAGGCTAACATAGCGGCATTTTCCTCATCCCTCTCTCATCCCTTCTTTCCCTTCAACACGCGGACACATAGAGACATCGGCAACAACAGCAAGAATGACAAGAACAACAATAATAATAAATTATTATGAACGAGATGTCTCTATATGGGTTTCCAGATCTCCACTCCAACTCGTCTCTTTCTAATCACAGCCCAATTAAGAACAATTGGTCACAGTCACTTTTAAAGAAACATATATGCTCAGATAATGGAAATTTTCATTTTAAGATACTTTTAAAGTAACCTGATTGCCATCTTTGGCATGATTGCCATCCTCATCTTCTTTTACTGTTAATGAAGCTTATCTTATGCACCTGATTGTCATCTTGGCATGTTTTTTGTAACAAAATGGGTTCACTGTGAACTGAGGATGCTATAGGTACGCATGCCAAAATCCTCCGGATATGCACAGCAATTGGGTATTAGATTTAGTGCAGCGATGAACAGGGCTCATATCAAGTATAATATTACGGACTGTCATCGTGGAAGGAAACCGATTTAATATATAACAAGAGGGGATGGTAGAGAATGAGGATACACCAGGCTAACATAGCGGCATTTTCCTCATCTCTCTCTCATCCCTTCTTTCCCTTCAACACACGGACACATAGAGACATCAGCAACAACAACAAGAGGGGATTGGTCCAACAAAAAGTATAGATTATAATAAAAGAGATGTCTCTATTTGGGTTTTCAGATCTCCACTCCAGCCCTTTCTTTCTAATCACAGCCCACTTAAGAAAAGTAGATTTAGTTGGGCTCAAGAATTAGTAGAGCAACATATAAGCTCAGGTACTATTAAAGTAACCTGCAGATTGCCATCTTTGGCATGATTTTGTAACGAAAAATGGGTTCACTGTGAAACTAAGTATGCTGCTAGCATACCAAAATCCTCCAAATCAGTACAACAGCGCGGCTGAACAAACCTTATCAGCAGGTCATACAATGTCATCTAAGCATGTTATGTGCCAAAGTGGGATTGGTAATACAATGCATGAACGACACGTATTAGTTGTTTGTGAGTATGCAATAGGGTGCAGCTATGAACAGGGCTCATATCAAGTGTAGTATTACGGACTGTCATCGTGGAAGGAAACCCATTTAATATATAAGCCATATATGGAGCCAAAAAGAAGGATGGTAGAGACTTTGGATACACCAGGCTAACATAGCGGCATTTTCCTCATCTCTCCCCTCATCCCTTCTTTCCCTTCAACACACGGACACATAGAGACATCAGCAACAACAACAAGAGGGGATTGGTCCAATAAAAAGTATAGATTATAATAAACGAGATGTCTCTATTTGGGTTTTCAGATCTCCACTCCAGCCCTTTCTTTCTAATCACAGCCCACTTAAGAAACATATACGAAATACTTATAGACGACAGCCACAATGCACACTCACAAACACTAGTACGTGTCTTTCATGCATTCAAGACCATAATCTCTTTAAAAAAACCAATTTAAATACTTACCCTGGGTGGGACTTGGGACTGCTGCCCTATTAAATTGGCCATTTGTTCTTGGAGGAGTGCAACTTGTGCCTTTAAGGCAGTCATCTCCTCGTCTTGATTGCCACTTGAACTAGATGAACTCCGTCCAAATAGCCGCGAGGGGGTTGGTCCCAGGCCCATACCACGGACACGTCCATGCCTCTCCTTTCCCCTAACATCGGTCAAGGCAACTCTCTGCCGGGTACGCCAATCTGGGCATGGCGCCGTAGGGTCCGAATCTGAAGCAGAGGAGATTTCATCATACCTTTTCCGAGCATTAGTCTGTAGAAGGACATAACAATCAGAGTTAAAGGCAGATGAGATTTCAACTCCTCATTAGATATTAGTTCACAAATTACCAGAATCCGTGCTGCCTCAGGGCTCGCATACGTCCCATCCTTTGATTTGTGGGTGGCATCAAAAAAGTCAATGTCCCCAAACTCCGTAGGCCCCCCCAAATCTTCTGCCTATATATTAGTAAGATGAAATGGTTATAAACAATTAACTGTAAGAAAAAAATTTACATTAGTACTATTGCGCCTACCAATTCTTCCCGAACCAGAGCGAAGCTCTGTGTACCAGCGGTGTGCAGCACTAGCTGCTTTGACCGACTGGCAGCTCCCACCTCCGCCCTTTTCTGTACATGCCACAATGAAGTTAACAGAAAAATTTATTATAGCCGCCATACAACCACATACTCATTAGATTTTTGTGTGTTTAATGTAAATACCTGACCAATCGCCGAACTCCAGTAGTGCACAAGAAATTGCCAATCCGAAGGCTCCACATTTTCTGGCACATTCACTGCATTCTCCTCCTCTGAAAGGTCTTTGTTATAAAACTTCGACTTCAATTCACTCTTGTGGTCCCTCCACTTCTTGGAGAGTGACTTTTCAGTCCAAGGCGTAAGGGAGTCGGGGAACGAGAAGTATTGCTGCAAAATTCATTACCCATCACTAATAATACATATTTCAATAATAATTTTTCGCCGACCAATTATGTATTTTAGATGAGAAATACCTTGATGGTCGTAATATCAGTGGCTTTTGTGGTGGTTGGCACCTTCGGCCAACTCTCGTATGACAAAGGAAGTATGCGGGGGTTCCTTGCTATGACCCCAATGAAGGAAGAAAATTTGCTGGCGTTGTCGCCAACCGGTTGCCCAACATCGTTCGCCTCCACCTCGATCCTTTCATCATTCTGAAGCCTCCAAACATTCGTCATCTTCGTCCGCCCACAATGTTTTTTGACAGTGGGCGGCGTGCTACCCTCACCCTCTTCTGTTTGACTGCCACTATTATGTAGTGGCTGCTCATCCCCATGGCTCTCGTTGCCATCATTTATATTTAACCTCTTTCCACGCCTCGGCATATTGTACCTGTCACGGATTCAAATACACACATGCCAAGAAGACAATCAGATGCATGAAATCAGCTTCATTAACAGTGAAAGAAGATGAGGCCTATGCTAGCAGCATACTTAGTTTGGAAGTGAACCCATTATTTGGTTAAAAAATCATGCCAAAGAGGGCAATAAGGTTACTTTAACAGTATCTTAAAATGAAAATTTCCATTATCCGATCTTATATGTTGCTCTACTAATTCCTGAGCCCAACTAAATCTAAAACCCAATTGTTGTGCATATCTGGAGGATTTTGGCATACAGCTATAGCATCCTCAGTTCACAGTGAACCCATTTAATACCAAAAAAACATGCCAAGAAGGCAATCAGATGCATGAAATAAGCTTCATTAACAGTAAAAGAAGATGAAAATTCTAGCAGCATACTTAGTTAGGAAGTGAACCCATTTTTGGTTAAAAAATCATGCCAAAGATGGCAAACAGGTTACTTTAACAGTATCTTGAAATGAACATTTTCATTATCTGAGCATATATGTTGCTCTACTAATTCTTTAGCCTAACTAAATCTAAAACCCAATTGTTCAGCATATCCGGAGGATTTTGGCATACGTAGCTATAACATCCTCAGTTCACAGTGAACCCATTTTGGTTAAAAAAACATGCCAAGATGACTATCAGTTGCATGGAATAAGCTTCTTTAACAATAAAAGAAGATGAAATTTCTAGCAGCATACTTAGTTTGGAAGTGAACCCATTTTTGGTTAAAAAATCATGCCAAAGAGGGCAATCTGCAGGTAACTTTAACAGTTTCTTCAAATGAAAATTTACATTATCTGAGCATATATGTTGCTCCACTAATGGTTGTGCCCAACCCAATCTAAAACCCAAGTGTTGTGCATCGTCAGTTCACAGTGAACCCATTTTATATCAAAAAAACATGCCAAGAAGACAATCAGATGCATGAAATCAGCTTCATTAACAGTATAAGAACATGAAAATTTCAACATGCATCTATCAGAAAAAAATGCTAAATTTTAAAAATTAGAGGAATCAACAGATGATACCGAAGAGAGAGAGAGAGCGGGGCGACGAGCGCGGGGGGGAAGATAGAGAGAGCGGGGCGACACGTTCGCCGATTCACCTCCAAATCGGGATAGGGAGGAGGGAAATCGAAAATGGCGAAGGGAAGAGGGGACGATGACGAATGTTCGAAGGCCATCGAAGAGGACGAAGCGGCGGAGGCAAACGCGCGGGAAGGAGAGCGAGGAAGGAGGGAAAACGAAGCGCCTTTTTCTTTTTTACTTTTTTAATTTTTTGGGGTTTAGGGAAATGGCGAGCGAAAGGTTAGGGCAGATGGGATTTATCGCAGCTTTTCACCGGCGTTTTAATTAGACACGCCGGTGAATCATAAACTTCACCGGCGGTTTTAAATAAAACGCCGGTGAATAATCTGATTCACCGGTGTTTTAATTCGGCCGCCGGTATATAACCATCGCATCTGGTGGCCCCATTCCTAATCGCTACCTACACCGGCGCTACTAGTAAAACGCCGAGGAATATTCGCCGGTAAATCTGGTTTCTTTTGTAGTGATATTTGCAAAAAAATGACAATGACCAAAATATTTGCAACTAAGAGATAATTTTTAATTAATATTCTATGCTTACTATCCTATAGATTTTTATCTATAGGATG
Source organism: Hemerocallis citrina (assembly GCA_017893485.1). NCBI lineage: Eukaryota > Viridiplantae > Streptophyta > Magnoliopsida > Asparagales > Asphodelaceae > Hemerocallis > Hemerocallis citrina. The sequence goes on from CM030359.1 coordinate 369,748,184, forward strand.
TGTGATCTTTCTGCAAATTAAAAAAAAATTGTAATAATTTCTATTTATCTTATCTAATTAATTTTTTAACTACTAAATTTGTACTAAATATTTTACTAAAATTTTGAGAAAACCAGGTAAGAGTTTCTTACTTAAAAATGCGGCTCTGATACCACACTACTGATACCACAACTGTGGGTTGCGAAACGTGAAATCACCTGAAAAATAGAATTAAACAGAGTATCAAAAAACTTCAAAGATCTGCAAAATAATATTCTTTTATATAATGTGCATTGTCTATCTCAAAAATATTAAAATAATCAAGCATGAGTTTAATATCTCTCATAGATTCTGACTCTGTTGTAGATATTTTACTACTACTATCATATGGGGGTTCTTCAAGTTCTTCGATAAGTCTATTTTCCTCTTCAGTATGTTCATTTTCTTCTAGAAATTGTCTATATGTTGTAGTAGGGCTCCATATATAACTAATAAATACACCATTTTCATAAAATAATAAAGATCTTTCATAAAAACTTAGAACATCAATTATTTCGACATTTATATTACTAGTTTCTCCAGGATTTATTTGATTTATTGTTATAATTATTACTCTTTGTATACTAATGAAGAATAATTTGAATTCATAATAATCATTCATGCTTATTACCCTATGAGGATAATAAACATAAAAGATTAGCATTCTATCACTTCCTTGATAATTAATCATCAATTCAAAAATCTCTGAGGCAATACTAAAACTATTATTATACATTAGTTACATTTAATAGAAATAATTATATAATCAAGAGTATAGAGAGATTTCTAAGGATACCCAAAAAATCAAAACAAAACGGCCCATCATGCTTCCGACCTAGTTAAATCTCTTTGAGCTGCTTTGTATCAGTTACTACCAGTGGATAAAATACCTCTGGTATGCACCCCGATTTTAGTGCTCCTTTTACATTCCTCCCATCTCAGGACTACTATGCTCTCAAGATAGCTTCATCCTAGAGATACGTCTAGAACAACTAGTAGCAGTTCGATACAGGCAACCACAACCTAGCACGTTTCCTGCTACTAAGTGTATAGTCTAACTATAGAAGGTTGCAAATGGGTCTTTTTGCAAGATCCTTAGACAGAGCCTTATAAAACTCTCCCTATTTATGTAATACCCCGATTTTTATTTATGAAAATTATTTAATTTTGCACGTAGTGTGCACGTGCAATTTTTGTAGTATGAAATCTTATAATTATTTTCATTATGGATAATGAGTATATGTATATGTGTTCTTTAATTATTTTATAAAGACCCTTTTTTCTTCAAATAAACATAAGCCTTTCTTTTTAGCCCAAATCTAAATTATTTGTAAAACTATTATTTTGGCCCATTAATTAAAGCCCATGAGTTATTTTTATTTTAAATTACAACTTGTAATGTAGAACATCTTTTAAAGATTATTTTTATAGAAAATATAATGTACAACTTTTTTAAATGGAGGACTAATGCATGCACGTGCATTTCACATACACGTGCAAAAAGCACACTATGTGGCCGGTTTTGAGTATGGAGGGAAATGAAAAAAATAGTGGAGTCATGGGTGGTGGTTGCTTGATCATGGTTGGTTACTACAACTCCCCCTTGAATCCTAGCCTTTTATTTCTAACTCCTAGTTTGATCCTAGCCTTTCATTTACTCCAATTTTTAGTATAAATACCCCCCCCCCCCCCAGCTTAGTTATTTTTGTACTCTTTATTTCTCCAAAACCTATAGCAGAAAATACATTGTTAGTAGTATAGTAAGTGAGATAAAAGATTGAGATTTGTGTGTGAGGGAGTTGTGCTTGCATCAAAAAGGGAAGGCCGGCATCAAGGAGCTCGGGTTGGCATCTTGGAAGGCTTGGGTGCACATCGAGGAGGAGGAGGAACGCTCTTTTGGCAAAAACTCTTGTTTAGGAGGTGTTGCAATTTGATTTCTCTCCAAATTAAGGTGGGTTATTTTCCATGTTTCTAATTAGAAAGCATGCTATGATTGAATTGAAATATTAATGCATGAAAAAGATTAATAAGAGTACATTTTAATTGGAAAAATGGCTTATTAGTTGATTAAATGTTGATAAATAGCTTGTATGTGGTTCCATCATCAAACTTAAGTTGTGTGTAAAATAATTATAGCTATGGATCGCTTGAAGAAAAATTCATTGTTAGCATCAAAAACTATATGCAAATGTTAGTAGATGAAAATGTTGTTTTATGTGCTTGAATGAACCTTTTGTGATAGTGTTGTGATGAATGACTTAAAATATATTTTGTGGGTTTGTGGAATGAATATAAACAGAAATTGATATAGAGAATATTGATGTTACAATTGGATAAGAAATGTCAAAAAAGAAATGTGGTAGTAGTAGCATACAATTTAAACTAAATGTATGAAAAAAATATGTGTTTAATTATTGGAAAATTTATTTTTAAATTACTGGAGTATCAATTATTATTGGAATGATTAATCTGGAAATTTACAGTAAGTTTAGTAAAAGCAAAACTCAAATGAGAGCTTTTGAAACATCGAAATGTCCTATTAAACAGAGAGTTGATTTAATTAAAATGCAAGTTGTATTCAAGACAACTTGAGCCTATAGCTCAAGTGGTGGGGAGGCTCCTTAATGCTACAGTGTTGTGCGGTGGGTTCTCACAGATCGATGGTTCGATCCTTGATAACACCATGTTTTTGTGTGCATTTAAGCAATTAAATCAAGCTTCAGCCGAGAGTGTATAACTCTCTTAACCTCCCTTTATACCGAACGGCACAATCGGCCTAGTGGCCAGAGCGTGCGGCTTGCTTCTCTTGGGTCTCTGGTTCGAATCCTGGTCTCGGCCAGTGTTAAACTTTTTGGAAAAAAATAATTTTTTGATGGTTTTTTATGTTTAAAAATTATGAAAAAAATACTATTATTATTCTAAAATTATGTGTGACTTATGAAAAATAAATTGGGAGTTATTGAAATGAAATAAAGTATATTTTGAGAATAAAAGTGTAGTTAGAACTATGGTTCTACACTTATATTTTTGTGAGAATTGTGTTTTGAAAAAGGACTTGAAATAAAGTGCTAGAAAAGGGAATATAACAAAGAAAGAAAATATGTGAAGTCAAGTGGTGTGAATTATTCTTAGTGAAGAATAATGTGACAATAATGAATTGTGAATATGGATCTTGACCATATAATTGATGATGCGATTTTAATGTGGAAATAAATTTTTTATGAAATGCATGCACGAGTAATTGAACTCCATGTATGGTTATTGACTCATGAATAATTTTAGAAATCATATGATTGGAAAAGAGAAATATTATTGAGTATGAAAACTCAAATATGTGAATTTGTGAATTGAAATTGAAATTTAGAGTGTAGCCAAAACTCACACCGGCAAGTGAAAGTGATGAATTATGATTATTGACATTGAAAAGACCAGTTTGGGTCATTGTGAAATGAAAGAAATAAGACCGGTAGTAGTGAGAGTGCTAACTCTAAGAGATTGATTTTATTCATGATTTCATTAAATTAAGAATTAGTACATAGTGAAGAGGTGATGAAAGTGAGAGAAAAACACAAGTATGAGGGCCTCGAGTCTACGATGTGAGAGTGATTCACAGAATGCATGCTTGATGCGTCAAGACATGGTGTGGGCACTACTCCAGAAGGATCGGGATCTTGGCGACGCTTGTGGGATGTTTGGTGACTGGAAGAGGATCGTGTGCCATGAAGGAGGCTGAATTGCCACAGAATACATGCTTGATGCGTCAAGACATGGCATGGGATTTCTCTCCAGGTTTTCTGTACACGTTCTTGTACTCATAGATCATCTAGGATACTTACCGTAGTTACAGTAGTAGATTAAGTCATGACGAGGGATTGAACCCTACAAGATGAAAAACGATTAAGAGGCTTGCCCTCGGACCTATGTGGTATGGGATGCATAGAATCCGAACAAGTGTGCATTAGTATCATATAATATAAATAATTGCTTTAAGGACTAAGTGCACAATCACAACACGACATCAATAGGGTATTCCCTTTAGGTTGATATGTGACAAGTTTGTGTTTGTTAAATATGAAAAATTAGTTATACTATTTCCGGCATAGAGAGGATGGCCGTATATAATATTCGTCGGTTGAATAAACTGACATACCCACAGTTTTGTATGCAGGGTAAATGACATGATAAAGATTAAAGAAGCACACATGCTTAGAGATTATTCAAATATTGATTATTCAAATGTTGATGTACAATTATTTAAATATTGTAAATTTGCTTCCGCTGTAAAATGTAAAGTGTAAGTTTTCATGTAACTCTGATGTAAAGTAAAAAGTTTTAATTTCCTTGTAAAATTGTTCGAAAGAAGTGTAAAGATCCTGTGGAATCTCGAATTCAGTGTATTTTGGAATTCGGGGCGTTACAATTTAAGAAAAAATAGCGTTTCATACCTTATTTTGTGTAAGATCTTGTAGCAGAACTCATAGAAATATAATTTTTTTTATTGCTCTCAATCTCCTTACAAACCAAACTTTTCTTACAATCTTATATGGAATTTCTTTCCTCCTAGATAGTCTGCCTTTCTCCCTTACCTAGCCTCCCTTTTTATAGAAGAAGGGATGGCTTTACATCAGATATAATTATTGTTCTCATTACATCATTGCTTACATCATAGATAAATAATTGAGCCAATTACGTCATTGCTTACGTTGAATATTCTTTTCGGGCCAACATCTTCACGTGCTTCACATCAGAAATAGCACTTCATCAGCCTTCTCTTATTTTTTCCTGCATTGTCCGCATTCATGCTGTGGTTCCATCCTCATCAATCTACAGTAGTTGACAGCTATCTCTTCTGTCATTGTCATAGCTCCTATATGCAGAATTCGATACAAGCTGTCAAAGACTTCTTTCTTTGAATGTGGTTGTTTAATTTTTGCTATGCTGTAAATCATTAATTTTTGTGGGTCAGGGCTATCATAGATCCATATGTTACCTTCTCTATTTTGTATGACCTTGAGTTCACATTATATTGTTCTAAATCTCGTAGCACTTCTTTCTGGGATCAGTTTTTCAAATTCTTTATTTTTATATGGTATAATATTGGTTGCTCCAAATAGGATTGGCGTAGTCATCCATATCTTTATAATATGTTCAGCCGATAGTTCATCATTTTCAAGGAATTCTGGAATAGCTGAAAATATCCGGACATATATTTTGGATGCCTTTGTAAGATCAAAATAACTTTTAGCAGCATTATATACTTCTTTTGGTAACTGGCTAAGTTCTTCACATTCCCGAGATAGATATATGCAGTGGATAAGTCCTCTTTCGAACAATACTCTCACTATTTTTGGATTTGCTCGTGGTAGTATGATCGCTTTGTTCATATGTTGTTGAGAAATAGTCTTGATAAATTTTTTGACTTGAGTGGTTCGGCATAATTTCTCAATGTATTGTAAATATAAATCTTTCTTGGAGTATTTTGGAGGATCTAAGAGTAAACTCTCTTTGTAGGTAGTAAGCTGTATGGATGTGGAGTTTCCCTCTTGTGTGGCTATTTTGTGATCTCACTTGTATGTTGTGGGTTAATAGGTTCACTCCTTTCGCTCATTTTTTCAATATGATCTGCATTTATATGTTGGTAAAATATACTTTGAAGACCACATATTTGCAACTGTAGTTGGTTAAATACTCATTTTAATTGCTCCAAAGTCTTCTTTAGGTAAACTATATCCTGTTCTATATGCTGAACTCAATTTTCCATCATGTAAAAATGAAATTATTAGCTTCTTGATAAGAAATTTGATAAAATGTTATCTTTTTCTTTTATATTTTCTCTGGAGAATTCGTAATGTGCTAACTCCATTTGTCATCTTATCAACCTTTTATTTGTTATAGTTGGGTCTATTATTTTGTTAATCCAACTCTTTGCTTGTGTATTGTCTGTTCTTACTATAAATTTTGTATGTATAATGAATAACTCAAACTTTTTTATAGCTTTTAAGATTGCTAGCAGTTCTTTTTTATTTATGTGGTAATTTTGTTGGGTCTGTGTGAATGATCAACTAGTATATCTGGCTAGTCTTTCCTCTTCTTCACCTATTTCAATAAATTTTAATACTGCTTCCCAATTATTTTCACATGCATCTGTTTCTATTATCCATGAACATTCTTTAACAGGTAATCTTAGCTTATTTAATTTTGAAATTTGTTGTTTTAATATTTTAAGTTTTTCATCATCCTCTGGGGTCTATTCCCATTTCTTAAACTTTTTTAGTTTTTGTTGTAATCAATTTGTTTTTGCTAATAAATTTGGTATGTATCCTCTTGTTTGATTTAGTAACCCGATTATAGATTGTACTTCTCTTTTTTTCTTTTAGGACATTAGGAAATGTCTTTATTTTTTCTGATATATGTGGATGTAGTTCTATTACTTCATGTGATAATTTTGTTCCTAAGAATTCTATCTCAGTTTTAAACAATTTTATTTTCTTTTTTGATAGTATACATGTGTTTTTGACTATATACATGTTTTATTGATAGTATACATGTGTTATAATACATGTGTTTTTGACTATTTCTATGAATTTTATTAGATGCTCTTTATGTTATTCTTTATTTTCGGATCCTATTAGAATATCATCTATATAAACAAATATGAAATTGTTGTATTTTTCAAATATCTTATCCATATATTCTTGGAATATTCCTGCACTATTTTTATATCTAAATGGTAAAACATTCCATTCATAGAATCCTTGAGGTGTGCTAAATGGTGTTAACTTTTTTGGGTCTTCTGTTAGTTTTACATGGTAAAATCATGATTTACAATCGAATTTTGAATATATTTTTCTTGTTCTTACGGTGTTAAGTAGTATTTGCATATCTGGTAGTGAATATCCAAATCTCTTAGAATTTTTATTTAATTCCTTATAATTTACTACCATTCGAGATTTACCTTTTTTTTCTTCTGAATGTTTTCTTACTATAAATGCTGGTGATGAATGTGGACTTTGTGATTTCCTTATGTAATTATTTTCCACTAATTCTTCTATATGTATTTTGAACTCTTCTAGGTTTGTTGGTATGTGCCTTATAGGTTTAATTTTTATTATATTTTCATATCTACTAACTCTGTATGTGCTGTGGGTTTACTTAAGTCTCATTTTGCCAAGGGGTCCTCTCTGCACAGTTCTTCTAATTGTTTTTGTAAAATTTCTGTTGTAGTTATTTCTTGGACTTGTTGTATTCTAATTTTGTTTGGTAAATATTGATATTCACCACGCTGGGTTGAAGAAACTCTGATATGCGGCAGGTCGGTTCTAAAATAAGGTTGAGTTATTCTAATTGCTATTGCTTAGTGTCTACAGGGTGTTGTAAATACAACTAATTTATGTGATATGGTTATAGGATAGTATTGTTGGAAAAAGTCATTTTCTAATAGCACATCATTATTCATATCATCAAACTGGTATATTATTGGTATTTTTAGTATATAGTTTTCTATTTGTACATTAATATTTTGTTGATACTTATGAAGTATGATAGTTTATCCAGTTAAACCAGTTATTGCTTTCTCATTATATCTATCTTGTTTCTATTTTGGTAGTATATTTTCGTGACAGAGGCTAGTGCCTGCTCCGGTGTCCAATTAGACTATGATAGTTTCTTGATTTGTATCCTTTATAAAAAAATTCTTTTAATATGTATAACGTGTTCTTTGTTGCTCTTAATTGATGCAGTTCAATATTCTATTTATTACTATGCCTTCATTGTTTACTGTTATTGTGATTTTTTCTTCTTGAATTAAGGTTGCACCGTTGTAAGTAAGTCAGTTCCTAATAGCATTTCATTAACATGGTGTTTTGGGTCTACGTGTAAATGCAATAACATTTCATTTCTACTATTTATCCTCAGTGGTAGTATTATTTTACGTACAATTGGAAGTCTATTATTGTAATAGTCTAGATAGTAATATGGGTTTTCTAATGACATTAATTCAGTTGTTTTTATATTTTTTTGTTTAATATGTGAATTAGTAGCTCTTGAATCTACTAAGGCTATATGTTTATTCCATTTCCCATTGTCATAATATTCTATTTCTATTTTAAATTGGTTATTCTTCTGGTTGTCTAATGTATTCATTATTGGTATTAATTCCAATGCTTGTTGTTTGTTTCTTATTGATAGTGATCTCTTTCTGAACATTATTTGCGGTGCTTTTCCTTTAGCAATTTCTTTTGGTTTATTAAAGTCGAATTCTATATAATTTGGTATAGTCATTTCAGGGTTTTCTCTTGCTGTTTTGTATCTTATAATTTTGCTGAATAGCAGTTCTATTTTAAAATTATCTGTATGTCTATTTTTTACTTCATGCTTACTAGTGAAAACATAAATTTTTTTTATTTGTATACTTATAACTTTATTTTTTTCTATCATTTCTGTTCCTGATAATCTGTGGTACATCACTAGACTTTTGTCTTTATTTTCTTATGTCATGCTTACAGAGAAATTAGGTTTTATTGTAAATTTTATCTTTTGGTACATTAGGTTTTCTTATACTATTCCTATTAAGGCATCTTGTATACTTGATATTATTCTAACATTCATTAGGTATATTTTCAGGGGTGTATTTATTCCTTCCTTAAAATAGGCTTTTATTATTATTTGCACAGCTCCTAAATATATGTGTCTTAATATTATTCTGGTTTTCTCACTTATTTTTTTCATCTCTTGTCTTATTATTCTTTCTGTTATTAATGAGATTATAATTTTTCCTTGTGCTTATTCAATGTCTAAAGGTTGTTCATTATTCCTTGCTATTATAATGGTACTTTTCTTCCTTTCGAATATTGGTAGTTTAAATAAGTCTTTTAGATTTATATCTAATTTTGTTGCTCTTATTTTATCGTATTTTTGTATGTCAAAGCACATTCTTTCCCTTACTTCTTCATTGTTTTCTTCTCTTTATTGTTCTCCTATTTCTATTATTTCTGTCATCATTTTTATTTCATATTCTTCTGTTTTATCTTCACTGCTTCTACTATCTTCTTCCATTACCATTATTTCTTCATCTTCACTTATTTCTGACCAGTCTTCCTCATATTCTATGGGTTCATAATTTATGTTATTTATTTCTTCAATTTCTTCTACATATTTTACATTTTCTTTCTTCATTCTTTAGAAAAAATTGGTGATATATGTCCTACCTCTCCACATATATAACAATTATATTTCTTAGGGTTTTTCGTATAATGTCTATTTTTATTTTTATTTATTCTTCTAAATTATTTTTATAGGTTTTTTATATCTCTTAAAAGTTTTCCTATATTTTGGTTTACATTTTTGGAATTTGTGTTTACTCTTCTTTGTATAATTATAGTTATTATTACATCCCCAATGATTCGGTCTTGCATCTTCACAACAAATTCTTTGTTTATATGTTCTATAGTATTTTATTGTTGCTCTAGCATCTTGGCATACTTTATCCCTATAATCTTTTACGAATTGTGTTATATACCCTAAAGTGTCTACTTCTGGTTTTACTTTCTCACCTATGTATGCACTATATATGTTTATACTCCATGGATCAGGTAGTTATAGAAAGAATGAGCCCAAAATTGGACTCCGTTCTTCTTTTGTATAATAACTATCTTGAAAATATTTTCGGAATTCACAAGCATAGTTGTCAAAATAACACATATCGCATATTTCTAAGTTATTTCTCCATCTTGCTTGATTCTTTTTGTATATAGTGTGTTTTTGTCCTTTATCGTATAAACTGAATTCTGTTCTTACTTCTATTTCGTAATTTGTAATTATTTATTTTAGACCTAAGGTTCGTTGTGTTAAGGTTCTTCAGTTCCTCTATCATCAATTGGTCTTAATTTTCTTATAGTATTTCTTTTTTCTTCCTTTAATCTATTCCACCATTTTGCTACTACTCCTATAAATGTTGCTTCTATAAATTTTTCAAAAGCGTTTCCTGAAAAATTTTGCCTAAATCCCACTATTAGTGAGGCCTTTACCAATTCTTCTATTGTTCTATCTACATCTTTTACGCAATCTAGATCTAGCCATTCTCCATTTCTTGCTATTCCTTTTTCGTAGTGTAGTGTAGGTTCATATTTTGGGGTTTCTTTTTCTTTGTCTCTACCCAACTTATTATTTTTCTTGTTTTTTCCATTTCCATAGCAATTGATAAGGTCTTTTGTTAGGTGGTGGCCTTATGATTTCGTACATATCAGTTTGAGTTTCTATAGGTTTTGCTGTAATCTTTTCTTTATCTTAATCCATTTTTATTTCTTCATTCGGTATATCTAAGTTTTTTAAGGCTTCCTCTACGTATACTGAATTGGGATTTGTCATTAAATCTTCTATTTCTAAAATATTAATATTAAGTTTTGTTATAGCTTCTAACTCCTTCATGCATTCTTCCGTTATGCCCAAATCTTCCTCTTTGTCATCAGTTATATACCTTCCTAATTCTTTTATGTTCTTATCTATGATTTTTAAATCTTTTCTTATAATTCCTACAAACTGAGGACCATTGTAATTTTCTTCCAACTCTTGTATGTTTATCATATAAAATTCTGGTCCTATATTTGGATTTAATCTTACTGCACCATTAGTCATACTTAGCCTAATATTTTGTATGCTAGTAAGTGTTGGTAATACCAACTTACTTCTTCGTTTCTGTAATCCAATACTTTGTATGCTATCTCTTTTTGTATTTCCTTGGATAGTTTAGTAGTTAATTTTCTTGTTATTAACAAATATTCTGATATTTTCTTATCAGTAATATGCTTTGTTTCTGTTAATCTTATATCAATGTATTTAATTTTAAATTTTGAAAGATTTTTTAATCTTAATTTCTTTATTTTCTGTGAAATATCCAGTTTCTAAATAGGGTAGTGAGATATGAAAATTTTTATTTTTAGTGTTATGTAAATATCCTTAAAGTTAGGGTCTTTCTTAAAAAATTACTTTTAATTGTACTACTTTTACAAATAGTTTAGAGGGTGTCCTATATTTACAAATATTTTTTTAAAAAAATTCTATAAGTGAAATTGAGTCAACGACCACAAAACATATTGCATGAAGTTCAGCATCCCACAAATTTGCCACATGGCATCTTCTAAATAACCCACAAAAATACATATTCTTTTTTTTGATGAAAAAAATAAATATTCTTAAAAAGATATTATTTTAATATTTATTTATCTCTTCTTTAAAAACACAATAAAATATATTATTTGGAGTACAATGTTCCAGAATTATGTAACACCTTTTTATAAACCCACAAATTCATTGCGTAACACCTTTTTTTAAAAAAATCCCATAAAAGTATATATATATACTTTAAAGTTATTTTTAATTTAGAGTCTCCTTCGGTTGTGCACTAGACTGCCGTGTGCACTCATATGCATTCGGCCTTCTCGCCTTCGTATTGACGATCTGAACCGTTTACATTGATCTACACATCTAAATTAGTCTAAATATATAAAATCACATCATTTAATATTCATTTACCCATGTGACTATAAAAAATAAGAATTTTCAGCTATATAATTTTGTAACACTTCAATGGATGGGCAAATAAATTTCAAATGATTTGATTTAATATATTTACACTAATTTAGATGTGTAGATAAATGTGAACGGTTTGGATCGTCAATACGAAAGTGGGAAGGCCGAGTGCACACGGAGGCCTAGTGCACAACGGAAGGGGACTCATTAATATATTTATCTCTTCCCTAAAAAACCGAGAAAATGTTATATATGAAGTTCAACGTCCTAGAAATTCGCCACATGTTACCTTTTGAGAGGTCTAGTGCACAACGAAAGGTGACTCATTAATATATTTATCTCTTCCCTGAAAAACGGAGAAAATGTTATATATGAAGTTCAACGTCCTAGAAATTTGCCACATGTCACCTTTTGAAGAAAAAAAAGTATTATATATATATATATATATATATATATATATATATATATATATATATATATATATATATAGGTCTACCCTATCTCTCTTTTCTCTATTTTGAAATAGAGAGAGGAGAGCAAAAGTAGGAACTGACACGTGCAGCCCACACCAATTGCCAAAACAGTATTAATTAAAACAAACACCAAAAAAAACATTTTTTCTTCCACATCTCCCCAAAACCCACAAACCCTAACTCTCCCTACCCCGAAACCCACTCACATCTCCTCACCCGTCCGTCCTACCACCGCCCGCCGTCCACCCCGCCTTGATCCCGCCTGTCTCAACCCTCCATCGTCGTCGCCCTCATCGATCCCGCCCCGACCCCGCCGTTGCTACCCTCCACCGTAAGTTTTCCTTTTACTTAAGAATTTTCTATCTTTCTCTACCCTCCACCGTAACTTTACGCTGCAAAAAGGGGCTGCAAAATTAAGCGGCCTATTAGAAATCACATGGTATAGCAAAATCAACTCAAAATTTACATGGTCATATCAATGACCAAACTATTTCCCAATAATAGTCTAGGTCATTTCCAGCAAGTATTATAAATTTCTTATTTATAATGGGTTAATTATAAATTAGAGAAGAAACCTATGAATTATATCTTTGGTACGATCTCCATGGTTCATGATGCCAACCAACTGTTTGTCGAAATGCCCATTGGACATAAGTTGTTTATCTTTATGTAAATAGAACATGTAATGCACCCATTTCGAGTTTATGTGGCTGAAAATGGTAATGTCTGTAACATGAATAGAATATATTTTGTTTTGGGGAGATGGGTATGATGGGTTATGTTTTACCTAAAAAAATGTTCATGATGCCCAATCCTAAGATGTATTCTGTTTTGCTGAGAAAGAATGTTGAAGGTCTTTCGTGATATGCCCGAGTCAATAACATGGTTTAGATAAGTTACGCAAGAAGCACCTAAGGATGATTATTCCTATCGAATTATGCTTCGGGAGGAATAAATCAGGTCATGGGGAATTATCTGATCAAGCAGATTAAAATTTTGTAGTTTTCTAATCTGTATAAAATGTACGTGGATCAAAGTTTCCATTATGAATATTTTTTTAACCTTGACTTGTATTTGAAATGAGCATTTTTTAAGATTTTTCATTTATCTTTTAAAACGGATCTACATATAATTGAATTTCAGAAAAAAGGGTTTCCTCATGCTCACATCTTGATTACTATTTGAAGAGAAGACAAGATTACCAATATTGAAGATATTGATAGATTAGTATCCGCCGATATTCCAGATAAGGAACAATTTCGAAATATGCTGGAATAGAAGCTTCGAAATATGCTGGAATTACAAGGAAAACAATAATGGTATCTTTTCTACATCTTTTGTTTTGTTTGAAAAATTTTGAGAAATTGTAGTATTTTATGTGTGTTTTATGATATGATCATTTTGTAGAGACACAACTAAGGAATAATATAGAACGGTTGGAGAAAATTATTAAGAAACTTCGTAGACAATATGAGTATTTGCAAGCTAGCAAGCTTTTGAATGGAGAAATAAGACTGTAAGTGATTTTTGAAAATACCTTTTTCTTGACATCTCTAAATTTATGGATCTAGGGTTTACCTATGTCTTTATGCTGAAATTGTTGGAGAGTTACACACATCGAGAATTTTGGGGTTTTCTTTTAATTGAATAGAAAATATAGAACGATATTGATTTCGAAATGTGAATAGGTTAATCTATATATTTGTCATATTTTCATATAACAAATTATCAACTATTGTTCCCTCCAGGTGTTTCTAATGTTGATTATATTTAATTTGAGAGGAAAAGTCGTTAAGAAGCACACAGTCGAGAAAGAGATAACGAAGTATATCAAGGAGTCCGAGAAGAATCACAACCCAACTTTGTAATTTTTTGATGTTTTTTTTAATTTCCTTTCAATTGAAGAAATATAGAATGATGTTGGTTTGTTTGAAAGTGTGAATTAATATGTAGATTTGTCATCTTTTAATTATATTGTGAATGAAATAGTTAAGGGACATCTCTAAATTTTTAAGTTTCATATAATTTTATAAGTTTCTTAAAATTATTTTAGTCTCACTACAACACACGCTGGATTTACCGGCGTATTTTTCCCGGTGTTTTACCAATCGCGCCGGGGTAGAATAAGACCAGGATAGGATCGCAAAAATGTATAGTTATACACCGGTGGCCTCTAAAAAATGCTGGTGAATTATAATATTCACCAGCATTTTTATAAAAACACGCCGGTGAATAGAAAGCGGAAATATACCCCACAAATCCTCTCACATTCACCGGCGTTTATTAATAAAAATGCCGGTGAATATACAAGGATTAATTCCCCAATCCTACCGCGAAACCCTTAGCACATTTCGTTTTTTTTTTACCAAACCCTAAGTTTCCCCGCGCCATCGCCATTGGGCCTCCTTCCCTTCCTCGACAACTCCTCTGTCGACGTCGCCATTGGGCCTCCTTCCCTTCCTCGACCCCCGCTCAGTCATTTCTCTCTCATCGCAAGTACTCTCTCTCTCTCTCGCGCGCTCTCTCTCTCTCTCGACTTCTTGATTTTGTGATGGTAATGGTTTGATTGTAATGGTGTGATTTTGTGATGGTAATGGTGCGATTGATTCTGTGATGTTTATGTTTGTGGGAATTTTGGGTGGTAATGGTTTGATACTCAATTTAGGGGAGATCTCAATTTAGGGATAACTAGCTTCGTTTGTGATACTCAATTTTGGGTGGTAATGGTTTGATACTCAATTTTGGGTGGTAATGGTGCGATTGATTCTGTGATGTTTATGTTTGTGATAACTAGCTTCGTTGATTTTATTTTCATCAACTGAAACTTTAGCATGATGGTTCAAGAGGCTTGTTGGTTCTTCTTGGTTCTTGTTGATTATCGGCTGAAACTTAAGCAAAATTCGAGCATGATCGTTAATTAATAAACTAGCATTGGTTCTTGTTGGTTCTTCTTGTTGATTATCGGCTAAGCTAGCTTCTTGTTGGTTCTTCTTGTTGATTTTCGGCTAGGCTAGCTTCTTGTTAATTCTTGTTGAAGCTAGTGTTTTTGGTGAACATAGCATGGTTTGGGTAATTCCATCCCAACTAAATCATTGATGTTTCTGGCTCCAAAAGAAACCTGCACAAGGTTTGTTCTGACCAATTCTTGTACAGATTTTGGGAATTCTGAAGTTTTTAGATCCAGGATCACAAACTTTTATTAAGCTGTGATTGGATTGTTTAGTGACTGTCAACAAGTGTTCTTAATTGGGCTGTGATTAGAAAGAGATGAGTTGCAGTGGAGATCTGGAAACCCATATAGAGACATCTCGTTCATAATAATTTATTATTATTGTTGTTCTTGTCGCTCTTGCTGTTGTTGCTGATGTCTCTTTATGTGCGTTTGCTGAAGAGAAAGCAGGGATGAGAGAGAGATGAGGAAAATGCCGCTATGTTAGCCTCGTGTATCCTCATTCTCTACCATTCCTCTTTCTGGCTTCTATATTTGGTTTCCTTCCACGATGACAGTTCCTTAAAACTACACTTGATATGAGCCCTATTCTTATTTTTCTTCAATAAAAATGGGAGTTTTGGTGATCCAACAAACATGTACCCGCATACTTCCAAATGGCATTTTCTTTAGAAAGTCGGGCTCCAAAGAATCGATCTATGACTAGAATCTCCATTCAAAGCCCAATCAAAATGTTCACTTTCTTTTACTGTTAAAGAAGCTAAATTCATGCATCTGATTGTCATCTCAGCATGATTTTTTTACCAAAATGGGTTAACTGTCAACCAAGGATGCTGTATGTATACCAAAATCCTCCAAATCTGTACAAGAATTGGGCTGAACAAACCTTGTGCAGGTTTCTTTTGGAGTCACAAACATCAATGATTTAGTTGATGAAGAATTAATAGTATATGCTTAGATACTGGAAATTTTCATTTTCTTTTACTGTTAAAGAAGCTGAATTCATGCTCTGATTGTCATCTTAGCATGATTTTTTTACCAAAATGGGTTAACTATCAACTAAGGATGTTGTATGTATACCAAAATCATCCAAATCTGTACAAGAATTGGGCTGAACAAACCTTGTGTAGGTTTCTTTTGGAGCCACAAATATCAATGATTTAGTTGGGATGAAGAATTAATAGACAAACATATATGCTTAGATACTGGAAATTTTCATTTTCTTTTACTATTAAAGAAGCTGAATTCATGCATCTGATTGTCATCTTAGCATTATTTTTTTACCAAAATGGGTTAACTGTTAACTAAGGATGTTGTATGTATACCAAAATGCTCCAAATCTGTACAAGAAATGGGCTGAACAAACCTTGTGCAGGTTTCTTTTGGAGCCACAAACATCAATGATTTAGTTGGGATGAAGAATTAATAGACAAACATATATGCTTAGATACTGGAAATTTTTATTTTCTTTTACTGTTAAAGAAGCTGAATTCATGCATCTGATTGTCATCTTAGCATGATTTTTTTACCAAATTGGGTTAACTGTCAACTAAGAATGCTGTATATATACCAAAATCCTCCAAATCTATACAAGAATTGGGCTGAACAAACCTTGTGCAGGTTTCTTTTGGAGCCACAAACATCAATGATTTAGTTGGGATGAAGAATTAATAGACAAACATATATGCTTAGATACTGGAAATTTTCATTTTCTTTTACTGTTAAATAAGCTGAATTCATGCATCTGATTGTCATCTTAGCATGATTTTTTTACCAAAATGGGTTAACTGTCAACTAAGGATGTTGTATGTATACCAAAATCCTCCAAATCTGTACAAGAATTGGGCTAAACAAACCTTGTGCAGGTTTCTTTTGGAGCCACAAACATCAATGATTTAGTTGGGATAAAAAATTAATAGACAAACATACAATGATTTCTTTTGGAGCCACAAACATCTGAGTGCTGCATGTTTTTTTTTAAAAAATTTTTTAAAAAATTATATACCTACACCGGCATTTTTACAAACGCCGGTATAGCTTCCAAACAAAATTACAGCTCCTACGGCGGCGTTTGTATAACGCCGATGAATGTATATCAGCTGAAAAATATGGCACTTAGAAATACCCATACACTGGCGTTTTTACGGCCGCCGGTGTATACACAAGATTTACCGGCGGCATGAAAAAACGCCGGTGTAGACCCATAGTATTCCACGACACTCGCTTCGGCGGCATTTGGACCGGCGGTTTTAAAAACGCCGGTGAATGTTTCAATGGCGTTTTAGAAAAAACGCCGGTAAATCCAGCGTGTGTTGTAGTGTCTGTGCAATTTGCACAGGGTAATACTAGTATATACATATATAGACATGCACACGCACGAAGTTTAGCATCTCATAAATTCACCACATGACACATTTAAATTGCTGAATTTAAAATCAAAATAAAATTTTATGATTTTAAATATTTAGATGAACATCTAAATTAATCTCATCAAAATCTTATATATATATATATATATATATATATATATATATATATATCTTTCTCTCTCTCAAAATCTCAAGAACAAGAGTAAGAGATAAATATGCAAATATAATTTAAGCTAAATGAAAACAACTGATAAAAAGGAAATACCAGTTTAAAACTATTTAGATATTAAATCAAAAGGATTTGTATTACATCATCATAAAATTTAATTTGAAATTCAAATTAATAAATTTTAACACTTAAAATAAAATAAAATAAATCAGAATAATAATAACCCAAATTGATACAGGTATAAGACACACATGATATCGTATAGTGCAATTTCATTTTCAAAAAAAAAAAAATCTGACCTAAGATAACCTTAAATGACAGATAATGGATAAAGTTATATATTAAATTTAAACTAAGTAACAAAAATAAGATATAATTGCTTAGAATTAGTATTCTACATTCTCTCAAATAATATAATTTTAACTATAGATAACTATACATATCTTTCTTAAACTAAATAAATGATAAGAGATAAGATTAAGCTATATATGATATTAATTTTTTTTATATGACACATTTTGAAAATATTTGCAGAAAGAGGACAGTTGGCCAAGTATTTGCGCTGATGGACTCAACAACTAAACTCGTCATTCCCAACGGCGAGTTTAGTTGTTTCATCATCGTCATTGGGAAACATCGTGTTTAGTGCTATTTTTAATTCAAAATTTTCAAAAAAAGATTCGCTGTTCCCAACGGCGAGGATATTTATACTAGACTCGGTGTTGGGGAACTGCGAGTTTAGTTCAAAATTTTCAAAGAAGACTCGTTGTTCCCAACGACAAAGACATTTACACTAGACTTGCTGTTGGGAATAGCGAGTTCAATTCAAAAAAAATTATATGGAGGTTTTTTTGAAAATTTACTAAGTCCAACAGAATGTTTCACTCTGTAAAATTTTCTACACCCTCGCCGTTCCCAACAGCGAGCCTAGTGTAAATGTCCTCACCGTTGGGAATAGCGAGTCTTCTTGGAAAATTTTGAACTAAACTCGTTGTTCCCTATAACAAGTTTAGTATAAATGTCCTCGCTGTTCGAAACAGCGAATCATTTTTGAAAACTTTCAACTAAATATCAGTACTAAACGCGCTGTTTTCCAACAGCGAGGATGAAACAACTAAACTCGCCGTTGTGAACGGTGAGTTGTTGAATTCATGAGCGCAAATATTTGGGCAACTGTCATCTTTCTCCAAATATTTTCTAAAAGTGTGATATATAAAAAATTAGTTCGACAACTTGTGTATATTCATTTATATTGCATATATTTTTGTTTGGAAAGAAAGGTGGAGTTATATTGCATCTGTTATTGAATCATTTTTAATGATAAAGCGTTATATTTAACGAATAATATTTTTAACCATATAATGGCAACGCACGGTTGAATTGCTATTAATAATAATGTAAGTTTTTTTTTTTTTTTTTTTGAAGAAAATGGTGGAATATGGCCATCCTGTTTCATTAATAAGAAATTAAATAAACAAACCCAGAGTATTGGACCAAGTTACAACCTACAGACAGAAAATAAAAAATACATGAAGCAATATAACCCGTACACATAACGAATCGCTCCAACAATCCTGGAGGGTGGGCCGACAAACAAGCTCGGTCCATCAAAATTGTACATACATCAGTTTAATTTCGTACACTGCCTCTACGGCACATGCACACCCACCTGAACCTAGTTTGGCAGGATTTTATCACCCGTCGTGCCCTGCCTTCTCTTCGCTGGGGGACCCCATCTTTGGGCCCAAGCCCTGCCGGCCGAATTTTGACAATCGCCGAGCTCAGTTTGTTCGCTGGGGGGGCCCTATCTTTGGGCCCAAGCCCCGTAGGCAGAGTTTTGACAACCGCTAAGCTCAGTTTACACCTCCTATCCTCCCACAATCTTGCTATTATTACTCCCCCACCAAAAAACCGCAGTCAAGGAGAGAGCCATGAAGATGATACCTTCGCCTCTCTTACGCTCTTGCTATCTCCAGTAATTTCTCACAAATACGGAGCACCACCAACATAGAGTAGTAAGGAGCAACATCTTCACTCGCTCGCTCTCTCACTCTCTATCTCAATCAGAAAATCAATACAAGACCCAACTAACTGAAGTATCACCTTCTTCTTTCGCCACAACGGGCGATGGCGATGGACGTCAGCTTCCATTATCAGGGCTAAGTGGTGGTGGTGCCCCGTCGACTGTGGTCATCAGGTGAAGCAACCTGGATGCAATCCCCGCCCCTCTAGATCACACCCCAACAAAACGGGATACAAGCTCCAGCCTCTATCTTAGGTGGTGCCATCATCACAAACCCCGACTACTTCGCCGACTACACCAACCCTGGAGGCCCAAATCATGGCTGCATATCACCGTAATCGGCCCCGAGAGCGTGGACATGGTGGCGGCGGCGAAGGATCCATTTCGGCACTGCTGAAGGAAACAGATGACGGTGTCGGTAGACGGCATAGGGCTCAGGCGAACACCGGCGCTGCAGCTCGCTACCGAAGGCGAACGCTTTGCATTAGGGCTGGTCGATGGCGGCGAAACCGGCGCACCGCCTGTTGACAAAGCCACTTGATCTGAAGGACGGCGAAGACGCGAGCTCCCCACCGTGGGATCTCGCCATCTCCGACCATCAGCTTCGTCCCCAACACGCTTCGTTGTCGTGGAGCGATGGATGGTTGGGTCGCGGCGGAAGTGGGGGTTGTGGTTGGGTAGCATGACGGGAAGGAAGGGGAGGAATGGTAGGGGGGATATTCACATCGGGGCAGCGACGAAGAGGGCTAGCCGCCACCGCCCCCAGGATTTTTCAGATCTAGGGTTTGTTGGGTTTTTCTGTGGGGCTAGTTTCTCTCTCTAGAATTTTCTAGAATAATAATGTAAGTTAGAGAAAGATAATAAGTTCATAACAACAATGTAATAATAGTGTAAGTTACAGAAAAACTAACAATAAATGTAATCTATATAATAAAATACAAAGAAAGCTATCAAGTGGCTCTCATTCAATCCCCCAAAATCAAAGGTCCAGATCTAATCCTACAAAACACATCCTCCCCCCCCCCCCCCCCCCCCCCCCCCCCCCCCCCCCAAAAAAAAAAGTTTTCCCCCCAAAACAACTCTTTTATTTATTTAATTATTTATCTCTCTCTCTCTCTCACTCTCCATATAATTACTTATGGAAACATGGACTTTTATACCCCAATTTATAATTATTTTTCAACATATACTTATGAAAACATGAATTTTTATACCCCAATTTATAATTATTTTTCAACATATACTAATGGAAACATGACTTTTGTTTACTACTAATTATTGTCATGCTATTCAAACTTGCTCTACATAATTGTTGATTTACTGTTTACAAGACTTTTCATACGCTGTATTGTTCTGAAGACGTGCCGTAGACACGTGTCCACGGACAAATCTAGTAATAATATAAAAGAATTGACAAATGTATCCCAGACCATGCTAGTTGAGCATTGAAACCTGCTAGTCTGCTAACCGATATCACATTTAGAAAGGTAATGTATAATTAACAAAAACAATTGATGGAAGTCCACTCTATATTGTTACAAATAAAATTGAAATATAAATTAGCACCAACTACTCGCCTACACTCTTGAGCATCCTGCAACAAGAATAAAAACCAAGACTGCTGCTGGCAAGAAAGGGAATTACAGGAAAATAAAATCTCATGTATATATCCCTAGAATTATTATTTCCCTCAGAAATTAGTCATCCGTAAATATGATTAACAACTTGAAGTAGTCTTTAATTAAAAGTGGAGAACCATAAGTTTAACCCTACTACAAAGAAGTTTAAAGTGATTCTCAATACGTCCAGAACACATCCACTTCCCACATTAGCCTCATCATAGTTTTAAAATTTTTATTCTCCAACACAAGGGGATAAAAGAAATTGAAGAAAGAAAGAAAGAAAATAAAAGGAACAATGAGATCTAGCTCATATCCATGCTATCTCCAACTTAACTGCAGATTCGAGAAACAGCACGAATAGATATCTCGAAGGGAGAAGGATGCATCTGAGCTCCACGCCAGCCTTTAAAAGTACCACCATCAGAGCCCTCCACTTAGAACTTCCTTTGGACTCCTCTCACTGCTTGCTCTTCTTCAGTTAGTGAAAGAGGAAAAATATGCCCACCGACTCTGCTAAAAGCATCCACTATCGTTGTAATCTAAATATGCATATATAGCATTTAGAAAATAGCAAACTTAGGAGAGCACTGTAGTCGTTAAAAGCCAAATTTAGAAAAAACGAAAATAATCTTCTGTCTTAATTTTTTTTTAAATATTTGAAAATTGCATTTTCGTAAATAGTCAATAACAATTTTGTAAATATGAAAAGAAAAGTTTGGGAAGAAACTTTTCGGAAGAAGATCTTCCGTCCGATATATATGCTTATTTTTTTGAAAATGACATTTTTGTAAATAGTGATGACATTTTTGTAAATAAGAAAATATAAGAGACGGAGCTTCTTCCATCTATCTCATATTTTTGGTTTTTTTTTTCATTTTTTAAATTAAATTAATCGACGGACGGAGCATCCGTTCGATTTTTTTCCTCAAACGGATCTTTTTCTACCATCTTCTATATTTAACATTTCTTCTATCCCTACTTCTATGTTTAGCGAGCTACTATTCACTCGTATTCTAAAATTTAGGTTTTTAGCGAACGATAGTGAGGTTTTTATTAACTCAATTGCTAAATTTAGAATTTTTTACATAACAATAGTGGATGCCCTACGGGAGTTATGGTTATGGTAAACAATTTTCTGGTTACAGTTTTTATCACTGATGGGTGTGGTTCCTGTTAGTTTGCAACGAAAACATGTTCATTTTGGCATCCCTTGTCACATTTGTGATTGACCCTTCCCTGCTGAAAATAGTTGACAAAAAAAAATGACATTGCTTGGCTCAGCAATCACAGATTTCCTATATACTCCATTGCTCAGTTGAATGGTAAGTTTGACACCTCTCTTTCTAGCAGCAAAGCCTCTACTGGTTAAAATCTATGAATCCAGAGCCAAACCCCCAAAAGAAAATCGGAAGAAGAACACACCAAATGGCTCGCTTTCTTCGCTACTCAGAAACTAAACATAACGGAACGGGACCCCCAAAATATTGTTAAGAATAATAAAATTTTCCATACACAACGTTATTGAATATTAATGTTAGAATGATTCCTGTTAACATAAAATTTACATTTTTAAAAAAAAAGGCACTAGAAACAATGTAATTAACCTTTGAAAGTGTGAAGTTATAAGCCTATTTCCAACCCACAACACTAAAATGGTGTAAAAGTCACATCAAACAGTAACTTCATCCTCAACCCACAACATCATTTTTAACACCAGAAAGGAATATTTCCTTCATATTCTCCTCTACCTACTTTTTAAATAACTATTAACTAAAATTCTCATTTCTTATCTATTTCATCAATTCACCACACACAAATTTTTATTACGTATTGATCATATGTTAAGTTTCATAATTTTAAAAAATTCGAACAAAATATCATATGAGTAAATTATATTTTATTATCTAAAACGAAAAAATTAATATATTATTAGAAAATAAATGATCTAAAATGAAAAATCTATATTAACATTGAACAATTATGAACCAAAACATTAAATTTCATAATTAAACATGAAATACAAATTGTTACAAATATATGTTGATAGTTTAATTAACCATATGAATTAGTGTACTCCTCCCACAAATTATCAATTAGTGCATTATGAAGTGCAATGTGAGTATCTTTATCCTTGATTTGTCTATGATAAACAAGAAATTGTTGAAATCTTGTATTTTCATCTACTACCATTTCAACTTTTGCAGCTGGAGCTTCCCTCACATCTTCGATTGGTCCATCAAGATCACGTTCATCTTCCACAATCATGTTGTGCATAATAATGCACGCAGTCATTATGTCGAGCAACACAGTTTTTCTCCAACAACGTGTTGGTCCTTTTACAATTGCGAAGCGTGATTGGAGAACTCCAAATGCACGTTCTACATCTTTTCTACATGCTTCCTGTTTTATAGCAAAATATTTTTTCTTTCGACCTTGCGGTTGTTGAATAGTTTGTACAAGAGTGGACCATTTTGGGTATATACCATCAGCTAATAATAACCCATATTATACATTTTTCCCTGAATAACATAATGAGCGGTAGGAGTAATACCTTGAGCTAGATTTAAAAAAATGTAACGCCCCGGGTCCGGCTCAGCTGCGCACGCACACAATTAACTAAATTTTAACCACGCCCACCACAGGCTGCCTCAAAAAGATGTCCGGACGTTGGGTAACCCTTCATCATGGACTTCCTAATATCTCTCTTTCTTTCCTACTATCCCACCGATATGGGACTATATTCCCCATGGGTCAATCCGGTCAACACTACCCAACCAGCATACAACACCCACTAATTCCATTTCATTCATTTATTCCTATATCTAGCCCTATAGGAAATCCTATAGGCTCATCATGCCATCACATCCCATAGGATCATCCTATAGTCCACTAATTAATACCAATTCATAACCAACCCCACTTTCTTTCTTTCTTCTTTCATCCACGTCACCTTCCATCCATTCTTTCTTATTTTTTCTTTCTACTAGTATATTATACTACATATATACTATATATATAGTATATATACTATACTAGAAATACGGGGTCTCACAAAAAAGATGAAACGACTTCAACACATTGATATCATTATTGCTGCTCGGCATACCAAAATATGCGTGTCATATCCAAAGATCATAATCTGCTACAACTTCAAGAATAATAGTTGGTGACCCACTACGACCTGCGTATTGTCCAGCCCATGTTGTGGGACAAATTTTCCACTTCCAATGCATACAATCGAGATTGCCCAACTTGTCCGGAAAACCATGTCGTTGACAAACATGGAGTAGTCGGGCCAACGTCATTAGCGAAAGGTGTTCTTAAATACCGCTCTGCAAATATCTCCACAATAGCCCGGCAAAATCTCTTCATACTTTCAATTGTCATTGACTCGCCCATCTTAATGTACTCGTCTGTAGCATCTGCCGGTTGACCGTATGCCAACATCCGGAACGTACCTGTTACTTTCTCTAAACTTGATAATCCCAATCTACCAAGTCTAGCACTTCGTTATTGGAAGTAGTAGTCATGATCTTTGACCGCATCTACAATACACATGAACAAACTTCGAAACATTTTAAATCATCGACGAAACATTGCATCACTGTAGCGTGGGATCTCTAAAAAATAGTCGTCTTATTTGCAAATTTGACAATTACAAAAAATGAGGTTGATGGACAGTGCCACGGCAGATTTGGCGCAACACTATTCATCCACACCAAATTTGCTAAAAATGGCGCTGGAACTAGCGTGGGTTTGGAGCACCATCCAGCGCCATTTCTGGCGTTAAGCACCAAAGTTAAGCACCAAAATGGCGATGGATAGGAGTTGCCCTAACAACTTACCTACTTGTATGCAAACATTACATTCTACAAGTTAATATCCCAAAATTTTCGTTATTTCACATAGATACAGCCTAATCAGAAACAGCACACAGAGATCCATAACTGCCATTCATCAGATATAAATTCCAAAGAATGTAAGATGGCTTCAGTTAACCACCAATAGAATTCTTTCAGTCTTCGTAATGACTCATAAACATAACATAAGCAGACATTATTATCATAACACACTTAACTTAAAGCCCAACCTTATTCTGGAACTGACATTATATTGCCCTTGACAAAAATTAAACATGATATGCACTCACCTTAGAAGAATAATAACCACAAAAAGTTCCTGTTAATGAACCTTACCGTACCCAATCTTATAGAAAATCGATGTCAGAATGCCCCTGTTAACCACCATAAAACAAGATAACAAAAACATGAATAAAAACAAGAAAGCTTAAATGCAGTTGGTGTAACAACTAATCCTCTTACATACAACATTACAAGTTACATTGTCATATTGATGCAACCTACTCGGAAAGTGCACAAGACACTGATCAGATATAAATTCGAAAGAATGTAAAATGGACCACCTGCAGAATCAATTGACAAACAATCTTCATAGTAACAGACATGCAAATCTTAAAGAAACATGATTATCATAAACACACTAAATAAAAAACACGACATTATAGAAACTGGCATTATATTACTCATAACCAAAATAGGATAGAAATACTCAGTTCAGGAGATGAACTACACAATTCCTTGGGCAACTCACAGTAAAAACCCAAGACACTCAAACTCTCTCCGCACTCTTTAACTCCATAACACTAACAGATACTTAACCCTTATTTCCTCCATCTCTCTCACTATGATTCTCCGAAAAAACATTACTAATACTCACTATCATAATAATAATGATAAATAAAGACAGATTACTACTAAGCTACAAAACTTTTGACCCTCAGCAGCTACATATCCAAGAACAATAAATCCCCAACATCGAACTGCTCCTCCCACAAACTTTCGATCCTCAGCTACATATCCAAGAACGACAAATCCCCAACATCGAACTGCTGCTCCCACAACGGCAAATCATCCAACCCCACAAAATCATCCCGCAAATCCCCCGTCAAGAACGGAATATCATCATTCTCAAGCCCAAACTCCAACTCCGGTATCGCTAACAAAGCATCATCCAGCCCATCCCCAAGCCGTTTAGGCACTTCCAGGACCGAAGACGGGGATGGAACAGCGCGTGCAGCAGTAGCAGCAGCTGTCTCTGATGATGATGTGTCAGAAATTGCTACCATTGCTTCCTTCTCCGCTTGGAGCTGTTTAGAAGCTGCCATGTAAGCCTCAGCAGCTTCCTCAGCCGTTTCGTACGTCCCGAGCCAGCGGCGCACTCCCCTTATTGGGTCACGGATCTCCGCTGCCCACTTGCCCCATTTGCGCTGGCGGACACCTCTGTACCTGGATGTAGTTTTGGCTCCGGCATTGTTGACAGTTTCGATTCCAGCATTGTTGTCACGCTTAACTTTACCCGCCTGCGAGGACTTTCTGACTGGTTTTGATTTGGGTTTGGGTTTGGGTGTTGTGACTGAAGTCTCGGACAGAGTTGGCAACGGGCAGATGTGTATTTCTTGGATGGCCCGCTTGCGTTTTTTCGGACCTGCAGTGCTGCCAAACTTCTCCTCTTCATCGCTTGACGAGTCAGTTAAATCCGGGTCATCATATATCACCCGAATTTTACGGATATTTGCAAACAGTGAGCTCGATTCGGACGAGGAAATGGCGGACACCGGCAATTTTTTGCCGGGCTTTCCACCTTGCATCTTGCCTTGGTTGAGAAGCTGTCGTTGAGGACCTAACATCTTCGAGAAAGAAAAAAAAGTACAAGACAAAATTGGCGAATAATTACGGTGCGAATTGTCCGAATAAAATGGGGTATTCAGGGTTTTGTCATGTGAGGGGACTTCTGAAGAAGAGGAACAGGAAGAAGCAGCGATCTAGTTGCAGGAATCCGAAGTAATTAACACCGTACTCGAGTCTGCAAAAATTAAAATACAAATACAAATAATTAAACCAAAATCCTCAAATGGGCTTACCTTAATTTCATCAAAAATCAATATTTCTGAATAATCTGATAAATATATATCAAATCAAAAACAGGGAACTGTAAAATTCTTAAAATAAATCAAAACCCCCAAATCGGTATGCCCTAATTTCAACAAAACTAAAGAAATTAATCAAATACACACAAATAAGATCAGATTTTTCTCAAACACTTAGATATTCAATACAATCGAATAAATAAAATCACACAAATATTACAACAAACTAAACCCCCCAAACGGGTTTCCCCTAATTTCGAGCAAAAACCGATCATTCTACCAAATCTAACAAACAAATAGAAATTAAAACATGGGTTTTGCATGATATCAAAAACCCCAAATTCCAAAAAAATCAACAACAACAACAACAAAAACAAAAGATGTGATTTATAATCCATACCTTTCAGATTTCAATTGCATCGAACCCGTTTCCAACCCGTGAAGCCTCAGCCGCATGCGGGTTGAGAAGAAGGAGGATGAGGACGAGAAAAGAGAGGCGAAGAAGAGAAGAAGAGACGACTTAATAACCACCAACAACAACAGATCGGATAAATTCCCGAAAAATCTGATCTTTTTTGTGAGCAAATAGAAGAGATTGTTGTTGGATCCAAACGACATAAAATCTCTCTCTTCTTCCTCCTCTTTTTCCCTCTTCTCTTATCTCTCTCCTCCACTTCTCCTAAAACCCCAAAAAGTGAGCGAGAGTGGAAGTAGGGAAAGTGGGTTTTATAAAGAGGAGTCAGGGATTGGATGGCGATTTGGGATAGACCATTCTATGGTTCAGATTTGTTTGGTTTGAAAATTAAATAGTTGGGATTTCAGAAGGGCTGAAGTGAAAAATGGGAATATAGTAATGAATGAGTCCATGACGAATGGATGACCTCCTGCAATTCTCTGCGTTTGTTACCGGTAACCGGCGGCTTCTACGAAGTGTAGGGTAAGTATTTTGGGGTTTTGCATATTAGTCCTTATTGAATTGTGTATTTTGTTATGATATTTGTGAGTGGGAATCCTAGGTTGGCTCCTGACTAACTAGGAATTATGCACATATAATGTGCGTAAGAGACTATTTAGTATGCTGCTGAGATCAGTTCAAGTCCGGCTATCTGTAGACTAACTCCAACCCCAAACCCAAGCGCAAAAATGAAAGTACCTAAAAAAATTATGAGTTTCACGCTGTAGAAAATCTAGAAAGAGAAACTCCCAAAAAAAATCCAAAAAAATAAAACCCTAGAACTAGATCTCAAATTGGAGGGGGCGGTGGCTAGGGTCCGTTGCCCCCTCCCCGTCTGCCCCCTTCGTCGTCCAACCACCTCCTCTCTCTCTCCGACGATCCCTTCCCACTGCATCACCGGCATCGTCCTTATCTGAGCTTTAAGGATGGATCTGAGCTCCAACATCGTTTCTCCCGAACCCTGGCGATGGGAGTGGCGAGCTCCTACGGTGAGGAGCTCGTGGCAGCGGAGAGGGTTCCCCCATTGATGGACTGCCGTCGACTCATCTCCCCTTTCATCGGGGTAGATCGACTGTGAGGAGCTAGCGAGCTCCTATGGGCTGGAGATCTCGATGACGGCTGTGCGTCGGCGGCGGATTTGCTTCGCCTGGGCCGCCGTCGCCTCCTCCCACCCTCATCGACTATGATACCTTCTTCAGTCATGACAGTTTCTACTTCACTGACGGCCACGGCCTTCATGACTGCGCCACTCCACCACAGCATCATTAACCCCTACATCTGCAACGCCACTGCCCGTTGTGGCGAGTGAAGAAGGTTTGTTGTGTTTTGGTTTGGGTTTGGTAAGAGTGAGTGTGAGAAGGAGAGTTAGGGATAGACTTGCTCTTCTCTACTCTCTGTTGGTGTGTGTGTGTGACTGTGAGAAATCGCATGAGAGTGCTTGAGCTTGTGAGAGGAGAAGGTATGCTCCTCTCGGCTCTCTCTTTCGCCGTGACTTAGGTTGGTGCGAGTGTATGTTGTTTGCATCTGTGAGGGAGGACTGAAGGAGTTGCCTATGTTCAGTTTTGATTCGGTGTGAAGTATGATGTGCAACACGGTAATGGAGCTTGGGCCCGAAGACGAGGTTCCCCCATGAGGTGCGCTCACTTGTTGTAGCACAATAGTGGGGCTTGGGCCCACAGACGGGGTCCCCCCCATGAGGTGCACTGAGTGAAAATGTAGAGTTGGAGTTGTTTAGGATTTTGGCGGTCGGTGTGTGAGTCTCACCCTGAATTCGACCTCCTTTAACCATGTCACGCCCCGCTTCCCAAAAGGAATACGGAATACGAGTACGTGACGAAGACCAGCGAATGATTTTCATCATCATAAGCTGTAGGATCGACTCAGCACCATAACAAGAAATATAGCAAAATATATTCAACCACGCATGCATGAATAATTTTTTAATCAACAGAAAATATTTGAAATAATTATAAATATCCTAAATAAATTCAAGATCTAGATTAAAAGCAAAAACTTCGGAACTACAAGCCTGTTACAAGTTTTAAATAACAACAAGAATTAAATAACTCAAATACAAATAACTGAAGCAAACTTTCTCAAGCGAAGCCTAGAAAGTTTGCTCACCAACTCCAGCAGGCAACTCGTCTCCAAAGTCTGTATATATATATATATATAAGAAAAAAAAAAAACAAAGACAGATGCTCTTAGTGCAAGTTAGGGCAGCAAGTAGTACAAGTAAGGGTATGAAAATAAATGCAAGAAAGTATGAAAAAAGAATTGGAATCAAGGGTATACAACATGATTGACAAAGAAGCAACAAGTAGTGAAATTCAAGAGACTAGATAGCAAGTGAAACAAATCAAGTAACAGGATCAGGTAACAAATACAAGTAGCATGAATAAGTAACAAGCGAGCATGTAACATGTATCAAGTGTCAAGTAAAAGTTTCAAGTAACAAATAACATGTAACAAGTAACAAGTAGCAGGAACAGGTAACCTACAAGTGAACATATTATACTTAAGTCTGTTATTTAATTCTATCTATGTAGCACTTCATGCGTCTCATCTATTTACCACATGGTTGCTACTTACAAACAAGTTACGTTTAGGCCCAGCGGTGGATTTTATAGGGCCGTGTACTCAGGTCATGTAGGAAATACGAGCATGTGGTCAAACCATGGGCACTAGAGGTAGCCCCCCGCAGGCACTAGAAGTGGCCCCGTCAACCCCTAACGTGGCATTTAGTTCCATTTAATTGCAAACACATATCATGTAATCATATAATTGGTACTAGAGGTAACTCCCGCAGGCACTAGAGATGGCCCTGTCAACTCCTGACGTGGCACTTAGTTCTATTTAATTGTAAACACATATCATGTAATCACATAATGGGCACTAGAGGTAACTGTAATGCCCTGATTTTCATTTAATGTGAAATTGTTGATTTTACGTGTTGTGCACGTGCAATCTTGGATGTATTTTCTTATACAAATAAATGTAATTCTTTCTCTTTGTTTTCTTATAAAAGCCTATTTTATAAAGCCTAAGATTTATTTCTCTATTTTGAGCCCATCCTAATTATTAATTATTTTTTTAATTGGCCCTTGGATTTGAGCCCAGTATTTTGAAGCTCACAACTAATTAATCTCTTAAATTGTCCTAACTTGTCATGTAGACACATTTAGTAGGCAATTGATTAATTAAATGTGTACAACTTAATAATGAAGACACTAGAAAGTTTGTGCATGCACTAAGGTGTGCAATGCACACCAATTCCAGGGTAGGCCGGATAGTGATGGAGAGAGTGAGAGAGATGGAGGTGGTTACTCTCATCATGGGTAGTTTATATAACTCCCTATTTCACCTAAGCCCTTAATTTCTAACCATTGGATCTAATCCTAGCCCTCCAATCACCCTAAGAATCTGTATAAATACCCCCCCCCCCCCTTCATTAACTCTCATTGCACCTAAAAGAAAAGAATAGAAAGAGACAGAAAAAATTCAAGTTGTGAGACAAAAGATTGAGGAGTTTTGTGAGTGAAAAGATTGAGTGCTAGTGTGTTCTTCATCCAAGGAGTGGTGGCTGGTATTTCCAAGGAGGGAGGCTCGGTTTCTAGCAGTGCATCAAGGAGGAGGTGGGTTGTGGCTTGATCTAGGAAGAGAAGACTTTGTTCATTTGTTGTAGGAGATTCCTTAGGAGCTTCTTTGATTTTCTCTCCAAATAAGGTAGGTGTTTTTCATGCTTCTAATCTAGTTACCATGCTATGAATAAATTGCTACTAAGAGAAAACTAAGTGATTTGGACTTATGGTTGTTTTTGAGATGAAATGATAAAATAGAGAATGATTGATAAATGATTGCTAAATTGAGAATTTAAAGTGTTAGAAATTATCATCTTACCAAGCTATATGTTTGAGTTATGCTTTATGGAGATTTTGTGCTTGTGAGACAAATAATTAATTAAATGCATCATGGATAATTGTTTGTTTGAATTTAAGTTATACTAATGTAGAAAAATGAGATTTGGTATCCTAAAATTTTGTAGGTTGATTAATGAGTAAAAGAACAAAGAAATTAGTTGTCTTGTGAAAAAATAAATTCTTGAATTATGTAGAAATGTAAATCGTTCTCAATGTCGAAACTATGGACATAGAACATAAAATAAGACCAAAAATGCATTTTTATAAGGCAAATAATGATTATAAAAATATTGGTTTACTATCGTTTTATATATTTTACGTTCTTTGGTTTCAAAAGGAGAAGAAAAGTGACTAAAAACGTTTGGGGAATTTTTGTGAAACAATTAGAAATGGACAGAGACTAGATTAAAACACATTCAAACTCTTTTCTTTACAACCTGGCCCCTTAGACCAAGTGGTTGAGTTGCGGTGGGGTTTTTCTGTAGCCGTGAGCTATCCAGGAGGCCTCGGGTTCGATACTGGATAGGAGCCTTTTAATTCGATTTTTTATTAAAAATCCAAATAACTCGAAAGTTGATACACATGGATAGGGACCCATTTCATATCGCTTTGGAACTTTGGCACAGTGGCTTTGGGCGCCACAGTGCGGACACTGTAGCACCACGTGGCCTAGGGTCGCGGGTTTAATTCCGAGCGTGGGTTTCGGTTTTTACAAAAAATTGATTTTTGGGGAAAAATAGTATTTTGAGAGTTTTTTTAAATTGAATAAAATTGAGAAAAATTACAGAAAAATCCCTAAAAATATGTAGACTTTTATGAAATAATTTCTATAACTTTTGGTGTATTGTAATTGAAAATTTGAGACTATTTTCAAGAAAGGATTTGTTTTATTTTGAGAAAGAAAATAAATGAGTTATTTGAAGAAATTCAAAATGAGACTTAGTAATAAGAAATTGTGACTTGTGAAATAAAAGTATGGATTTGTGAAATTAGTATGGATTAATATAAGAGTAAGAGAATTATGTGGAAAGCACAAATTGTTGAATGTGACTAGTTGGGAAAATTGAATTCATTCGTTTATGCATGATGGTGTACATGAAATTGAAAGTGAATGTTTGATTGAGTTATAAAAGATCTTATGGATATAAATACATGAATGCTATGAATATGGAATGAGAATTTTTGTTAGTCATGAAAAGAACTTATGAGTATGAAAGAATTCAATGTTGTGTTTATGAGTTGAAATTGAAATTAAGAACTAGGGGGTAGCTAAGCCTCATACCGGCAATAAAAAAAATGTTGATATGATATTTGAGGTGATAGACCAGGTTTGGGTCAAATGCGTTGATTGATGGTTAAGACCGGTATAGAGAAAAGTGTTAACCCTAGAAATTAATTTTTGTTCATAATTCATACAATTAAGGACCAAACAATAGAAAAGATGTGATGAAAGTAAGAGAAAAACACAAGTATGAGGGCCTCGAGTCTACGGTGTGAGAGTGATTCATAGATTGCCTACTTGATGAGTCAAGTCGTGGCGTGGATACTACTCTGGAATTATCGGGATCGTGGTGACGCTTGTGGGATGTTTGATTGACTACGGGTGGTGCCATGATTCATGACGAAGGCTGAACTGACCATAGGCTCTGCATGATGCGTCATGTCATGACATGAGATTCCCCTCCAGGTTGTCTGGACATTGGCTCGTAACTCATAGTACATCCAGGATACTTACCGTAGTTACAGTAGTAGATTAAGTCATGGCGAGGGATCAAACCCTACAAGTTGAAGAATGATTAAGGGCTTGCCCTCGGACCTATGTAGTATGAGATGCATAGAATCTGAACAAGTGCACATTAGTGCCATCTAATAATAATAATAAATTGCATTAAGGACTAGGCGCACAATCACAATACGACATCAATAGGATAGTCCCCTTAGCTTTGTTTGTGAACAAGTTTGTGGTTTGTTAAGCATTGAAAATTCTTAAACTGTTTCAGCATAGAGAGGATGGTCGTGTATAATATCTCGTCAGTTGAATGAACTGACGTGCCCACGATTTTTATGCAGGGTAAAGAAATTGACAAAGATTAAAGTATGCAAGCAACTTAAAGAATGTTTCAAGTGTTGTACATCTATTTATATAAATATTGTAAATTGCTTCCGCTGTTTAAGTTTAAATATAAATGTAACTCTGATGTAAAGTAAAGTTTTAAATTTCCTTGTAAAATTGTACGAAGAGAAGTGTAAAGATTCTGTGAAACTTCGAATTCAGTTGTATTTTGAAATTCGGGGTGTTACAGTAATCCTCGTAGGCACTAGTGGTGACCCCTGTCAACCTGACGTGGCACTTAGTTCTACGTGGTACTTAGTTTTATTTAATTGCAAATACATGTCATGTAATCATATAATGGACACTAGAGGTAACCCTCGCAGACACTAGAAGTGGCCCCCGTCAACCCCTGACGTGGCACTTAGTTCTACATGACACTTAGTTCCATTTAACTCAAAATCATTGGAAATACGGGCCCCCTTCTGAGTACACTTACCTATTTTATCCACTACTATGATCTTTCCCTTAACCCCTGGCTTATTATTTATTATTATTACCAAGACAAGCATGAAAGAGTGCAAAACAGGGCAAGTAAACATAATCAGAGACAGGGAACAAGTTTAAGCTAGGAAGAATGCATATTCGGGGGTCAAAACAAATTGAAATTATCAAGAACAAAGAGAATTCCAATTCTGGACAGCATAACGTTGCTGCACCAAAATTGAGATTCCCGCCACCAAAGGAATGCAAATATAGATCCGTTATAAAATCTAGAAACTAGACTCTCTGCCGGTTCCAGCACATATAAACAAGATACATGGAAGCTGTAGCAACTGGTGTCAAAACAGCAAACTACACAGGATTCGTGTTCAGCCAGAATTTATAAAATTGTGTTTTTAAATGTGAAACAGGTCTGAAACTTCATTAATTAATTCTAGAAAAATTAGGGAATGTTTTCTAGTGTTTCTAGTATCAGCATGCAAAATTTCAAGTCATTATCCTACTGGTAGCATGGTTAATTTAATTTTAAAGCAAAGTGGTGCAGCAAATTCATGAATCTGGAATTTTACGACACAGCAGCAGTAAAACTGCGATAAATCACAAATTATAACTCGGAATTCAATTCCATAAAATGGGTAGTAACCTAGACATCTGGGGCTATATTTCATGTTTAGAACTCAAGTCCAAATTCTGATTTAATCAGGGTCGAAATAGCAATCAAAAAACAGGAACCGGAACATAGTTATTTCTTTTATATAAAAAGTGTCATGATTAGTAACTATTATGAGTCTAAATTAATGTGTGATGCTAATTAGGGTGTAATAGATATCAAATCAGCAAGTCAAATTTATTTCTCAACTCAAAGAAAGTAAGATCAACACATACATCATACAACATACATCTACAAGTCAAGGAGGTTCTTAGTTTCATGTGTCCAAGTAATTAGATGATAAAATGGATCCAACTAGTTGTAAAACAAATATATCAACAAAAGGTTGTGACTCTTATGATCATGGGATTGATAAGGAGTAAAATGAGATCATCAAACGATAAGCCAAAAGAAAGTCACAACTACGATCTACTTGCAGTGTTTTCAAATAAAAGCTTGTACTAGGCCAACGAATTGTACAAGAAGATACTTTCCTTGATTGGATGAGGACATTGATTAAAGATCGAGATCGGATGGATTGGATCGGTGCGAATCTTGATGGCGATCAAGATCGATGAAGATCGACGGCTCAGATCAGTTCTGATCGGACGGCCCAAAATGCTCTGATGGTGATGATCAAGATGATCCAAATTACGAAGTGATCAGGAGGCCCAGATCTGATCAGATTGATGATGGCTCGGATCTTGATCAGATCAGAGGGCTGAGATCGAGAGATCAAGATCAGATAATGGCGCTGATCACGATTAGATCAAATGGTCAGAATTCAAACAGAGCATCACAGCAATGTCGGGAGGCTTCGGTGGCGGCTATGGTGCAGGCGGTAGTGACTGGTGGCAGCGTCAAGGGGGGCTCGACAGGGGGGCAGTCGACGAAGAGCGACGACGGTGATGGAAGAGAGACGATGGCGCTCTGCTTTCGAAAGAGAAACAGAGGAGGTAATGGCGATGGCGAAGGCTTGGGGATTCGGTAATGGCGAGGCGACGAGGGGGGTGCAGCGGTGGGGGATGATGACGAGGATGATGGCACAGGGTCGAGGGGTAATGGGTTTCGGTGGCGAGGCAAAGTGGAGGACGATGGGTTCGATAGCGAAGATGACGAAGCGATGGGTTTCGGTGGAGAGGTGCGGGGACTCAACGACGGGGGTAATGGGGAGACGATGAGGCGGTGATGGAGAGGGGTGTGAGGTCGAAGACGGTAGGGAGGCACATGAACGGTGAAGGGGAACGAAGAGGTGGGAGGTAGAGGGTGATAAATAGGGGAGATGGAGAGTTGGCAGCTGAAGGGGGTTAGTATAGTAATTAGGGTTAGGTTTAGGGTAAAAGTGATTAGGGTTATATAGTAGGGTTGCGGGTTTTGGGTTTTTGGTTATGAATAGGATTCAATAAGAGTTATAGGATTTGGGTTTTTGGGTTTAAAATCCGATAGGAGATAATTAACTAGAATAGGCTTTTTAAAACACACACACACACATATATATATATATATATATATAAATTAAGTCAAATAATGAATACATAT
This sequence comes from Hemerocallis citrina, assembly GCA_017893485.1. Classification (NCBI taxonomy): domain Eukaryota; kingdom Viridiplantae; phylum Streptophyta; class Magnoliopsida; order Asparagales; family Asphodelaceae; genus Hemerocallis; species Hemerocallis citrina. The sequence goes on from CM030359.1 coordinate 369,784,397, forward strand.
AAAATAGAGTATGTTTGGCTTGAAATAAAATAATAATAATAATAACAATAAAAATAATGATACTGCAAATAACAACACTAACAAAAATAATACTAATAGTAGTAATAATAATAATATATGTATATCAAAATGCAAATTTAAGTTTAACAGATTTATTAAAATCATCCAAACAATATATAATATAAATAGTCGATCAAATAGAAATAGAAATTAACGTTAAAATATACAATTATTCGAAATAAATTAAATTTCCGATTAGAAAATATTTTAATAGAGAATTCAAAACGAATTTTAACACAAGGTAAATTATAATTAATCGAAATACAGAAAATATAAACGGGGGTTACAAACCAACTGGCATAGGCTTCACGACAGCACCGCCGCAATACCCTCATCATTGAACCTGGAATTACAATGTCCATTGCCCGTAGGACAAGAGGAGAAGGTGATGCTTCAGTTAGTTGTGATTTGTTTCGGGTTTTGCATGAGAGAGAGTAAGAGAGTGAAGATGTTGCTTCTCACTACTCTATGCTGGTGTATGTTTGAGTTTGTGAGAAATCACTTGAGAGGGTAAAAGCGTGAGAGAAGCAAAAAATATCATCTTCACGGCTCTCTGTTTGACTGTGTCCGTGGTTAGGGTGAGCGAGAGTTTTGTTTGGTGAGAAATTGCTTGAGAGAGCTAAAGCGTGAGAGATGTGAAGGTATCCTCTCCACGACTCTCTTTTTTGTTGTGACTTTGACTGGACCGAGTGTGAGAGTGTTTTGGTGAGTTAGAGGGAGTTAGGGAGCAGAAGGATGGGAGCAGCGAATATCTAAATCCCACGTGATTCGCTTTAGGTGGGTGTGCACGTGCCGTGGAGGTAGTGCACGAAGCTTATTTGACGTACATACAATTAGTTGGTTCTTGCTTTGTGACTGGGCCCAAGATGGGGTCCAGTACAATATTGGTCGAGGTCGGGACCAAGCTGTGGCCGGTTCGACCTAGCCGATTGTGGGTTGTTGTTTTTTGGTTTGTTGGCCCACCCTCTAAGGGTGTTGGAGTGATAACTGATTGTATGTAGTGGTCATGTCGCTTCATGTTCTATTTTTCTGTTTGTAGTTTGTAATTTGGCCCAGTACGCTGGGTTTGTTTGGTTAATTTCTTATTAATAAAACAGGGTAGCCATATTCCACCTTTTCCTTCAAAAATAAAATAAAAAATAAAAAATGGAAGTATCTTTTCTATTCCCACTTAACATTTTTCTCGCGTATCATTCCAACTTTTTAAATTTGTCAACAAATAAAACTTTGTTTTAACGAGAAAATCAAGAAACCCTAATATTATTTTTTGCTCACTTTACCCCATTCGTCGTTAAAATTTTAAAATACATTAATGAATTTTTTTCAAGTGCCCTTTATGAAAATACATTTTGTCTTCTGCTTTTATTTGTATCGAGAGATAAACTATATCTAAACTAGATCTATCAGTATAAAAAAAGGAGAGGCAAAAAGGTATTCTTATAAAGAGCACTTGATTAAAAAAAAATTTAAAATTTTTACTCCTAATCAGAGAATTATACCGAGAAATCAGTCTTAAAATAGGACGTATATATACCCATTCATGAGTAAATACGGATTGAAACAATCAACACCGAAAGTTGCCATTTTACAGTGATGTTGTCAAACTCATTAACGATTGCCAAAATTTAGTGAATCAAACAAAAAATGGTACATAAAAATTAGGGTTCAACTCAGGATTCATAATTAAAGATTAATTGAAACATATTCTTTAAAATAAAAATACCTTATGAGTTGCGCCATCTCACTTCTCTTCAGCTGAATCTAAGGTTTAGAAAGAAAGAGTGAGAAGAACGAGAGAAAGAAGTAAATGCTTATAAAATAAGAGAAATGGGCCAAAAAAATAAAAAAAATAAAAAGGCACCTAACAGAAGATTATTTTTTTAACGGCGGAGGGGATAAAGTGAGCAAAAAAGGATGTTAGGGGTTTCTTGATTTTACATCGGCATTTGTTATCGGTAACCGGCGGCTTCTACAAAGTGTGGGTAATTAATTTTGGGGATTTTCATATTAGTCCCCGATTGAATTGTGTATTTTGTTATGAAATTTGTAATAAGAAATCCTAGGTTGGTTCTTATCTAACTAGGAATTAAGCACATATAATGCACGTGAGAGTGTTTTTGGTGGTGCGGATGATGTATATTTTGACTTAAGTGTGCGGATGAGATCAGTTCTGGTTCTGGTCCGGTTGTCTATACGCTAATGCCAATTCCAAATCCTAACACAATAATGGGAATATCTTTTCAATTCCCACTTCAAGATTTTTCCGCTTATCTTTCCAACTTTTCAAATTTGTCAACAAATAAAACTTTCTTTTAAGGGAAAAAGTCAAGAAACCCCTTAACATAATTCCTCGTTCGCTTTTACTCCCTTCGCCATTAAAATTAGAATTTTCTGTCAAGTGCCTTTATGAAATTACCTTTTTGTTTCTCCTCTTATTTGTACCAAGAAATAAACCTGATCCAAACTAGATATATGTACTCCTAAATCAGAGAATTATACCCAGAAATTAGTCTAAAGCTTGGCAGTATATCTATTCAATCATGAGTAAATATAGATTGAAACCATAAACACAGAAAGTCATCGTTTCTTGTCAAACTCATTAACTCTTACCAAACTCAATGAATCATACGAAAAATGGTACGTAAAAGTTAGGGCTTCAACTCAGGATTCATCATTAAAAATGAATTCAAACAAATTCTATAAAAAATTCAAAGGTTTACCTTGTGAGTTGCGTCTTCTCACTTCTTTTCAACCGACTTTAGGGATAGGAAAGAAAGAGTGAGAAGAATGGGGGAAAGAAGCAATGGTTAATAAAATAGGAGGTATCGGCAAAAAAGAAATTTCATAAAGGAAACTTAACAGAAAATTAATGTTTTAACGGTGGAAGGGGTAAAGTGAGCGAAAAATGACGTTAGGAAGTTTCTTAATTTAAATAGGAAGCGTTAGGGGGTTTCTTGATCTTTCCTCTATGTTTGTTACCAGTAAACGATAGCTTCTACGAAGAGTAGGATAATTAATTTTGGGGTTTTATATATTAGTCCTTGTTAGAATTGGGTATTTTGTTATGAAATTTCTGATAACAAATCCTAGGTTGGTTCTTATCTAACTAGGAATTAAGCACATATAATTCATGGGAGAGTCTATTTAGTGGTGTGGATGGTTGATGTATATTCTGACTTAAAAGTGTAGTAATGCGAGTATCTTTTCTATTCCCACTTCACATTTTTCTCGTCTATATTTCCAACTTTTTAAATTTGACAACAAATAAAACTTTCTTTTAAAGGGAAAAAGAATCAAGAAACCCCATAACGTTATTTTTCTCTCACTTCACCCACTTCGCCGTTAAAATTATAATTTTTTGTTATGTTCCGTTTATGAAATTATCTTTTTTCCTTTTCTTTTATTTGTCGAGAAATAAACCTGATCTAAACTAGATATGTGTACTCCTAAATCAAAGAGTTTTACCCCAAATCAGTCTAAAACTTGGAAATATATCTATTAATTCATGAGTAAATATGGATTGAAACCATAAACATAGATAGTCACTGTTTTACAAGACTCTTATCAAACTCATAACTCTTGCCAAATTCAGTAAATCATGGTGCATAAAAATTAGGACTTCAATTCAGGATTCATAATTAAAAATGGATTCAAACACATTCTATAAAATCAAAATTAAAAAAAAATTACCTAGTGACCGCCTTCTCACTTGTTTTCAACCTAATCTAGGGTTTAAAAAGAAAGAGTGAGAAGAATGGGGGAAGGAAGCGAAGGTTTATAAAATAAGAGGAAGGGGCAAAAAGGAAATTTCATAAGGGCAGTTAATAGAAATTTAATTTTTTAATGGGAAAGAGGGTAAAGTGGGGGAAAAATAACGTTAGGGGGGTTCTTGACCAAAATGGGAAAGGTTTCTAGATCTTTCATCTGCATTTGTTATGGGTAACTAACGGCTTCTACGAAGAGTAGGGTAATTAATTTTGGGGTTTTGCATATTAGTCCTTGTTTGAATTGTGTATTTTGTTATGAAATTTGTGAGAATGAATCCTAGGTTGGTTTATCTAACAAGGAATTAAGCACATGTAATGCACGTGAAAGACTATTTAGTGTTGTGAATGGTTGATCTATATTATGATTTAAAAGTGTGCAGCTGAGATCAGTTCATGTCCGTCTGTCTATAGAAGAAAACCAACTCCAAACTCTACCTCAATAATTCAAGTACATTTTATATTCCCACTTCATGTTTTTCTCGCATATTTTTCCAACTTTTTAAATTTGTTAGCAAATAAAACTTTGTTTTAAGGGAAAAACTCAAGAAGCCCCCTAACATTATTTTTCGCATACTTTACCCTCTTTGCCGTTAAAATTTAAACTTTTTTATCAAGTGCCCTTTATGAAATTACGTTTTTACCTCTCCTTTTATTTGTACCAAGAAATGGACCAGATCTAAACTAGATATTTGTACTCCTAAATCATAGAATTATACAAAGAAATCAGTCAAAAAAATGGAAGTATATCTATCCTTTCATGAGTAATTATGGATTGAAACCATCATCATAGAAATTCACCATTTTAGAAGGTTTTTGTCAAACTCATTAACTCTTGCCAAATTCATTGATCAAACAGAAAGTGGTACATAAGAATTTGAGTTTCAACTCATGATTCATAATTATAGATGAATTCAAACAAATTCTTTTAAAAAATCAAAATTTTACCTTACCAGTTGTGTCTTCCCAATTCTTTTCAGCCGAATCTATGATTTGGAAAGAGAGAGTGAGAAGAATGGGAAAAAGTAGCAAAGATTTATAAAATAAGAGAAAAAGGAAAAAAAGTAATTTTATAAGGGAACTTAACAGAAAAATTTAATTTTACGTCAAAGAGGGTAAAGTTAGCAAAAAAGGATGCTTCTTGTTTTAAAAGAAAAATTTTATGGGACTTCTTGATTTTCCCCCTTTTTAATTCAGCAATAGATTTTATAAAATAAAAAATTCGAGATGAATTTGTATAAAATTTGGCAACCGATTTTTATACATATATTTGGCAGCTTATTATTATAAAATTTGACAACCTATTCTAATAAATTTTGACAATCGATTTTTTGTAAATTTTGGCAGTTGATATTATTAAAAATCTCCATCGTATGATTCAGACAAGAATTTTGAAGTTTCTAAAGGCAAAATAGTAAATTCAACAACTACAGTCTCGTAGGAGGAATTTGGGCCACTTTCAGGCCCATCAACTCGACCCAGCCTACAGTAATGGGCTACCAAAGGAGTTTCAACTTATCCAAAATTTTTACTCAAACCTCCAATCCAAAAAAGGAGTAACCACATCTCTCTCTTCATGAAGAATGGAGTCAACAAACTTTATCTCTTAATCAAGAGAAGACTAACTGATTCCATCTCTTCATGAGAGAGGGTAATTAACTTTATCTCTCTACCACGGAATCAGGAGAAAATTCAAATCTTCTGAATTAGTCTTCCAAAGGGTATAAATACCCTCAACCTCCTTCAGACTCAGGTAATCGTTATTTTTGATACTAACTCTCATATTAATCGGAGTTCTGACTTGAGCGTCCAAGGGTCTATCTCCGGGGAACACCTCGGCATTTTAGACTTCTTGCACATTTGCTGGAGCATTCTCGACTCTCTAGATTAGAACCAAGCGTCCATAATCATCAGAAATCAGATTAAGAAATGGTTAACGGTGATCAACACCAGTGAAAGTAAAATTTAGATCTTAGAATAATTCACATTATCTCTATGCTCCTACACATAAATTAGCAGCAGCAATAATACAATTTTTTTTTCAAATTTAAATTTGGCAACAGAGTTTTAAAATATTTTAAGGTTTTATTCTGGCTGTACTTAATTTCAAGTTAAGGTTTCTTTTTTTTCATTTTGGTAGTAGTTTTGAAAAAGAAGTCTCTTGATTAATAATATAGATATAGTTTATTAGTAGAAGAAAATTTTGTATAGAAGATAGTGAAGATTTTTAAAGACTCAATTAGGAATGATAAATATCTACCCTTACCCTAAATTTCAAATACTTTACCCTTACCTTAACGGTTAATTTTGAAAATTACATTACCCTATACTAACCGGTAAATGAGTGAAACAAAATCGAATTATAGAACAAAATTATAAATAAAAATGATTATCTTCATTTGTAATTCATTATTTATATAATTTATCACATGGAGAGTCTTATAATTCATACATCTACACGTTCTATGCATTTTACATATCGTATATAAGCGAGTCTATAACATACGTTTAAACAGGTAAAATGGTATATGGGTAGGTATATATGTTTACCTTCCTTACCCTATCTTATTTTTTAATCGGGTATAAAAAAATTTACCCTTACTCTACCCCAGGTAAAAAAATTTACCCATACCCTTACTCTTAGGGTACCCATTGCTACCCCTACCCATGGGTCCCCAGACACAGCCTTAGAAAAAGCCCTAACTCGACCGAATCCTCTTTTAAAAGGTAGGGTGAAGCATTGAAATAAACCCCTTCTAAATACAGGACGAGCCTGCCGACTTGTCCTTAACCCCCAAACCTTTATAGTACAAAAGATGAGGAAACTCAACAGTTTACCTCAATGAGATGCAACACTAGTGAAGAGAAATTTTTCTACGTTGCAAACATATGTTGGTGGGATCAAATATATTACCGGGTTTCCTAATATCCTAATCATCGTTAACAAGCAGGAATAATATACAGCTCTTCGAGAATGTGTTATTTTTGGGATACTAAGCTTTGTTTACTTGATACAAATTGTTACCTATATCTTAGATATTCCAACTCCTGCCAACCAACGATGTCACTAAAGCTTTAATCTGACTGATTCATAGAAATGAGTATTGTAGATATATAAGAAGTCGTTGATTATGATTATATTATAATTAAGAAGTATAAAATAAGATTGCGTTAATTATTTGGAGTTTTTGGATTTGTTACTAATCTTCAATTTTTAAATAGATGAAAATGGGGATTTTGACATTATGTTACATATAATTTCTCCACATTCAAATGATTAACGATGAAAATATATGAATTGAGAGAGATGACTGAATCAATAATTACTTCTTTTTAGGTCCAGGGCCAGCCTTCGGTTTTGTCACGGTAGAACCGCTTAGATAAATAAAGCCTAGGGTTGACGCTGCAACTTCTAATTTAAGCCTTAGGGAGTGTTTGGTTGGAGGGGAATGGAGGGGAGTGGAGGGGAGGGGAGGGTTTTTTTAAAACTTTTCATGTTTGGTTCATTTTTTAGAAGGGTAGGGGAGGGAAATGGGGGGGGGGGGGGATGCAACACCCCTTCTAAGCCAATTTTGGCTCCCCTCCAATATTGGGGGGATTTGGAGGGGAGAGAAATTATGTCTAATTTTTTAAAGTGATTGGACTAAATTGCCCTTTTAAATCCATGCTTATTTTTTGAATCCATGCTTAGATAGTCTTCTTGCTTTGAAAATAGAATCGATCCTCCCTAATTTTGATTCAAATGGCTGAGATATTTGGCTGCTTTGAAAGAAGAGACCAACTCTGAGTTACGTATTCAGAATCTCAACAGTGCTTGCCCTTCCCTAAAGGTATTTTCATATCTTATTGCTTTTTCCCTTACTGTAATCTAGTATCTCTCATTTTTGCAAGGTTGGAAACTTGTTATTATAAAATTGTCATGCAAAACGAAATATTTGAAGTTATCTTTTGTCTAATAGCTCAATCTTTTTGAGTGTTCAGGTTTATAGACTACTTTTGAGAGTCATGCCTTAAAATTTTGCCATAATTATCACATGCTACTAAGAAGCTTTGATTAAGATCATAAAACCATGCTGAGCATAATAATCACAAAATTGACATGCAATTTTCATGTATGAATTTACAGAAGAAAACGGGAGCATAATAGAAGGAAAAAGGCTATGCAAGTTGAGGAAGTTACAGCTAACCAGTAGGTAGTTTGCTGCTTGCGTCAGAAGATTTTGTATCATTTACACAAAGTGGATCGCCTCTGTACCATAGATACTCACACCTTTTGTACAGAAGCAGAAATATTTTTATTTCGATGCTTCAGTACTCATACGAGTGATGTTCCCAAATCTCAATCAACCCTGAAATTGTATTAGTTTAGTGTTGAGAAGTGTAAGATTTCAATGTGCTGCCATGATATAATTACCTTTCTGGAAGGTAGCAGGATAGGAAATGATACAAGTTTTGGTATTTGCTGACAAATTATGTAATTCAGTTAATACAGAGGAAAAAAAATATAGTGAATTTTACTTTTTCACTGATATTGCCTTAATTTATTAAATTAAGAACTGGAGTGAGTTTATATGATGGTTCAAACAGTGATTTGTAAGAGTAGGATGAATTTAGTTACTAGATTACTTGATGTCAGAGATTATAAGTCAGTTGCAGTGCCTTTTCTCCAATTGACTTGTTATCAGTTAATTCATTTTGTATGATATCACAATTTGGAGGGGAGAGAAATCATGTTGACTAAATTTTGGCTGCTTTAATTTTGTGAACAATGGAGGAGAATTTTTCTTCTTCAATGAGATCTTTACAAGTCGAGGACACGGAGGAGAGGCAATGTGCATAGACAGTGATGCATTTGGTTTTATTTACATTTCTAAACTCAAATGTAAAAGGGTATAAAAGTAATTTTATTATAAAATTCCTTCCCTTCCCTTCTGAACCAAACAAGAAGATAATTATTTTTCCTCCCCTCCTCTCCTTTGAACCAAGTCTTCATTTAAATCCCTCCCCTCCCTTTCCCTCCCTTTCCCTCCCCTCCCTAAAATCCCTCCCCTCCCATCCCCTCCTTTGAACTAAATAGAGCCTTAGGAAAATAGGACCGAGGCATGAATAATGCAAGGCCCTTCCGTATTCCTGCCAAGTATCATCCCTAGTCTCAGTTAGAAAATTTGTATATTCTAGACATGATTTGAATCGGGTTGATTAAAAACGTACTAAATATATACAATAACTATACAACAAAAAAATTTATAGAAATATGTCCAAAACTCTTAGAGCATCTGCAGCCATTTGATATTTATCAATTTTATACATATTTTAGCAAACGAACCGCTGCAGTCGTTCGCTATTTATGCATATTTTGACGATTTCGCAACAGTAGATTGCTATATATGAGAGCGGAAATGAGAATATGCATATTATACAGGATGAATATTCAAGATCCGTCCAAATAAAAAAATAATTTTTTAATTGGTCGGACGGAACTGAAAGTCCGTCCTTCATATTTAATAATATTTCATTTTAAAAATGGCCGGACCCCCCCCCCACCCCCCTCCCACCCCCCCTCTTGGAAAGATCTTCAAGATCCGTCCATTAAATCTGGGCTTTGGTTCCGTCCCTCAGTATTTTTTAGAAATAAATATATGTTAATTGAATGACGATTTTGCCCCTATATATTCAACAACTATTTGTGCTTTGTCAGATTAATCCAACGACTCTTTCTCTATCTGAACAGCTCACTCAAATTTTGTTATATATAGTACCCATCCTGAACCCAATACAAGCATCAAAATTATCTCCAATATTTTCTCTAGTATCATATATTACCTCTTTATCTCCTACTGAGTTTTTTGTGAAAGGAATTAAATGGCAAGCCGAGGTGCATGGGAAAGAGCATATACAGCTCAAGAAGATGTTCTTATCTGTCAAAGTTGGATTAGTATAACGCAAGATCCATTGATCGGTAACGATCAATCCGGGGTACAGTTGTGGGAGCGAATTTCTTCAACATTTGAGGTATTATTAGGGACTCTAATCGATAGAATGGTTAGCTCACTTACTAGTCAATTTTAACTTATTTTGAAAGAAGTAGCCATCTTCATAGCGAAATTGAGCAGTGCAACTACTAGGTCCGTGTTGCCGCTGAAATCGGAGTGGGGCAAATAGATAGATTTGTGGATTCTTGGGGTGTTGAATAGTCAAACCTGAACAACTTTCATCGGAGTTTGATCATGATCTCCCGCCGCTAACCTACAAAAAGTGCGAAACACAGGGGTTGATCCCGGCGACGCACCCTCCGACGCTGAAGTCAGTAATCAAAAAGATTATGAATGAGCTTTGATTGGCAAAAGATTGATTACTAGTTAACAGTGGGGGATGGGGGGTATTTATAGTCGCCTTAGGAACCAGTTTCGGGATAAGATCAAATCCCTACTTCCCAGTGAATGGATAGAAGCGATCAGGGCCGTTGATTAAGGACAATCATAAACTCTAATTCTATCCAGCTAGACCGGGTTTCTTGCGGGTTGGAACCTGCACCCAGTTAAGACGGATCCGTTCGCGGGTTATTGGACTTTTGGGAAAAGACCCATTTCCCATTTCGGACCCATTTGTAGGTGAAATTACCATTTTACTCCTGAGCTTTAAGATTCGTGCCTGATTGGACGGTTTCGATTTAATCCCATTTTTAGCCATATCACGAGCCCCCCACTCCTGAAGACTGAGCCTGATCAGTCTTTGAGGAGTAGTTTTACTGTTTTAATGGCTTGTGGAGTATCGGAGTCCAAGTGAATGGTGTCGAATCTTTATATGGGGAATTATGGTGATTTTTTTAGAGTTAGTTATGCGCTCAAGGTTGTTCTTGAGCTCTCCTAGACTTTTGGTGATTTTTCTTAATTTTTATTTATTTTTCGGACCATTTATTTAATTTTGCAAAGTGGTGATTTATTGTTCGGGAACATTAATTAATTATTCTAAGCAACAATTATTTATCCAGGGGCTCAAAAATATTTTTCCGAATTTATAATTATTTTTTAAAATTTTTAATTAATTTTTCTGAATTAGTAAATCATTTTTTCGGAATTTTCAAATAAATAATTCGATTTTAATAAATAAAAAATTAATTTTTAATACCATTTATGAGGTGGCGTGATCTAGGCTCTCCATCAGGATTGGGCATGAATTTCGGGGAGATCTAATGCCCGTGGTTGCTCAAAGGTGTATTTTTCTTCATTTGGTGACAAGTTGCTTCGGCGACGTTGCCGACCCCCACCAATCACGTGTTAAGAAGGAGGCCGAAGTCTAGGGAGGTTCGGGGTCCCCTGCCGAGGTGTAGAGATACCTCGGCATGTCTACATGTGTCGAAACAGGGGGTTCGGCGAGTCTTTGCCGAAGTCCAGAGTGAGTTTTCTTCCCATGTTTGAGCGTCGGTGCCAAGAGCGTTCGGCAAGGCGTGCCGAAGTCCAAAGCGAGAATTATTCCATGTTTGGGCATCGGTGCCAAGAGCACTCGGCAAGGCGTGCCGAAGTCCAAAGCGAGAGTTTTTTCTCACGTTTGAGCATCGGTGCCAAGAGCGCTCGACAAGGCGTGCCGAAGCCCAACACGAGAGTTTTTTCTTACGTTTGGGCGTCGGTGCCAAGAGCACTCGGCAAGGTGTGCCGAAGTCCAATGCGAGAGTTTTTTTCTCATGTTTGAGCGTCGGTGCCAAGAGCGCTCGGCAAGGCGTGCCGAAGTCCAACGCGAGAGTTTTTTCTTACGTTTGGGTATCGGTGCCACGAGCGCTCGGCAAGGCGTGCTGAAGTCCAACGCGAGAGTTTTTTCTTACGTTTGAGCATCGGTGCCAAGAGCGCTCGACAAGGCGTGTCGAAGTCCAAAGCGAGATTTTTTTCTTATGTTTGAGCGTCGGTGCTAAGAGCGCTCGACAAGGCGTGCCGAAGTCCAAAGTGAGTTTTTTCTCATGTTTGAGCGTCGGTGCCAAGAGCGCTCGGCAAGGCATGCCGAATTCCAACGCGAGAGTTTTTTCTTACGTTTGGGCATCGGTGCCAAGAGCGCTCGGCAAGGCCGAAGTCCAATGCGAAAGTTTTTTCTCACGTTTGAGCGTCGGTGCCAAGAGCGCTCGGCAAGGCGTGCAGAAGTCCAATGCGAGAGTTTTTTCTCACATTTGAGCATCGGTGCTAAGAGCACTCGACAAGGTGTGCCGAAGTCCAAAGCGAGAGTTTTTTCTCACATTTGGGCGTCGGTGCCAAGAGCGCTCGGCAAGGCGTGCCGAAGTCCAACGCGAAAGTTTTTCTCACATTTGGGCGTTGGTACCAAGAGCGCTCGGCAAGGCATGCTGAAGTCCAACGCGAGAGTTTTTTCTCACATTTGGGTTTCAGTGCCAAGAGCGCTCAGCAAGGCATGCCGAAGTCCCAAAGCGAGAGTTTTTTCTCACGTTTGGGCGTCGGTGCCAAGAGCGCTCGGCAAGGCATGGCGAAGTCCCAAAGCAAGAATTTTTCCATGTTTGGGCATCGATGCCAAGAGTGCTCGGCAAGGCGTGCGGAAGTCCTAACGCGAGTCTGACAGCCTGGAGATGACAGCTGGCCTTTTGCCTGTTGATCTTCTGACAATTTTGACCGTTAGTCATTAATGCGACGGTACGACTTTTGTCATTTTGTGTAGATGGGTCTGACCATTGTTCTTTTGAAGCCCAACATCCTTGTTTTGTTTGTTGGCGTGTTCAGTTAATCCTCTATGGTTGTAAAAGTGTTTCTGAAGGACAGACCATTTCTAGCTCGCTTGAGAGTGAGGAGTAGAAGTGGGGTCTTGCTAAAATTTTGAACTCTGAGGGATGTGGCTTTATCTGAGGTGTCCATCTGAAGATCTTGCAGGGATCTCGATGTAAAAGACGGTGTGGATCACGAGAAAATGCTATCTTGTCGTTTTGTGGTCGTGGTCCAATCTGTGCCGCTTGATCGAGATCTAGCACGGATTTTGGGGAGAAAGTTGTTTTTCTCCAATACGCAGCTCAGATCGCCAGCCGCTCGGATTTGGATTCCGAGGGATGGGGCACGATCTGAACCATCGATCTGAAGATCTTGCACGGATCTCGATGTAAAAGATGGTGTGGATCACGAGAAAATGCTATCTTGTCGTTTTGTGGTTGTGGTCCAATCTGTGCCGCCTGATCGATATCTAGCATGGATTTTGGGGAGAAAGTTGTTTTTCTCCAATACGCATCTCGGATCGCCAGGCGCTCGGATTTGGATTCCGAGGGACGTGGCACGATCTGAACCGTCCATCTGAAGATTTTGCACGGATCTCGATGTAAAAGGCAGTGTAGATCACGAGAAAATGCTATCTTGTCATTTTGTGGTCGTGGTCCAATCCGTGTCGTCTGATCGAGATCTTGCATGAATTTTGGGGAGAAAGTTGTTTTTCTCTAATACGCAGCTCGGAATGCAAGTTACTCGGGAATGTATGCCTGAATACCTTCATCAGTTATCCAGCCAAGTGAAGAAATGGGGCATTCATTCAAGCACTCCTCCAAGTATTCTTCTCCCATGTCTAGTATAGTTGTAGAAATTTCGTCAGTTATCCAGCCCAGTGGTCTGGATTCCGGACGTGTCGTTCGAGTAAATTTCAATGGTTGTGGGAGCAGTTCCGAATGGCGAACCACTTCTAACCCGCTTAAGAGCGAAGCAGAAATGAGCCAAGTTTTGGACTTCGAACACGTCGTTTGAGTAAATTTTAACGGTTGTGGGAGCAGTTCTGAATGGCAAATCACTTCTAGCTCGCTTAAGAGCGAGCTTGCGGAGCAGAATCGAGCCAAGTTTTGGACTCCGAACACGTCGTTCGAGTAAATTTCAACGGTTGTGGGAGCAGTTCTGAATGGCGAACCACTTCTAGCTCGCTTAGGAGCAAGCTTGCGGAGCAGAATCGAGACAAGTTTTGGACTCCGAACACGTCGTTCGAGTAAATTTCAACAGTTGTGGGAGCAGTTCCGAATGGTGAACTACTTCTAGCTCGCTTAAGAGTGAGCTTGCAAGTGGAATCGAGCCAAATTTTGGACTCTGAACACGTCGTTCGAGTAAATTTCAACGGTTGTGGGAGCAGTTCCAAATGGTGAATCCCTTCTAGCTCGCTTAAGAGCGAGCTTGCGAAGCGGAATCGAGCCAAGTTTTGGACTCCGAACACGTCGTTCGAGTAAGCATCATTAAAGGTCTTAAACAGAGAGATAAAATAATCATAAGAAAATTATGAGGGGAAAGAAGTTCTTTATTGATAACTGCTAATCGGCCGCTTCTAAGTTGCAAACCGTTATTACAATGAGAAAATAAAGAAGCAAGTACAAAAAATAAGAAAGGAAGGGCTCGACACTTGAATGTACTCGGAGAGGCGTTTAAACACCCTCTTGGTACTTCAGTAAGTGGTCGGCGTTCCAAATTCTTGGTATCTCTCTACCTTCAAGGTCTTCAAGATGATATGCTCCTGGCCGGACGACCTTAGAAACCTTATACGGCCCTTCCCAATTCAGAGCTAGCTTACTCTTTTGGCTGGGGAATGAGATTTCTAGCTTTCTCAGGACTAAGTCTCCTTTCTTGAGATTGGTGGGACGGACTCTTTTGTTGTAGGCCTGCTCGATTCTCCTTCGATAATTTTGCTGGAGAATTGAAGCTCTTTCACGGAGCTCATCAATAAGGTCCAGATTTGCCGGGAGCTCTCTGGCATTCTGCTCTTCACAATAGACAATAAGGCGAGGGGATGACAAACCAACTTCTAAGGGGATTACGGCCTCGGACCTATAGGTGAGATTAAAGGGCGACTCTCTTGTGGGGGTTCTTTTCGTAGTGCGATAGTTCCACAATACATTAGAGTTCTGCCCATAAACCTTTGGTCAACTTATCTAGTCTCTTCTTGATGCCGGAGAGGATCTGCCGGTTAACATTCTCTACTTGACCATTGGACTGAGGATGGGAGACGAGGGAGAAGCGTTGCTGAATGCCGAGGTCTTCACATAAAGATCGGAATGCTGTCCCTGTAAACTGTGTTCCATTATCTGTTATCAGGACCCGAGGTATGCCAAACCTACAGCTTACATTTCTCCAGAAGAACTGCAGTACTTTGTCTCAGTAATAGTGGCCAGAGGTTCGGCCTTGATCCACTTAGACAAGTAGTCGATTGTCACGACTAAGAACTTGAGCTGGCTCGGAGCTGGTGGGAATGGACCTAGCAAGTCCATCCCCCACGTTGCGAAGGGAATTGGACTCGAGAGAGATGTAAGTTGTGCTTGGGGTAATCGGCGGACGTTGGAGAACTGCTGACAGGGGCTGCATTGCCGGACATGTTGCTCGGCATCTCAAAGTAGGGTAGGCCAGAAGTACCCGTGGTTCAAAAATTTCCTAGCGAGGGACCTTGATCCCAAGTGGGCTCCGCCTATGCCTTCGTGGAGTTCTTGCAGGGCATACGAGGCTTCTTCCGGGGAGAGACATCTCAAGTAGGGTCGGCCATCTACTTGGGTATAGGAGCATTTGTACAAGATCCCTTCAACAAGGGTGTACCGCTCCGCTCTCGTTCGGATTCGATGGGCTTCTTTAGGATCTTGGGGAAGGGTCCCATCCCTGAGGAACTCTATCAGAGGCTTCATCTAGTTGTCCCGGAGTTGGACGGGCAGCGACTCCATCGAGTCGGGGGCTTCCTCTTCTATGCTAGGCCTTAGGATTACTTCGATTAGGACGGTCTGCTCGAGACCCTAGAGGGAGGAGGAGGCCAATTTTGAGAGGGAATCTGCTTGGCAGTTTTCTTCTCTAGGGATTCGCTGGATTTGTGCCTCTTCGAACGAAGCCATGAGACTTTGGACCTTGGCTAGGTACTTAACCATTCGGTCGTCTCACGCCTCGTAGTTTCCTACGACTTGATTAACCACCAGCTGCGAATCACTGAATATCCGGACGTGTTGCGCCCCTGCCTTGCGAGCCATACCCAGGCTTGCTATTAGGGCTTCATACTCAGCCTCGTTGTTGGAAGCTTTAAAGTTGATGCAGAGGGAGTATTGGAGAACGAAGTCGTTTGGGCCTGCCAGAATGACTCCGGCTCCGCTCCCTTTGGTGCAAGAAGACCCGTCTACATATACTATCCACATGGGTGGCCTATTTGTGGCTTGACTCACTTCCGGGATGGTGCTCTCTACTATAAATTCAACTAAGGCTTGAGCCTTGATTGCAGTCCGAGGCTGATAGGATATGTCATGTTGACTAAGCTCGATCGACCACTTCATCAGACGCCCGGAGGTCTTGGGTTTGTGCAGAACTTGCTTGAGCGGCTGGTTGGTAAGGACGACCACCGAGTAGGATTGAAAATAGGGGCGGAGCTTCCTGGCTGCCATAACCAAGGCGTATGCTATTTTTTCCAACCTCGGATAGCAGAGCTCAGCATCTCTAAGGACCTTGCTCACATAATAGATAGGCTTCTGAGCCTTGTCTTCTTCCCTCACGACAGCGCTGAGGGTTTGCTCGGAGGTAGTGAGGTAGAGGTAGAGTGTTTCCCCGGGAATAGGCTTGCTGAGGAGTGGGGGGTTGACCAGATAGGCTTTCATTTGGTCGAACGATTCTTGCTGCTGTTGGCCCCACTCGAAGCCCTTAGCCCCTCTGAGGGCTTTGAAAAAAGGGAGACACTTCTCCCCTAACTTAGACAGAAAGCGTCCTATGGCCGCGAGGCGTTCTGTAAGCTTTTGAACTTCTTTCACACTTGTAGGAGGAGCCATATCCAGTATGGCTTTGATCTTCTCGGGGTTGGCCTTGATCCCCCTTTGACTGACCATGAAGCCCAGGAACTTACCAGACGAGACCCTGAACGCACACTTGTTCGGGTTTAGTCTCATATTATGCTTCCTCAACACGTCGAAGGCTTCTTGTAGGTCGGCGACATGGTCGGACCCATGGATATTTTTGACCAGCATATCATCAACGTACACTTCCATGTTTCGGCCGATCTGATTCTGGAAGACCTTATTGACGAGGCACTGGTAGGTGGCACCGCATTTTTGAGCCTGAAGGGCATCACTCGGTAGCAATAGAAGTCTTGATCTGTGACGAAGGACGTCTTCAGGATATTCGAGGGGAACATTCTGATTTTTTTGTATCCGGAGAAGGCATCCATAAAGCTCAACAGCTCATGGCCCGAAGTAGCGTCGATTAAGGTATCTATGCTGGGGAGAGGGAAAGGATCTTTAGGGCATGCCTTGTTCAAATCCGTGAAGTCAATGCAAATACTCCAACTTCCATTGGCCTTCTTGACCATAACAACATTAGAGAGCCATTTGGAATAGTTGACTTCTTGTATGAACCGGGCTTTGAGGAGCTTGTTCACTTCTTCCTTTATAGCTTGCTGGCGTTCAGGGGCGAATTTGCGCCTCTTCTGCTGGACCGGTTTGGACCCCGGAGCAACACTTAAGTGGTGGACGAGAAGATCCTCGAAAATTCCTAGCATGTCTGCAATGGTCCCGGCAAAGAGGTCATGGTTCTTCTTGATGCAAAGAACTATGTCAGAACAGAGGGTAGAGGGGAGGGTCTTGCTGATGAAGAATTTGCGGTTCGGATCTTGCTCTGAGAAGAGAACTTCCTCCAGCTTGTCTACCGGTTCTGACATTGGATGGGTGTTCCCTTGTGGAATTTCGAGGGTCTCGAGAGAAAGAACGGGTCCTCCGGTCGAGGTCATGTAGCATTTCTGGGTCATCTCCTGACTCCCCCTTACTTCCCCTACACTTGCCTTGGTTGGGAACTTCATTTTGAGATGATAAGCTGACGGGATGGCTTCTAAAGTAGCTAGGCCAAGTCAGCATAGGATCACATTGTAAGCAGCTGGAATGTCGACGACCATGAAATCTATTGGCTCCGTCCGGGTAGAAGGAGTTTTGCCAGCAGTTACGTCAAGGGTTATCACCCCTTCGATAGTCACTGGCACTCCCGTGAACCCATGGAGCGTATAGCCGGTGGGCTTGAGCCTGTCCCGTGATAATTTGAGTCCTCGGAAGGCTGCCAGGAAGAGGATATTGATAGAACTGACATTGTCCACCAGAATCCTCTCCACTTTGAAGTTAGCCATGTGGAGGTTAATCACTAGTGCTTCACAATGGGGGGTTCGGATACCCTCCAAGTCTTCATCCGAGAAAGTAACCGGAACTCTGAGGCCTTTGGGAGGGGGTATGATGTGCACCGAGTTGACCTCCTTGATAAAAGCCTTTTGAGAAGAGTTGGAGGTTCCTCCCATTGGACCCCCATGAATGAGGTGCAGGATGCGCTCTTCTTCGAATTCGAGGCTCTCATCGCGCCTCTCGGGCTGCTTATTAGCCCCCCTGGGGGGAGGAGGAAGATCAATCCGGTCATTTCTTACAAACTTGGACAGCCGTCCTCTCTGAATAAGGGCTTCAATTTCATTCTTCAGAGCCCGACAGTCATTGGTGTCGTGGCCGTGGTCCCGGTGATAGCGGCACCTCTTCTCCTTATCTCTCTTCTCCCGGGAGTATTCATCTTCAGGGCAGGAAGCAGAACTCCTTCTTTCTCGACTTCCATGAGGATAGTTGAAACATTGGTGTTGAGAGGGGTAAACTTCTCAAATCTGGGAGGCGGGCAGCGCTGACCCCCGTTGTCCTTCTGGAGCTTCTTAGCTCCTTCATCTTCGGCTACCTTTCTCTTGGTTCCGAAAGAAGACCCCTCGAAAGTGGGGCGATGTTCAGCTTCCTCTGCCTGGATATACTTCTCGCTTCTGAGAAGAATGTCAGAGAAGTCTCGTGGGGGCTTTTTGGCTAGGGAGGACCAGAGGCTTGAGTTGAGGACATTGGATTGGAAGGCGACTGCAGCGACCGATTGGTCGAGGGAGGCAATGGACCTAGCTTCCACGCTAAACCACTTGACATAATCTCTTAGTTTCTCACCCTTCTTCTGATTGAGGAAGAGTAGTGAAATACTAGTCTTCTCGGTTCGGCGACTGTTCACGAAGTGGGTAGCGAAGAGGGTCTCAAATTGTTCAAAAGAGAAGATGGAGGATGGGGCAAGGCGGGAGTACCATTCCCGAGCCAGACCTTTGAGAGTTGCTGGGAAGTTCTTGCACAGTAGAGCATCGGAAGCCTAGTGGATCATCATGAGAGTTTTGAAACTCTCGATGTGATCCATGGGGTCTGACTCCCCCGTATATGTCTCGAACTATGGTGGCTTGAAGTTTACTGGAACGGGAGCCTCCATGATGGTTCGGGAGAACAGAGGTCTACTTAGGCGGAGGGTCCTCCCTCTTAGCTCCTCTTCCCTATCTAGCTGACCGAGGCGTCTCTCCATCTCGTGGAGACGACAGTAGATAGCGTCATCCCTTCAACGGTACCCTAGCGAGCCTCTGGACTCATCTTCATACGAAGGGGAGCGTGGAGTTCGGAGATGGTAGCTAGGAGAATGGTGAGGACTGGCGATGTGATGGCGGTGGCTCGGATTTTGAGGAGGAGTTAGGGACCGATGGCGAGGACTCTGGACCGGATGAGGAGTGGGGACCCTCTGAACATTGTTGTTGTTGTTTGGTCGGAGATTGAGGGCCTGCAAGATTGTAGCCTGGAGCTCTTGGAATTCGGCTCGGGTGATAGGTCCGTTCTCGTCCCTCTGGGGCTGCCGACCAGCGGGAGAATGATGTCTTCTTCGACGGTATTTAGGGGACTCCCTCCGCCTCCTATGAAGAGGGGACCTCCTGTGGTCGCGGCGACGAGGAGATCGCTTATTTGGACGTTCTGAGCGGGTGGTTCCCTCACGGGCCCGCCTTTCATCCAAACGGCAGCAAAGGTCCTCTTCTTTCTACCGGTTGATGAGGATGTTGCGGAGGTCTTCGGAAGGCCGAGGGTTATAAGATGCCACTAAGTCGGTTGAAGGGTTGTGTATGGTCGCGGTGAAGGGGTTGCTTCTGAGGGTGAGGACGAGAGGTCCCTATACCAGCGTTCTGGGACCCGGGTGGAGCCTGTTGGTGTTGAAGATTTTGAAGAGGAGGTTGTTCCTACTGCAGGGGTTGATTAGGCTGAGGAGGGAGTTTTCCCTGCTGCTGGACGGTTTGGAGGGGAGCCTCCTGTTGCGGTTGAGGAGGAGTGGGTACACGGTTGGACCCTCTTGATCTCAGTTTTCTTGGAGGCATGGCTGGAGGTGATCTTAACCGATGGAAGAGGATGGATTGCTATTCGTGGTTCCCACAGACGGTGCCAATCTGTTGCCGCTGAAATCAGTGTGGGGGCAAACAGATAGATTTGTGGATTCTTGGGATGTTGAATAGTCAAACCTGAACAGCTTTCACCGGAGTTTGATCGTGATCCCCCGCCGCTAACCTGCAAAAAGTGCGAAACACCGGGGTTGATCCCGGCGACGCACCCTCCGATGCTCAAGTCAGTAATCAGAAAGATTATGAATGAGCTTTGATTGGCAAAAGATTGATTACTTGTTAACAGTGGGGGATGGGGGGTATTTATAGCCGTCTTAGGAACCAGTTTCGGGATAAGATCAAATTCCTACTTCCCAGTGGATGGATAGAAGTGATTAGGGCCGTTGATTAAGGACAATCATAAACCCTAATTCTATTCAGGTGGACCGGGTTTCTTCCGGGTTGGAACCCGCACCCAGTTAAGACGGATCCGTTCGCGGGTTATTGGGCTTTTGGTAAAAGACCCAGTTCCCATTTCGGATCCGTTTGTAGATGAAATTACCATTTTACCCCTGAGCTTTAAGATTCGTGCCTGATTTGGATGGTTTCGATTTAACCCCATTTTTAGCCATATCAGGTCGTTAGCGGAACAACCGAGGCAGATAAGGTATGTAAAAGAAATTGGATTTAAAGTCATACTTTGTATTTTTTGTATAAATAATAACGTTTGTATTTTCAATGTTGTCTTAGATTCGCGAAGCCAAAGTAGAATATATTGCAACATCTGGGAAAGCTTTCAAATTTGAGGAATGTTATGAGGTACCTAAAGATCAGCCGAAATTATCATTGTGTACTACACAAGTGTTTGATCGAGTACAAAGTACCCAATCTGGTGAAGGAAGTGGTAGCCAAAACTCTCCCAGAATAAACAACTAGGATTCAGCTATATGCGTTGATATGGAATCACTTACACCCCTTACCCGACCACCAGGTCGCAAATTTGTTAAGAGAAAAGAAAAAAGAATGGCCGAAACATCATACTACAATGAAATTGTCGTAGAAACCAAAAAATTTACATCTGTATACAAAAAATCACAAGACAAGAGGAATGCATCCGTGGAAGTGAAGATGGCTATTAAAAAATGAGAATGCGATATTAAAGAACGGGCCGAGGAAGATCGCATTATGAGTATCGATCTCAATAATTTACCAACTAATCAACGATAACATTTTATGCGTAGACAGAATGAAATTATGCAAAAACGAGGTTACAATAGTGGGTAAACAACATTAACCCAAAATTTGTATTTTATCTTTATGTAATTTAACCACGCAATTTTGATTGCGAATGTATCATACGTTATTAATTTGAATGTACCAAGCAATATTCGGAATGTTTATGTGTTTGTGAATGTTATTAAATGGCAAAACTAAGTAATCAATGTGTTTACAATAAAATCTGACGTTAATATCCATAATTATAACTTAATCTACGATTTAAATATCGGATCATAGTTCAAAGTAGCACATTAACTACGTTTTTAATTATTACCCAATACAAAATAGTACATTACACGAGAATGGGAATACAAAGTAATACATGCATAGTACAGTTACTCATCTCCATATTGTGACCATATATGCTCCACCAGATGGTCCAGACTTGACGAAGTGCATGATGTTTTTGTCGATCATGTAGAATGACATTGTGAAGGATTCGACCTCCTTGATCAGTTGGTCCACCTCTGCTTGGTTCGATCACAGTTGAGTCAGGAATTTGATCATAATCATAATCAAGAATCCTTTCTTCACGTTCATCCTCAACAATCATGTTGTGTAAGATGATACATATTTTTCATAATATATGAAAGACTATCTGCATCCCACAAATGCGTTGGACTGTTGACTATTGCAAATCGTGATTGTAAAACTCCGAAAGCACGTTCCACATCTTTTCTGGCACCCTCGTGAATTTTTGCGAATTTCCTTTTCTTTTGGGTATCCGGTGCGGTGTAAGTTTTGACTATGGTTGCCAACGTGGGGTATTACCATCCGCTAAATAGTAGCCCAGATTGTAATTGTGATTGTTGATGACAAATTTACTGAAGGTGCACAACCATCAATAATCTCATTAAATAAAGTTGAACAGTTAAGCACATTTAGATCATTATTGCATCATGGCATTCCGAAGAATGAATGCCAGAACCAAAGATCATAAGAAGCAATTGCTTCGAGAATAATAGTTGGTTCCCGAACATGTCTTGTGTACTGGCCATACCATGCTGTTGGACAATTTTTCTACTTCCAATGTATGCAATCTACACTACCCAACATGCCAGGAAAGCCTCGAGCGTTGTTTTCTTCGAGTAGTCTTTCTACATTGATGGTGGTTGGTTTCCTCATATATTGCGTACTAAATAAAGTGACAATTGCAAACAAAAATGAAGCAAAGATTTCAATACCGTGGTTTCGCCTATTCATATATATTCGTCAGCCGCATCAGCCGCACCTCCGTATGCCAAACAACGTAGTGCTACTGTAATTTTTTGATGTGGAGTTAATCCAAGTTGTTTACATGCATCCTGTTGCTGAAAAAATACTGATCGTAACCCACAACAACATCCAATACCCGATTGAAAAGGTGTCGGCGCATACGGAGTCGATGACGGAAAATTGAATCCGTGTAAACTGGATTTTCGGCAAAGTAGTCTTTCCACATTCGTCTATGATCTTCTTTTCTTTCCCGACGAATGTAACGCCGACAATTAATTTGTTCACTAGATTTAATTGCCTTACCAATCCTTACTATGCGGCTTTGAATATTACTAGCAATCACATTGTTGTGCTCTGCTGATGAATCAGAAGATGTTGAGGAAGAAGATGAATCTAAACTAGCCATGGCTAAGTAGAAGATATAAATTCAGTGGGTTACTTTTGAGTTGAAGATGACAAAGTTTAGTCGACAAATAAATGTACACAGGAAAGCCACATATAAATACTGATCATGCCGCTTGAAGAAGAAAGGATCTTCAATGTCCCGTCCAATCTGAATCTTAGCTAATAATATGTAGGTTTGTAGGTAGGAGTTAATGTGTACAAAACTGAATAAATACAAAACCTATCTGTGATTACAATCCAAATAGAAACCAACTTGGCATGTGACATTAATACCATGACAATAATACCTTCATGCTATCTACAACTACAATAGGAGTACGAAAGTGGATATATTAATTTTCCAAGGTGTTTCTACAATCCAAATACAATCCAACTTGGCATGTGACATTTATAACTTGACATTAATGCCCTCATGCTATATACAAAACAATTGGAGTACTATTTTTCCTATTCTTCATAATCATACTGTGTACATGGCACAAATGAGGACGTCGATGCTTCAGTGTCCTCTAAATTTGGATTCAACGGTCTATGTCGAGAAGTAGATGGTATGCTCTTCGATACAGATCGTCTAAAATTTGGTAATTCAAGTGAAACTGATTCTCTCAAAATTATGTCTGAAAGTATGATTCAATGCAATTGTGCTTCAGTACTGCTCAATTGTTAAAAAGTCTTATAACTCCTCCTGTCGAAAGGTATAAGATATAATAAAAAATCAAAATATGTAAAATACATTATAACATAATAACGTTCTAAATTAGAAAAATTATCTACGAATTCGGTAACTCACATATGATGGTTGCCCATTTTGATGAAACTGGACATTGATATTAGGGTCCAAACTCTTGGTAAAAGTACCGCCTGAAAAAGGTGGCACTTTAACGTAAGGTTGACCATGCATTAATGAAGTCTCCACAGTGGGCTGTGTTGGGTACTCGGCTAGTAGCCAAAATGGAGGTGCAGCATGTGGCAATTGAGCGGAAGGATCTTTAATTGATTTGGACCAATAAAAGAAACATTTGCTGCATGCGAGAGTGTCGATAGTATCGGACCAATTGAAACCTTTTCCCAATACTGATCATAGGTGCTCTGCTTTACCCGAGTTACGAAAGGCGAT
This sequence comes from Hemerocallis citrina, assembly GCA_017893485.1. Lineage (NCBI taxonomy): Eukaryota > Viridiplantae > Streptophyta > Magnoliopsida > Asparagales > Asphodelaceae > Hemerocallis > Hemerocallis citrina. The sequence goes on from CM030359.1 coordinate 369,808,367, forward strand.
GCTTCGATAGGTTCAGGAATATTAGTACTGGATGACAATACACGCATAAGAGGAGGTAGGTCTCTTGGGATAGAAATTATTCCAGTAAGTTAGCGAATACAATGATCACCAAGATACCATACACCCTACCTCAAATGTTTACTTTAGCATAACTGATGAACCAAATATTATTCACTTTTAGGAGCAATAATCTTAAGGCAATTAGACATTTAAATGCTCTATATGTGGTATTTATGCTTCTTTTCTCTTTTTCCATAGGAAACAACCAAAAGCAGCAAAACGAAGCAGAGTCCAGACTAACACAGACTGAGAGGATGATATACAGGGAACAGCAGAGATCAGTCGACTGACTCTTCAACCAGGCGACTGAACAGAGAGTTTGATAAGGCTCGGCACAGTCGACTGCTCCCCAGGCCAGTCGACTGGTATGCGGCGAGTCAGAAGATAAGAACAGATGCATCCTCATCCAAATCCGAATCAAAATTAAGTTATCCAAACCCAGGTGTTTTCTGCGAATAACAACTTCTCAAACAATCAAAGCAAGAAGCACGTGGTGAGCAGATAAGGAAGGAAAGAAGAAAAAGAGAAAGAAATAAACGACTGATGAAGATAATGAAAGAAATAACAAAAGAAGAGGACTTCTCTGCAAAAAGTACAAACCCTAATTCTCTTCTCTTGTTCTATAAATACCAATCAAGAAAGAAGCGAAAAGGTCTCTCGAAAAAAAAGCACTTCCACATTCCTGAATCACCGAATCGCAGAGTTACAGAGTCATCAACAAGGAGCACTTTATCAGCATCAAAGAAGGAGAAAGGAGATCAAGTACTAAAGAAAGAACGGCCGGTCGACTGTGTGACAGCCAGCCGACCTATTTGACCGAACTACATCAGTTTATTCCTTCCCTTTCTATTTCTTTTATGTTGACCATGTATTCAAACTTGTTGATTAATAAAAGTACTATTATGTGGAACTAATTTCATAGTTGGGTAGATTGAAGCCGTAGTTATGTAATGCTATATTCTTCTGAAATCTTCCATTTTACTTATTGATTGAATCTGATTGAAGTGATATAGATTGATGGTAATCAAACTTGTTCTCAAGTTCTGAGAGCAGTCGACTGAGGTGAGAGCCAGTCGACTGACGTACAGAACTTGAGAATATCAAGTTTATATGACCATCCATCTGAATCTGTTAAATGAGCATATTGAGACGACTCATATCTCGTGTTCATGACTTGTAACAAGGGAATCTTTTGGGGTTCTTGGTTCAATCAACTTAAGGGATCTAGATCTGATACCAATTTCTAGAACCTTGAGTGTTTGTTCGTTTCCACTGATCTTATGTTTTCTTTAAGTACAACTTAGTAGATACCATGCTAAACACTTAATGAAAGAAACGAATTAGAGTAGATACCATACCTAATTCTTGGCTTAGGGAAACAGTACTTTAAGGAATAGATACCATGCCCTTGAAGGGAACAAACATGAGTAATAAGAAGAAGTTCAGAAGGTAACTTAGCATTATTAACTATTGGTGGAGATCTAAACCCAACTACTTCATAAATATTTGTGATTCAGCATTTCTTAATTTAGTTTTTATCTTTTCATTTCTTTTAGACCTTTAGAACAACTCTTTATGATTTTTATTCTTTTTATTGGTTGGTAAGTTAAAGTCTACAATCTCTGTGGGATCGACTCTTGCTATTGCTACGCTTTTATAAACGATTCGTGCACTTGCGAGGTTTTAATTTGTGTCTAGTTTTGTCTATTATTTAGGTAACTAGATTTCACAACAAGTTTTTGGCGCCGCTGCCGGGGATTGTCTAGTATTTTAACTTACAGATCAGTAGAAAGTTTTTATTTTTCTTTCTTTCTTTTAATTTTATTAATAAATATTTTTCTTTTAGGTTACAAGATTTTGGTGGATGCACGGAAGGAGATCACTTCGTCCAGAGCTACTACCAATTGACGCAGAAACAGAACGCACTTTGCATAGATTAGGTCGACTGATTGCGACCAACCAGTCGACTGTTGCACGAACCCAGTCGACTGCTCAGAGACTCAATTCACGAGCAATAATGGCAGAAGAAATGCCAAATCGAGTGCCAATGCAGGACAAGTTCACACCTAAGAATATCGAGCAACCTTCCTGCATTGCGTATCAACCTAATGTCACTGGGAACATGCATCTATCTCCTCAGTTACTGAGTATGGTTCCCCACTTTAGTGGCAAACCAGATGAAGAGCCTCATCTCCATTTACAAGACTTTTTCGATCTTTGCAGGACACAAAGCGTCCAAGGGCTCACCCCTGAACAAATCAGGTTAATCTTGTTTCCTTTTTCCTTAAAACTTAATGCTAAACTATGGTATAATTCTTTGGAACCAGGATCAATAAACTCATGGGAGCAATTGGCGACAAAGTTCTTAAAAGAATTCTTTCCAGCCCAAAAGACCAAACAGCTGAAAAGGGAGATTCAACTCTTCCAACAAAAGGATGGAGACTTATTTTTCGAAGCATGGAAGGATTTCAAGAACAAACTTCTCAAGTGTCCTACGCACAACATGCCTAAAGATGATCAGGTACAAGCTTTTTATGAAGGTTTAAATGATACTAACAAGGCAATTGTGGATTCAGCTTACAACGGGATCTTAATGAGGAAAAGCGGTGAAGAGGCCATAGAACTATTTGAAGAACTCAGCGAGAATTCACAACAATTCTCAACAAGGAGGGGCCCTTCGAAAAAACAGGGAGTTTACGAAATTTCTAATAGCAATAACCTTCAATTAGAAATGGTAAACATGAATAAGAAAATTGATATGCTTGTTAATGCAATGTCGATGATGGGTGGAGTTAAAAATCAAACAAATAAAATTTGTGCAATTTGTTCTCATGTAGATCATACCACTGATACATGTCCCATGTCTTCTTTCACAGATCAAGATCATGCAAACTATGTTGGTCGAGGAGTGTTTCCACCAAAGAACAATCCATTCTCAAATACATACAACCCAGGATGGAGAAACCATCCAAACTTCTCCTGGAGCAATAATCAGAATAATCAAGGGACTCAATTCACACAAGGACATGCACAGAACTTCCAAATGGGAAGTGGGATTGATAGGCCAGTTCAAGAACAGAAGAAGTTGGATTTTGAATCCACTATTCTTCAATTGCTCCAACAACAACATCAAACAACCAACCAACAAGGGCAAGCAATTCAGAAGTTGGAAACACAGATTGGCCAAATTGCTAAAGAATTAAGCGAACGAAAGGCAGGGGAACTTCCATCACAAACTATACCAAACCCTGGAGGCCAAGAACAGCTCAAATCAGTAATAACTCTCAGGAATGGTAAGATAATTGACAACAAAGTTGGAACACACACAGAAGAAGAAGAAACACAACCATCAAAAATTGTGGGTTCCAACAAGGTAAGTGAAAAAGAAGGAACAATTCTGCCACCATTCCCTCAAAGGTTAGTCAAGCAAAAGAAAGAACAACATTTATTTGACATCTTTGAAACTCTCAGGAAGGTAGAAATTAATATCCCCCTACTTGATGCTATTAAACATATTCCTTCTTATGCTAAATTTTTGAAAGAATGTTGCACTCACAAAAGAATATTTCAGGTTAGGGAGGATGTGGCTTTGACAGAAGAAGTGAGCGCTGTCTTATTAAGAAAATTACCTCCCAAACTAAAAGACCCAGGTAGTTTTACCATTCCTTGCAGGATTGGTGAGCATTTCTTTGAGAAAGCACTACTAGACTTAGGGGCAAGCATCAATCTTCTCCCATACATCGTCTATGAAAAGCTAGGATTGGGAGAACTCACTACAACAAATATGACATTTGATAGCATTCATAAAATGCTATAGTAGACCTACGATAGCGTTTTACAAACGCTATCAAAAGCCCCGCTATAATAAGTCTATAGCGTTTTGACCAAACGCTATAGAATCTATAGCGTTCTGGAAACGCTATAGTTTCTATAGCGTTTTAAAAAACGCTATAGTTTCTATAGCGTTTCCGAAATGCTATAGATTCTATAGCATTTTGTAAAACGCTATAGTTTCTATAGCGTTTTATAAAACGCTATAGTTTCTATAGCGTTCGGCAAACGCTATAGTTTCTATAGCGTTTTGTTAAAACGCTATAAAATTTATAGCGTTTCGGCAATGCTATCGTTTTGATATTTGTGGTTTTTTACAGCATTTTAGCAATGCTATTTCGTTTTAACTGTATACAAAAAAAAATCTACGGATACAAATAAAAATCGATTTATTGAAAATGTCAATACACCATAACTATAAAAGTTTCGCAAATTTGTGTACAAATATATAAAAACATACCAACATAGAAATATCTACACAATAAACTGATACAAAAGTTCATCCAATAAACTTAAAACTGACGACAAAAAATTCTTGAATGCCTAACATCAACACAACTCGCAAACTTACAACTGACGACAAAAAATTCTTGAGTGCCTAACATCAACATAACTCGCATTCTTCGTTTCATCCACGACGTCTCCAATCTGCAAATGTAGAAGAAAAAATGTCAAACATAAGATTCATGTAGTCATAACTCCTAACTCAAGGAGGTTGATCTAATAGTTACTGAGTACAGTCTAAGAAGCTTTAAAGTTGTAATATGTCTGGAGATGATGATGATGATGAACACACACTGCTAAAAAATGATGCAGAAGAGGTAATATGTCTGGAGCTATAGATCAAGCGTAAACCTACATCTAGCTTCTTCTATCCAGTTGTTTAGGATGGAAACCATAACCTACATTTTGATTTAATAACCTAAATCTTAGTTTGAAGGCATTGTTGTGTACCTTCTTTTATCACAAAAGTAACTGCAGAATGTAAGCTAGCAAATCTAACTAAATTAGTATGTTAAAAGTATAGAATCAAATATTAGAGACAATCAATTTTAAAAATTCAACAATTATCCTGTTGTTCTCTTTCCGTGCTACTTTGAATGTAAGTATCCTATTTCTGTTTAGGATGCCGAAGTTGGTCTTTAAGGTCATTGTCTAACAACTCCCATAGTTCACCTTAACATGTATGAGCTAAATTTGACTATATGAGGATGATACCATTATGCATTCACTCAAGTATTTTTCCTCCTCTTCATTATGTTAACTTTTTTTTAAGAAAAAGCTTTAATAAAAGGCCTTTTCGGAAAGAAAGAGAAAAACAGTCAGAGGAGAATTGTTAGAGCAGGACTAATAACGATAAACTATATTAGCTAAACTATATTAGCTGAAACAACAGTAAAAAATTACACTTTTTCAGTTTAATGGTACCAAATCTAGTTTCTCTAGATATTTGATCATTTGTTTCTTCTCTGAAGTGTCTTGTTTTCAAGAAGTGAGATTCTGTGGTTCTCTATGTCCAATATTCTCTGAAAAAGAGGGACACAATTATTAGGCATATTCCTACTAAATGAGATTACACTAAACCAGGAGATCCAAACTTTATGATATGTTTTGTTAGTACATTGACATTCTCATCTTGCACTAATAAAAGCATGATATTCATGTCTTGGACTATGTCCATACACAGTCTGGAATTGGCAAGTCCTACTTACAGTCTGTCACATAAATCACCATGAGTAGAATGACCACAAAAAGAAAGAGGCAACAAGTAACTATTGAAGGCATTGGGTGAACAATATGATAAAATCAAAATATCATGAATTAAGAGTAATTGGGAATCAATAAACATTCTATAAAAAAATTGAGAAGGATAAACTAGGAAGGATTTGAAAAAGTCTATATCAAATGTTCAGAAAGACTAAAAGACAGATTCCGAACTCACCTCCATGGCCATCATAAACACCAAAAAATGAAGTGGCGTTGTCAAGATCCGGTAGTGCAGTATGCTAAAGAAAACATTATGTAAAGACACAGAATTTAGGAAATATATAGAAAAAACTGATAACATAGTTGACAAATAAATCAAATAAAGAATGAACAGATCCCATCGAGTCATATTAGGCACTGAATGACTATACAAATATACAATGGAATGACAACTGAATGTCTGTACTCATATACAATGGAATGACTGCTTAAAAAATTATATCAAGCTATTAGTTTCATTAACAAATTTTTTGAACAAAATTTTTTAATGCATGTTTGTCTGAATATTAACATAAGAACTATGTCCGATGAAAACAAGACTCCAACCTAAAACTATTATAGAAAGACCTACTGAAACCTACTCAAGTCTTCCAACTGTTCAGTATAATAAGAAGACTTACAGGAACTACTCAAGTCTCCAAGCTGTTCCTGATGGTAATTTTTATTCTATTTTGTATACAAAATGGGATAGAAAAAATGTAATATACAAGCTTCGCAAGAAAATTATACTTTACAATACGTCAATACAACAATTTCTAAACATAACTAGGGATGTACTATTATTATAATTCCTACATATGGTTGTGTTCTACAAGGAAAAGGAGAAGAAACAACGTAATTACAATTTATTGTATAAATTTTACTATTCATTAAATCTTTTAATGCAGCAAACAGGGGAAAGGGGATGGGGGCTACCGGTTCACCATTTTCTCTAAAAAGAAACAGAAAGCTATTGACATATCTGAAACATTTGCTCGACATAAAACTTGGAGAAGAAACAACAAGAGAGATTTGGAAGTTTGGAGGTGCTCTGGGGAAATCTTGCTAAGTTCAATAATTTTTGTTGAAAGAAAGTGAAAGAGGACATCTTGTGAGATGAAATGAAAGGAAGGAGCAAAAAATCAAGGAGATGGAGATAGATGAAATTTGGGTGAAAGAGAGAAAGGAGACAATATATCCACAAGACTACAAGAATAATATATGCCAACATTTTGCTACATAGTGTGTACTATATCTAAATATAGATTTAAAAGAAAGCAAAAATATATATATATAGTGTTATTTCAGTTCAAGAAGGAACAAATAGTGTGAGAATAAAATATCCTACCATATACCATGGGAACATAAAAATAATTTTATTTGGATAGAGTGGTAAGTAATTTAATGAAACAGGATAGCTATAACTAGAGGTTACTATAACAAACCGCTTCAAGTTCCTCCCACTTGCAACATCCTGAATGAATTCCAAAAATTGATTGATCTGGGCACCGATGGACTGATGGTAATAGCAATATTTACAAACAGATCATCAGGCACAACAAGCCTACGAGCTTCGGAAATAGATGTACTGGAAGGAAGAAAAAAAACTTAAGTTATTCCGTTTATTCTGAAATTTTGAAAATAAACCAATTAACACACATGTATAAAATTCTTGATGCATAAGACCAAACATACTGACCAAGCATTCCAATAACTAGTGCAAACCATACAATGGTCAGAAAGCACTTCAGAAAGCACCCAGACAACTGTTGCGCCAATCATGACACTTGAAGATATCTTCTTGTTTCATTACAGTCCAACATTCACTTAGCTTATGCATTCCACTCAATGTACTTCAGTATTCGACTGTTCACTTAGTACTAATTACTATTATCTTTTTTTCTCACTTAACATGTGCATCTGTGAACTTCTATCGCTAGTATTTTTCTAGAATCTTTAACTGCTTTATAGCGTCGTCCTAAGCAGTTAAATCTTTTTTGTTATTATCCGAGCAACTAAATCACTCTTCTTTAGCAGTCTAATTCTGCTTAAATTTTATATTTACACACATTATTTTCCTCAGTATCGTTATAACTGTTTAATATCATATTAATTTCTAGAGCTGGATGTCAACAAATCTTATTCTTCACAATATTGCTTTCGCATCCATTTCAGTTTCATTTATATTAATTCTTAGAAGCAATAATGCACTTATTCTTGAAAGCATTTCATATTAACTACTACAGTTCTACGTCCACACACCATGTTTTCATCACAGTATTTACGCAGTGTCAAATTTTCTCAATTGTTTCATATGTTTTCAATTTGTAGATACATCTTACACGCTACACCTATACTATGACTGTATCTGCTTATAATCTGTAGTTGCATGCGTTTACTAGTATTGTTATAATTCTAATATTTAAATAGTAGATTAATAATCAAGATATTTCTCTCATTTACATTTGCTTACTATTAAGCATACTACCTTGTTCTAAAAATGCTGACATGTCCTCTAGATCAACATTGAGTTTTTAAAATGATATATGACTAAAATCAATTCAATAATCAATAGGTCTTTGCTAGATAAACTCTACTACCAGCTCACTATTCAACAAGCAATCTATTATTAACAACCACCATGAATGCATCTCGATTGCATCTCATTATACATAATCCAACCATTAATCAACAAAACACAAAAAACACCTATTGAATGTCTGTCCTTTTTTTTGGTCAACTTTTTACCCTTATATATGTTAAAACTGGGCTAAAGTCTTTAATTTGACTCAATCATTTTATTAAAAAAATGCGCTCGTTTCTTTCAAGATGTTCTATTTTCTTAACATAAACTATTTTTCTACGAGTATTTCTTTAAAATTATTTTTTTTCCCAATGTCAAATTTAACAATTTTTTTTTGCACAGTTAAAGGGTTAAATGAAAAATTAACAGGCACTGATTAGTCCAAAAAATAATGTCCAAATCAATAATCCAATCCACTAATATATAAATGCATACCCCCGCTGAAAACTCATTCAATGATTCAATCCTAATTAATCCGCGCTCTCTATCAACTCAAGAAACAAGTACCCTAAATAGTTACAAATATTTGATACCGGGAAATTGTTACAAAATGAGGATTCTATGTTGATCGAAGTCGACATCTATATACTAAGACACAATCACACAATATGAATCTAATCCCTAAAAAAAAAGAACTCTAACATCGATCTAATATTTCGATGTTGGTCCAGTAGTATTGACCAAATTCAATCTAATAATTCACAGCCCTAGAAAATACAAAAGGAAATTACCCGGAGTCGGATATTACTGGTTCAGCAAAGGAAAGGAGCACTGCAATGGCTAGCGTGGGGAGAAGATGGCATTCCGGAACCTAGCACGAGGGGGGTGCGGCTTCGGGGGGGCGGGGAGGAGAAGAGGGCGTTGTGCGACGGTGGGGTGGGGCTTCGGGGGGCGAGGAGGAGATTTAGGGGGTGAGGTGGACAAGAGGGCATTGCACGACGGTGGGGTGGAGCTTCGGGGGGGGGGGGGGGGGGGGGGGGGGAGGAGGAGAAGAGGGCGTTGCGTGACAGCAGGGTGGGGCTTCGGGGGGCGGGAAGGAGAGGTGGGCGATAGGGAATGAGGAAATTGGAATAGAGTTTGTGGAATAAAACGGGGGAGGGTTTTTTTTTATTTGGAATGGGGGAGGAGTTGAAGAGTTGAATTTTCTTTTGTACCCTATCTATTCAGATTATTTACGGATATAATAGCGTTTCTAAAATGCTGTAAAAAGTAGAGCATTTTAAAAACGCTGTCATAGCTCAGAGTAAATTTATATATAAATCAAAGATAGCATTTTCTTCAGAAATGCTATTATTGATCACTTTCAACAGCATTAACACTTAAATGCTATAATTAATCTGCTGTAGAAAGCCCTATATGTTGTAGTGACTCCAACCAACATCCATCACATTGCAGTTGGCGGATCGCAGTATCAAAAGACCTAGAGGTATTTTGGAAGATGTCCTAGTTCAGGTAAACGATTTCATTTTGCCTGCTGATTTTGTTGTGTTAGACATGGAGGACTCTTCAATGCCATCTTCTCTACCAATCATCTTAGGTAGGCCCTTTATGAGTACGGCTGATATAAAAATTTGTGTTAAAAATGGTACTATAAGCATGAAAATAAATGGAGAGAAGGTTAAATTTAAAATGTTTGATACACTGAAATTACCACATGATGATCATGAATGCTATAATGTGATGTGGTTCAGGAGATTGTTGATCAAACATTTCAGGTACATAGCGTTGAACCACTACAAGCCACAATTACACAATCTCTCACTTTATCTAATGTTGAACAGGAGTACGATGAATGGGGGATTGCAGAGACAATAGATCACCTTGAAACTCCAAAGTCATACTCAGGTAAGTTTGCACCTGTGTTTGAAAAATTATTGACTGATGACATTTTTGTTTCTGCAGACAAGTCGACTGGTGTACTATACAAGTCGACTGGTGGACCAGACAAGTCGACTGGAGGACAGGATGAGTCGACTGCACCGAGACTTCCAGACATAGAGCTTAAGCAGTTGCCCGACCATTTGAAGCATGCATATTTGGGCGAGAACCAGACGCTACCAGTAATAATTGCTGCAAACTTGAGTGCACAGGAAGAAGATAAGCTGCTAAGGGTATTACGAGAACACAAGAAGGCTATAGGATGGACCATTGCAGACATCAAGGGAATAAGTCCATCCAAATGCATGCATCGAATACTCCTTGAAAACAACGCAAAACTAAGCAGGGAAACACAGAGAAGGCTTAACCCAAACATGAAGGAAGTGGTAAGAGCAGAGATTCTGAAGCTACTAGATGTTGGCATCATCTACCCTATCTCAGATAGCAAATGGGTAAGTCCTATACATGTAGTGCCTAAGAAAAGTGGAGTCACAGTGGTGACAAATGAAGAGAATGAGCTTATCCCTACTAGAGTGACCACAGGATGGAGGGTATGCATTGACTACAGGAAACTGAATAATGAAACCAGGAAAGATCACTTCCCTCTTCCTTTTATTGATCAAATGTTAGAAAGATTAGTAGGATATAGTCATTATTGTTTTTTAGATGGTTATAGTGGCTATAATCAAATTGCTATTGCTCTAGAAGATCAAGAAAAAACCACTTTTACATGTCCTTTTGGTACTTTTGCATACAGGAGGATGCCCTTTGGATTGTGCAATGCACCAGCAACATTTCAAAGATGCATGATGAGTATATCTTCAGACATGGTGGAAAGGTTCATCGAGGTATTTATGGATGACTTTAGTGTTTTTGGATCATGTTTTGATGAATGCCTTAACCATTTGCAGCTTGTGCTTAAAAGATGTGAAGAATGCAATTTAGTGCTGAATTGGGAAAAGTTCCATTTCATGGTACAACAAGGTATTGTGTTGGGACATGTGGTGTCAAAAAGAGGTATAGAGGTAGACAAAGCAAAAATCGATATAATATCAAAACTACCCCCTCCCACTACAATTAAGGGTGTTAGGAGTTTTCTTGGACATGCAGGGTTCTATAGAAGATTTATAAAAGATTTCTCAAAAATCTCCAAACCCCTTTGTGATTTGTTGGCTAAGGATGTTGAGTTTGTATGGACAGAAGAGTGCACAAATGCTTTTAATACATTGAAAAATCTTCTCATTTCTGCACCTATTGTCATGGCACCAGATTGGAGCCATCCTTTCGAGCTCATGTGTGATGCAAGTGATTATGCCTTAGGTGCTGTTTTAGGTCAAAGAATCAATAAGAAATCCCATGTTATTTACTATGCTTCTCGAACTCTAAACGATGCACAGCTAAATTATTCCACTACTGAAAAATAAATGTTAGCTGTTATTTTTGCTGTAGAGAAGTTTAGATCATATTTAATTGGTTCTAAAGTTATTGTTTTCACTGACCATGCTGCTTTGAGATATTTGTTTGCTAAAAAGGATGCTAAGCCTAGGTTAATCAGATGGGTGCTGTTGCTTCAAGAATTCGATCTTGAGATTAGAGATAAAAAAGGAAGCGACAATGTTGTTGCAGATCACATGTCCAGGCTACTGCAGGAGGAAGAAAGAATTGTGCCGCCACTTAATGAAAATTTCCCAGATGAACATCTATTTGAAATAAACATATCATCGGGACAGTCGACTGGTAACAGGACCAGTCGACTGGTATCTCATTGCTCAAATTTTCCATGGTTTGCTGACATTGTAAATTATCTCACTGCTCATGTTTTCCCTCCAGGTATGACAAGTCAGGAACGAAAGAGACTGGTGGCTATGTGCAAGCATTATTATTGGGATGATCCTTACTTGTTCAAATTTTGCCCTGATCAAATTATAAGAAGATGTGTGGCAGAAGAAGAACAAATGAATATTCTACGATATTGCCACCAATATGCATGTGGAGGATATTTTGGACCAAAAAGAACAGCACTCAAGGTATTGCAATCTGGATTTTATTGGCCTAAAGTATTCAAAGATGCTTTTTCTTTTTGCAGGTCTTGTGACAAATGTCAAAGGACAGGCAACATCTCTTCTAGAAATCAAATGCCACTGCAAAACATCCAAGTGATCGAGATTTTTGATGTTTGGGGAATCGACTTCATGGGTCCATTTCCTAACTCATTTGGTTATTTATATATACTTGTTGGTGTGGATTATGTGTCTAAATGGGTCGAGGCTGTCCCCTCAAGAACTAATGATCACAAAGTTGTTGTCAAGTTTTTGCAGGAGAATATTTTCACTAGGTTTGGGACACCACGAGCAATAATAAGTGATGGAGGGAGCCACTTCAATAACTTTCCATTTGCTTCTTTGATGAAGAAGTATGGTATTTCACATAGAGTGGGCACCCCATATCATCCTCACACTAGTGGGCAGGTGGAGATCAGCAACAGAGAAATCAAGAGCATTTTGGAAAAGACAGTCAACACAAGGAGGAATGATTGGTCGCTGCGCTTAAATGATGCATTATGGGCCTACCGAAAAGCTTACAAAACACCCATCGGCATGTCACCATACCGTTTGGTTTTTGGAAAAGCCTGTCATCTACCAGTGGAGTTGGAACACAAAGCTTATTGGGCCATCAAACGGTTCAATTTTGATATGAAACAAGCAGGTGATAAAAGAAGGTTGCAACTAAATGAGCTTGAAGAGTTGAGACACGACGCATACGAAAATGCAAAATTGTACAAGGAAAGGACCAAGTTGTACCATGACAAACAGCTAGCAAGGAAGGAGTTTTATGAAGGACAGAAGGTATTGATATACAACTCAAGATTGAGACTTTTTCCAGGCAAGCTTATGTCAAGATGGTATGGGCCATATATTGTCACAAGAGTCTTTCCACATGGAGCGTTGGAGGTCCATAGCCAAGAGAAAAATCAAACATTTAAGGTGAACGGGCATAGGGCGAAGCCTTACATGGAGATGAGTCTAGAGCCGCACGAGGAAGATGTGAATCTTCAAACCATTCAATACATCGCATGAACTCATCATGTCTAGCTGAAGACAGAAAACACAACGCTTATTGGGAGGCAACCCAATTTTCAGGGGAGTATTTACACTTCCCCTCTATTTTCTTTTATTTATTCATCTTTTATTTTCATCTTTTATTTTCAGTCTCTCCTTACTAGATGGTGACACATGCCTATTTTTAAATTTTCTTTCGAACATTGAGGACAATGTTCCATCTAAGTTTGGGGGTATTAGGGTTATTTAATGTTTGAGTCTTTTGAAATTTTTTTAGGATAAACAATTTCTTATAAAGTAAGAATAAAGATACTTATCTACTTTAGGATTGTTGAGTTTCATAAATTCCTTACAAAATTATATGAGTCATGCAATTATACATAATAAACAAATGTGATACTTTTTCTGGTGATTATTCCCTTTAGAACTAGTCCTAAATTGAGTTTAAGTAAATAGAGTGATAAACTATATATATATATACTTGAATAAAGTCAATCTACTCCAATGTTTTGAGTGCTTAGTAACTAGGGGTATTCATCACCAATGTTTACCTTTACGTCAAACGGCAACTTGAAATATGAGTATGCAAAGCACTTTAGCGTTTGTGACTTGCTGAGTAACCGGGTGGATTCATCACAAATGTTTTGCACTCGCGTAAAAAGGCAAGTGACAACTTTAGAGAAGAGAACTAAAAAAAAAAGAAAAAAAAAAAACTCTAGTTTGCTACTCGGTTTGTAGTAGAGCAAAAGGGATAATCACAGATTGAGTAATTACATACTATAACTATAATTAATTGCATGACAAGTGTGGTTGAGTTTGGAGTTATGAATAAACAATTGCACTAGAGAAAGTGGGGATGTTTAATTTTACTTTATCTGAAATTGTTTATACCTTTCTAGGTTGATGATCACATAATAAGAATTCTTGATGGTTGAGTCTATAGTTATTAGTATCCCCTTGTTCATAAATTCACTCTTTGTTTGAGGATAAGCAAAAGCTAAGTTTGGGGGTATTTGATGAACCAAATATTATTCACTTTTAGGAGCAATAATCTTAAGGCAATTAGACATTTAAATGCTCTATATGTGGTATTTATGCTTCTTTTCTCTTTTTCCATAGGAAACAACCAAAAGCAGCAAAACGAAGCAAAGTCCAGACTAACACAGACTGAGAGGATGATATACAGGGAACAGCAGAGATCAGTCGACTGACTCTTCAACCAGGCGACTGAACAGAGAGTTTGATAAGGCTCGGCACAGTCGACTGCTCCCCAAGCCAGTCGACTGGTATGCGGCGAGTCAGAAGATAAGAACAGATGCATCCTCATCCAAATCCGAATCAAAATTAAGTTATCCAAACCCAGGTGTTTTCTGCGAATAACAACTTCGCAAACAATCAAAGCAAGAAGCACGTGGTGAGCAGATAAGGAAGGAAAGAAGAAAAAGAGAAAGAAATAAACGACTGATGAAGATAATGAAAGAAATAACAAAAGAAGAGGACTTCTCTGCAAAAAGTACAAACCCTAATTCTCTTCTCTTGTTCTATAAATACCAATCAAGAAAGAAGCGAAAAGGTCTCTCGAAAAAAAAGCACTTCCACGTTCCTGAATCACTGAATCGCAGAGTTACAAAGTCATCAACAAGGAGCACTTTATCAGCATCAAAGAAGGAGAAAGGAGATCAAGTACTAAAGAAAGAACGGCCGGTCGACTGTGTGACAGCCAGCCGACCTATTTGACCGAACTACATCAGTTTATTCCTTCCCTTTCTATTTCTTTTATGTTGACCATGTATTCAAACTTGTTGATTAATAAAAGTACTATTATGTGGAACTAATTTCATAGTTGGGTAGATTGAAGCCGTAGTTATGTAATGCTATATTCTTCTGAAATCTTCTATTTTACTTATTGATTGAATCTGATTGAAGTGATATAGATTGATGGTAATCAAACTTGTTCTCAAGTTCTGAGAGCAGTCGACTGAGGTGAGAGCCAGTCGACTGACGTACAGAACTTGAGAATATCAAGTTTGCATGACCATCCATCTGAATCTGTTAAATGAGCATATTGAGACGACCCATATCTCGTGTTCATGACTTGTAACAAGGGAATCTTTTGGGGTTCTTGGTTCAATCAACTTAAGGGATCTAGATCTGATACCAATTTCTAGAACCTTGAGTGTTTGTTCGTTTCCACTGATCTTATGTTTTCTTTAAGTACAACTTAGTAGATACCATGCTAAACACTTAATGAAAGAAACGAATTAGAGTAGATACCATACCTAATTCTTGGCTCAGGGAAACAGTACTTTAAGGAGTAGATACCATGCCCTTGAAGGGAACAAACATGAGTAATAAGAAGAAGTTCAGAAGGTAACTTAGCATTATTAACTATTGGTGGAGATCTAAACCCAACTACTTCATAAATATTTGTGATTCAGCATTTCTTAATTTAGTTTTTATCTTTTCATTTCTTTTAGACCTTTAGAACAACTCTTTATGATTTTTATTCTTTTTATTGGTTGGTAAGTTAAAGTCTACAATCTCTGTGGGATCGACCCTTGCTATTGCTACGCTTTTATAAACGATTCGTGCACTTGCGAGGTTTTAATTTGTGTCTAGTTTTGTCTATTATTTAGGTAACTAGATTTCACAACAATAATCGAACAGTTTAATAAAAGTACATTCAACTATGTCGACAAAAAATAATATACCTGGTCATTGTACGTAAAAACATGTCGATATCATGAAATGAATTTGGCAGCTTCAATTTCATATACGTCTTTAATTGATGACCCATCATATGGCTGCCAAATGATAGAGGAAGAAGTACGCATCTCCAACTAATCACGGGCCATCGATTGATTGTACCTAATAGGATCAGGATGACCTCTATCCAAGAATTCTCGATTCCATCAAAAAAATTTCGGCCAAACATCAGAATTAGCCATGTGAGTCTCCATTGGGATGTTCCTATCTCAAACTGGAATACAGCAATTTGTGTATTCGTAAGCCCAATACTATAGGAATTTTTTTTAAATATGTTACAAATAGACCAATTGAAATAATATAATAAAATCATTCAACTAAAATTAGTAGGTAATAGATTTAGTATTACCTCTAGCACTTGCTACGACCCATTAAATGGCTTCACCTTAAGTCTGCTACATGAGTCCAAAGAAAAATACAGCAGAGCAATTGCATGATTACCCCAATCGTATTTTGCAACTGAATTAAGATCTTCAACTGCGGCTAGCCAATCACATCTTACTAACCCATCACCATTAGGATAAAGAAATGCACCGAGGAAGTACATAAAGAAAGCTCGTGCAATCCTCATTGTTAGTGCGATATCGGTTTCAGCTTCTTCAATCAAAGTATTGATAAAATAATTTTTAAAAAAAGAATACCGTACACCTTGTGATTTCCAATCATCTATAGTTAATTCCGGAAAGAAGAGTGTCTCAACAATATCGAAAGTACAAGCCTCTTCGTTACATGCAGGCAAGTCACCGATACCGATAGAAATTCCCGTTAGCATAACTCAATCCAATGGAGTGAAACCCAACTCACCACACAGTAGGTGGAAAGTATGAGTAGTGTCCCACCATCTCTCTACGAGTGCCTCGACTAGCCGCATGGACGACCTATTTGTATTTGTTAGATATTATAGTCCCATATTGGGTATGGGCTAATTTTGTATTTGGCTCACTCCTATATATAGGAGATTTGTACTCAGTTATTTCTCAATTCAATATTCAGTATTGTTTTCATCTCTCTGATTTATCTTAACATGGTATCAGAGCCAATTATAAAAATTTTCTTCTCTTAAATTTTTCCCATCCAAAAATCCTCAAATTCCAAAAGCCAAAAATCCAAAAAAAAAAAAAAAACCCTCCTTCGTCCTCTTCAGCACCACTGCTTCTCTCTTCTCCTCTTCAGATCCAACTTCCTCTTCAGCAAATCCACGGCAAAAGCAAACTCACCTTTGTTCCTCACACCCGCTGCACACCAGAGCTCCTCCAAACCCAACTCCATTACACCTGCTGCACACCCGCCGCCCTCATCTCTCCTCTCAAGACCCGTTTAACCCAATACCCGAAACCCATCTCTCCTCTCAACCAAACTCACCATCATCTACCACCAAATCCATCATCCCTGTTGACCCATCCCAAAATCAAAACCATCCGAAGTTGATGCTGTTCAGATCCCCAAGTCCACCTCCACCGAAATCCCAAGTAGAAGCCGTTCAGATCCCCTCCGAAATTCCTGGTCGCCACCCTCCCACACCAACACCAAAACCCTAGCCCTTGCTGTTGTTTTCTCTTCAATTCCAAACCTGAAACCCAAAATCCTATAAACCCAAACCCAAATCACCTTATACCCGACCCACAACCCCAATAACCCACTTTTTTTCCTTTCCTGTTTTTCAAAAAAAAAAAACATAAATTGAAAAAAAGCAAAAAATAAAAATAAAAAAAGCAAAAACAAAAAAACAAAAAAACAAAAAAAACAAAAAACAAAAAAAACAAAAAAAATTACAGGTACTACTACTATCACTGGATGGAATCTCATTCTCTTCCGTATATTTCCACCTCCACCGACGTTCCCACTGCAACCACCTATCGTTCGTCTTCCACATTCAAACAACAGTAGCACCACCTTCAGTCTGCCTCTGGCCTCCTACCTTCTCCCAACATCATTCATCACCCTACCTCACCTCTACTTCCGCCACCGGTAGCTCCGCCCTACTCCCTACCCCGATCCAGACACCAGCAGCATCTCCCTCCACATTGTGCTCTCAATCACAGCAGCGCTAGTCTTATTTCTCCTCGTAGTGCTTCTTCCCTCACATCATCGGCCATGCCCGTCACTCCAGCCTTGCCATCTCCTGCTGATTGGGCTAATCTTCAGCAACGCCTCACTCAGCTGGAACTACAGCTCATGGGTCAGTCTATCAATGCTGGCTCCTCTGCTCCTGCACTTCCTGCCACTCCTAGTATGAATTCGTTCTAGATTTTAGATTATGGTGCATCACATCATCTCACTAGTAATCAGACAATGTTCACCACATGCACAACACTTCCCTCTCACTTTCCATCTCTACACACTGCTGATGGCTCACCACTTCTTATTACACACTCAGGGACAATTAGCTCTCCCACTCTCACATTACCATATATTCTTTATGCTCCTCATTTATCAATAAACCTTATTTCTATTAGTGCGTTGTGCGATAGTGGTCTTGTCGTTACTTTTGATTCTTTAGGTTGTTCTTTACTGATTCCTCCACCAGTGAGGAGTTTGGGTGTGCTAGTCGTCAGGGTCATCTATATTATCTAGATTTTCTTCGTGCACATCACTATCCTTCTAGTTTTGCCGGTATTATTTCCTCTGATGCTGATTTGTAGCACAGAAGTTTAGGTCATATTAGCGCATCACGAGTCCAGACTATAGCTTGCAGTGATGCCCTTGGTTCTCTCACTTTTAAACATTTATCTGATTGTCAGGGTTGTTATTTGGCCAAACACATTGCCCTACCCTTTAGCCACAAAGAACTTCTATAACCACTCATCCTTTTCAACTTGTTCATTTTGACATATGGGGACCCTCTCCCGTACCTTCGTGGAAAGGCTATCTCTATTATGTTGCCTTCATCGATGACTTCACTAGACATACATGGATTTTTCTTATGCGTCAGCGATCTGAGATACCTGATATTTACCGGTTCTTTACAACTATGATTCACACTCAGTTCGGTGTGCGCATTAAGAATTTTCGATCAGACGGTGCACGTGAGTACACTTCCACCACCATGAGATCAATCCTTCAGTCTCACGGCACCCTTTTTCAGTAATCATGCCCTCACACACATGAGCAGAATGGTGTAGCTGAACGCAAGCATCATCACATCCTTGAGACGGCTCGTGCTATTTTACTCTCCTCTTCCGCTCCTCGTTCTTTCTGGGTTGAAGCTATCATGATCTCTGTTAGTCTCATCAACTTTATTCTCTCGTCTGCCCTAGCTGGTACGACGCCTTATGAGGCTCTTTATCACTCACCTCCCGACTACAGTATGCTCCGTACATTTGGGTGCACCTGTTACGTCCTTCTCCCTCCTACTGAGCATACGAAACTCTCTGCTCGTGCTGTTAAGTGCGTTTACCTAGGTCTCAATCCCGAACACAAAGGTTATCGTTGTTTTGATCCATCAGCCAGTCGTGTTCGCATTTCTCGACATGTAACCTTTGTGGAAGACTCCCCCCGAGGATACTAGATTTCTTGATTCTCCAGTTGTTACTAGCCTCCCCACTTCATCTTCTCGCATTCCTTTTGATCCCACTCCTTTGGCTCCATTCCCATATCCTACCGTCCTTAAACCTGTTGTTCCTCCTACCGAAACACCACCTGCATCCCCACAACAGCCAGCACCCACCCCACCGTCCTCACCCCCACACCCTGTCAGTCCACCAACTCTTCGTCAGTCTACCCATTCCACTTCTGGTATTCCTCTGGCACATTATATACCTGATGCCACTGGTCCTTCTGACTAGTTTGGTTTTGCCACCCTAGCCTCCTGCTCACCACAGTTTCATGCATATCTCACTGCTATACACTCTACACATGTGCCCAGAACCTATCAAGATGTAATTCAATATCCTGAATGGAGGAAAGCTATTGCAGAGGAATTCATTACATTTGATCAGACTGGCACTTGGGATGTTGTTCCTCTGCCAGAGGGCATTCAGCCTATTAGCTGCAAGTGGATCTTCAAGGTCAAATATGTAATATCCCGGACGGATATTACCGTATATAAATTGATATTTTATTATTATTTTATTATTATTTTGTTTTAATTCCAAAATTAGAACATTTTGGTGATTTTTACCCGGTTTGCTCCTAGACACTATCTGTATCCAGATATCGGCCAGTATATATCCGTATTGTATCAAATTGATACCGTGATCTTCCGAACTAATAATAAAATTTATTTTATTATTATTTCCAAGATTTAATTATTTTTATACGGATTATGCAAAGATTTTCCGGTATACGGACACATATGCGCACATACGAGTAGTATGACGATTAGTACACTACACGAATTGTGTTGTGTATTTTTGGACAACACTTGCTATGACAAAACCTAGTTGGGATGGTTAGGGTTTGATTAGGAGGTTTAACCTAGGTTAAGTTTACATAAGGGATTAAGAATTTCTTCTAGAACAAACCCTCCTCCACATCAACCTTCCCCCCCACATAACACCTCCCCCATTTCCCCCTCCTCCTAAGCATGGCCGGCCTCCCTCTTTTGGGGGTATTTTGTGCCATTAGGTGCACTTACCACTCCCATCTCCTCCTATAAATACCCCCTTCCTCCACCATTCTCTCATTTTAGAAAGATCAAAAGAAAGAAAGAAAGAAAGAAAGAAAGAAAGGAAAAGAAAGAGAGGTTTCATACTAACAAAAGAGAGTTTTATTGTAGGGTTCTTAGAAGCTTTCAAAAAGCTAGGGGAAGGAGAAGGAAAAAGCAAGCTAGTCCTTCCTATAGAAAAAAATAAGGTGGGGGTTTCTTCATGCTTTGTTTGTATGTTTGTTTGTTGTTTGTTTGTTTATTGAATGATGGTTTTTGATGTTCTTCTTCTTCTTACCCTCTTGTTTACCCTTTCTTTTTGGTATGGTTATTATGTGGTATGTGGTAGTAGGAATCATCTAAAAATAGTTCTTTTGGTTGTTGTTGTATGATAAAAAGTAAACTACTTGGACTAAAGGAACACATGCACATAAACTTTTGCATACAACCACGTAAGGTTGTAGGACTTGATATGGAACCATACATATTGCATATTGTTGAACAATACAACCATTGTTGGTTGTAGGACTTGATTGAACTAATGTAATAATCAAAAAGATCTTTCCTTTCTTTACTAAACACTAGTGGTAGAAATAATTAAAAAGATCTTCTTTTTGTTTAATCACTAGTTGTAACTTAATAAAAAGATCTTTCTTTCTTTTTAATCACTAGTTGTAGCTTAATAAAAAGATCTTTCTTTTATTCTAATCACTAGTTGTAGTTAATCAAAAAGATCTTCTCTTTTTATTTTGATCACTAGTTGTAGAAATAATAAAAAGATCTTCCTTTTCTTTTAATCACTAGTTGTAGTTAATTAAAGAGATCTTTCTTTTGTAAAGTAAAGTAAAATAAAATAAAAATGATCTCTTCTTTATCACTAGATTAGTAAGTAACTAAGTAGTAGTAAGCTAAAATAATAAGTAGTAGTATGTAATAAAATGAAGTAGTAGTAGCATGTATGTTGATTAATAAGGTAGTAGTAATAGTAGTGAGTTGTATGTTGTGATAGTAGTAAAGTTGTATGTTGTAGTAGTAGTAGTAGATAGTTATGTTTTGATTAAAATAGGAGTAGTAGTAGTAGTATAATGTTGTAGGAGTGCTTCTAAAAATGATTAGAAGCCATATTCATGCTACTTATGTTGTAGGATCTTTTCTAAAAATGATTAGAAGCCTTATTCATGCTACTTATGTTGTAGGATCTTTTCTAAAAATGATTAGAAGCCTTATTCATGCTACTTATGTTGTAGGGTCTTTTCTAAAAATGATTAGAAGCCTTATTCATGCTACTTATGTTGTAGGGTCTTTTCTAAAAATGATTAGAAGCCTTATTCATGCTACTTATGTTGTAGGGTCTTTTCTAAAAATGATTAGAAGCCTTATTCATGCTACTTATGTTGTAGGATCACTTCTAAAATTAATTAGAAGTCATATTCATGCTACTTATATTGTAGGATCACTTCTAAAATTAATTAGAAGTCATATTCATGTTTAGTTAGTTGTAGGATTGCTTCTAAAAATAATTAGAAGCCATATCCATGCTCAGTTAGTTGTAGGATTGCTTCTAAAACATATCCTACCATGTTTACCATGCTTAGTTAGTTGTGGCTTTGCTTCTAAAAATATTTAGAAGCCATATTCATGCTTAATTAGTTGTAGGGTTACTTATAAAAATATCCTACCATGATTCTATGCTTAATTAGATGTAGGATGATTTATAAAATTATCCCATCATGCTTTATGTTTAGCATGTTGTAGGACTTTTCCTAAAAATATCCTACCATGCTTAACGTTTAGAATGTTGTAGGATTCTTTTCCTAGCATGCTTGGTAATGTTGTAGGATTCTTTTCCTATCATGTTTAGTAACTCACTTATACTAGGAATTTTGTAGGATTCATTCCTAAAGTTTCCTATTATGTTTAGTGACTTAGTTATGCTTAGAATGTGTAGGATTCAATCCAAAAGTTTCCTACAATGTTTGGATAAATTTTATTGTGCCTAGAGTGTTGTAGGATCCATGATAAAATCATATACCATGCTAGTTTAATTGTTGGAAAGCGATAAATCATGCTAGCTTAATTGTAAGTGTTTGGCATATCATACTAGTTTAAATTGTATGCAAATTGTATACCATGCTAGATAAATGGTAGAGAAGTGTATACTATGTTAGTGAACGACCATGATCCATGCTAAGTAAGTAGGGATCATGCAAATTATTGATCATATTAAGTTAAGGATACCCATACTAGGATGTTCATGCTTAGGGTAAAGAAACTACCCATGGCTAGTTGTAGTGATTTATGTTGGATTCTATGCCATGCTAGAGTAATACATGATTAGAACATTGCAGGAGTAATGTTAGAATATCTACTATACCTTGGAATGATTGTATGTTATATTAGTTATCTATCCATGCTTGTGTTATGGTGATTAGTCAAGATAAGTAGTAAGTTTTCATGCTCGCTTGACTATAGTAGACTCTATGTCTAGGTCGTAGTGATTTTTATGTTTAAGCTCGATGAAAACACAAGCATTAATCATATTCATACTTAGGAGTGTGATGGTGAGTAGTTCTATTTGGTAATTGGATTACTTTAGGAAGATGCCTACGAGTGTATGTCATGCCTAAGACATTATAGGTCGAAGTAGTAAGATCGGGAAGACCACTAGCGATAGTTAATTCGATAAAGGCGGTTATGTCGCCTTCGGATTCTTCCTTAGTAGAATACCGATCTTAGACTACTAGTAGATCCCTTTGTTGCTTCTAATAGTAGAAGATTAAGTTTGTTAGTAAGCACGCTTGGTTGCTTCTAGGATTGATTACCTGTATGGTTGTTTGCACACGGTCGTGCTCGTACGTGGCTCGACTGGCCCGTATGTAGCGGTGGGTCTCATACGTAGCTTAGTTGGCTCGTATGTAGGTTGTTGTCTCGTACGCGGCCCGACTGGCCCGTACGTAGCTGTTGGTCTCATACGCGGCTTATTTGGCTGGTATGTACGTGGTTATCTCCTACGAGGCCCGCCTGGCTCGTAGGTAGTTATTGTTTCATACGTAGCTTAGTTGGCTCGTATGTGGTTATTACTCGTGTATAGCTTGTTAGCTAGTACACAGTTAGTTGTGCTATCTAGGGTGATGTTACCACCCTAAGGGCTATCGACCATCAAGACATGTGTTTCTACCCTAAGGAACTGTGGAGGAGTCGCTCCTTGTGTACCGTCGAATCTTAACCAGGGTAGGTTGATCGAGGACCGGAGTATAGACAGAATCCAAGTCTAGGGTAGCGGCGTGCGTATATATTCGCGACGGCCAAAGTCTTGGATCGATGAGCCACGAACCAGGTCCCGAAGGATTCTGGTAAATCTAGGTTGAGCGGCCTAGTAGAGTTGTTTTGCGAAGCCTAATTTAAGGCCTAGCATGTTGTGTTATAATATCGTCATCCCTAGGATTGTTCGAGTCAGGGACATCACTAGGATAGTGACTTATAAGGATCAGTTTACTTAAACCCTTTTGCCGGGAGAGAGGGGTCAGTTGTAGGGGGCCCCGACACTAACTCATCTCTTGAGGCAGATCATAGGTGGTGTACCGGGTTGTACCTTCCTGTCAAAGGGATACGTACGGTGCCGTCTCACAAGTTGAGGACACGGGTTGCGTATCTCGCGCTGTTAATTCCTGAAATACCGTGGTTGGGGTGCCACAGGATGCATGGTGCAGTCCTGCGTTTGCTAGACCCCAGAGAGTGCCACAGGGTAGGCTTCGCGCTGCCCTGCGCTTGCGAAACTCTATGGTTTGATTTTGGAACGATGCCCGATATACTGGGGTCGAGTGAGGTCCGGCATGCCGGGTAGTAGTGGAAAACGGAGACACCATAAGCAGACTGCATAAGGGGACTTGACCTCTTCTGCAACCTCACAGAGTCATGGAGTATTGTCAGGAACAGGTTGTGTACAATTAGAATTCATAACGCGGGTTCAAATCCCTATATATGGAGAGACAGCTTGAGATGGAGTCGCATGTATTTATGGGCTGCATGTTACTTTTGGAGACTTGCTGACATTAGAATAGGAAGCATCCTAGTTCTACCTTCCCGTCAAAGAGATACGTACGGTGCCGTCTCACAAGTTGAGGACACGGGTTGCGTATCTCGCACTGTTAATTCCTGAACTGCCGTGGGTGGGTGTCAGGAACGGGTTGTGTACAGTTAGAATTCATAACGCGGGTTCAAATCCCGGATATTAGAATAGGAGTGTCCTAGTTCTACTTATGTATCACATTAGAGTCTAGTCATAGCACTCACGTACACTTAAACTACACCGACACCATTGCTATGTTTGTATATTTTGTATATTGTTTGGAAGATTCGCTGCTATATGATCAGCCTTTAAGCGTCAGTGAATACTGACGTCCCCACTTCCATAGGTACTGGATCGCCGAGGTACAAGGGCGATATTCAGGAGGACTCAAGGCAAGGAAAGCAAGGAGTCAGTATTAAGTTTAGTTCCGCTGCAAAATATGTATTGATTCTGTATTAAGTGAGAGGTACTCTGATGTAAGATGTGAAAGTTGTAATACTTAGAAATGTAAAGGCAATATTGTAACTCCATTGTAAAGTATTACAGTTGTACAGTATTCAGACTTGTAACACTTTGTGTATTGAATAAAAAGTTTTAAATTCTCTTGTTTTTCTGTGTATTGTGACTAATTGAAGAAAAGATCTTGGCTCGTGTCACGGTTTCCCGGTATTCGGAAATCGGGGCGCTACAAAATATCTACCTGATGGATCTATTGAGCGGCACAAGGCTCGTCTAGTAGCCTGAGGATTTACTCAGGAGCATGGCATTGATTATGATGAGATATTTTCTTCCATTGCACAGATGACTACTATTCGCACTCTTCTTGCTGTTGCAGCCATCTGCCAATGGCCGTTATACCAGATGGACGTGAAGAACGCTTTTCTTCATGGTACCTAATCTGAGGTGGTTTATATGGATCCTCCTCCTGGCCTTCCTACTCCTCCTCGTCATGTTTGCCAGTTGCGTCGGGCTATATATAGTTTGAAGCAGGCCCCTGGAGCCTGGTTTGAGTATTTTCGCCTTGTTATTACCAAGGCTGGTTTTAGTCAGAGTTCTCAGGACCATTCTATGATTATGCGGTCATCACCGTAGGGGAGGGTACTTCTACTACTCTATATTGACGATATGATTATTACTGGGGATGACTCTACGGGCATTACATCCACCCAGAAATACCTTCATCAGCAGTTCCATATGAAAGACATTGACAGACTAGGTTATTTTCTGGGCCTAGAGATTGCTCCTGATTCTCGGGGGATACTCATCTCTCAGCAGAAATACACATCAGATATTATCTCCATTGCATGCCTTTCTGACAGTCGATCAGCCGATACACCCTTAAAGCTTCATGTGAAGCTTTGTCCCACTGATGGTGAGCTCCTTTCTGATCCCACTAGATACAGACAAATTATCGGACAGCTTGTCTACTTATGCATGACCAGACCCGATATTTCTCATGCAGTTAGTGTTGTTAGTCAGTTTGTTTCTGCTCCTACATTAGTTCACCACGGTGCTCTTCTTCGGATTCTCAGATATCTTCAAGGTACTATTACTTGCTCATTATTCATGTCTGCTACATCCAAACTAGAGCTGCGTGCATATTCTGATTCAGATTGGACAGGTGATCCTACTACCAGATGGTCTACCACCGGTTTCTGTCTATTTCTTGGTAATTCACTGATCTCATGGCGAAGTAAGAAACAAGCATTTGTTGCATGTTCTTCGACTAAAGCTGAGTACAGAGCAATGGCAGCTACTACTAGAGAGATTGTTCATGTTAGTTGGCTTTTATCAGATATTGGTGTCATTCTTTCAGGACCTACTCCTTTTCATTGTGATAACCGGAGTGCACTACACATTGCAAGCAATTCGGTCTTTCATGAGCAAACGAAGCATATAGAAATTAATTGTCATTATGTTCGTGAGCGCTTTGAAGCAGTGACCATTTCTCTTTATTCTATTATCTCATCACAGCAGACGGCAGACTTCTTCACTAAATCTCATATTATTCAGAGATTTCGATATTAGTCGGCAAACTCACTCTGTTTGACCCACCATGAGTTTAAGCGAGGGTGTTAGATATTATAATCCCATATTGGGTATGGGCTAATTTTGTATTTAGCTCACTCCTATATATAGAAGATATTGTACTCAGTTATTTCTCAATTCAATATTCAGTATTGTTTTCATCTCTCTGATTTATCTTAACAGTATTAATTTTCATGAAACGGTGCCGTCCCACCCGCTCGACTAGTTGTTTAATTAGTGGGAGCCGTGAGCAGTACTTATTGTACATCTTGATTGGGTCCTTCCAATTTTTCCTGAATTTACAAAAACCACTCTCAGAATTAACAGTAATATATTGACTAATATGTTTCGAATCATTTGCTACCTGATTCCAACTAGATTGATCAGTAAATTCGACATTCGGATTCTCTCCTTCAGCTTCGTTGCTTGTGTTGCCATGAACTAGCATCTGTTCCCGCTTTGATTTCAACCGACCAATAAATCTTCTTATCGAAGACATCGTATCTCAATTTGGCTAATTGAAAAATAGATAGTGAGATGACCTCCCAAAAAAGATTGAACCTTGATTTGCAGATATTGAGATACAGAGTGAGACAAGAGAAGGTTGAAGTTTACCTCGT
This sequence comes from Hemerocallis citrina, assembly GCA_017893485.1. Taxonomy (NCBI): domain Eukaryota; kingdom Viridiplantae; phylum Streptophyta; class Magnoliopsida; order Asparagales; family Asphodelaceae; genus Hemerocallis; species Hemerocallis citrina. Next base: position 369,835,593 of record CM030359.1, read on the forward strand.
AGACATCAAACTTCCTGAATATATAGAAGTATGTCTAGGGGCAATATGGTCCTAAATATATTAATAAAGCCGAAAAACATGGCTAAATTAATGGAAAAAAGAAGAAAAAAATCCCCAAAGTGAAGATCCGTCCGATGCTTCCGCAATTCACGAATGGAACTCGACAGTCCGTTCCTTTCAAAAAAAAATTCTCTCCAACGGATCTTCAAGATCCGTCTTACGAATTAAATATATTAAAAAATTCATTTTAGCATTTTTAAATATTGTCGATAATACATTTCGCGGTGGGACGGATCTCCAAAGTCCATCTTATATTTTGTTAATTTAAATTGCTATAATATAGCATTGGACGACTGCAGCAAATGCTAAAATGCTATATGTAAAATATGCATATTGTTATTTTTTAGCAATCACGACTGCAGATGCTCTTATGAATAGGTACTTTTTAAAGTCTACTATAGTGAACATCACTACATAAACATTCGAGAAATCAACATATTGTCATATTTACGTACATAATTCTAAAATGAGGATGCTAATTGAAAAGGACTAGTGCAAGAATCTGTGTCATTCACTGGTAAGTCTTTTCGTTAGTAAGATATCAGAAATTTGAATGTGTACCAATAAATATTATATATATATATATATATATATATATATATATATATATATATATATATATATATATATATATATATATATATATATATATATATATATAGAGTAAGTCTATTAAGAGCTGGGAAGCTGGAATCCTTATCGGGAGCTGGAGATCTCAGCCATCCGATCGATCTTGATCACGATCGGACAGCTGAGATCGACAGCCGCTTATCTTCAGATATAGTGAGGGGTAGAAGGGGTATAATCGATTTATACCCCTTTTATCTCTTATCTTCTCACGCTCTCTTCTCTCCCGCTCTCTATCGATCCAAACCCTAATCCCACCTCTTATCTTCTCCCGCTCCCTCTCCCACTCTCGAAGATCGTCCCGCTCTCTTCACAACCCCAATCCCTATCTCTTCTCTTCTCACGCTCTCACTCCCGATCTCTATCTTCGAAACCCTAATCCACCTCTCTTCGAAACCCTAATCAAAGAGAGTGAAGTGGAGCTCTTCTCTCCCGCTCTCTTTCTTCGTCACCTGTGTAAACCCAACTCCATGATCAAGTTAAATCTCCAGTCGCTTATCTTCAGATCTGTCGAGGGGTAAAATGGGTATAATCGATCAGCCCCTATCGGCCTTGTCGTCTCAGCACCAAATAAGATACTTCATAAGTTCGTTCTCTCTCTCCGACGGAAAACCCAAACCGCGATAAAGGTTTCGATTTCTCGGCTCATTTTCAAATTTTATTTCCTTTACAAATGCTTCTAGTTTGTTGTTATATTTTTAGCCCTTAAATTATGCTTTGATAATATTCATACTAGTATTCGTACTAGTACATTTAGAATAACAAATATTATTCGTACTAGTATATGGAATTTTGAGATGTGGACATGACACATGCATATAAGCACACAAAATCCATGTAATAAACAGTCTAGTTTTTGTTTCTTTTGAGATTTGCTTCAATCACAGCTAATAGGACATGACACATGCATATAAGCACACAAAATCCATGTAAAATCCATGTAAGAAGCTGATGGTTGCTTGCCATTTAACTATGGATGTTTCTCCAAATAAAGAAAAATATTTAACTGTCTACAATCTGTACATACTTAAATTTTTCAAACACTAAGTTTCATATCCCCTCAGTATGAAGACTTTATTACTTGTAGCTTCAGAATGTAGTCTGTTAGACTTTTTCCTTTGTGTTAATTTAAAGTTGTAGCTTTTTTTTAATGTTTGTTGTCTCATTCTCCTATGAAGGATGAATGTTGAAAATGAAGAATTAGTAAGCCAAGATGTTCAGTCCGGTTGGAGGGACGTTGATGATGCTTCTAAACCATTTGTTGGTTTAGTATTTGCAACATTAGACGACGGATATGAATTTTATAAAAGATATGCAAAATTAGTTGGTTTTTCAGTACGCAAGTTTACAACAATAGTTGACACTACTACGGAGGAGAGATATTTACAACAATTTGTATGCTCAAAGCAAGGCAAGCCGGTAGATACAGCTAGTGTGAATGTTGCCAATATTGAAGAATCGTCTTCTTCAAATTTGATCAAGAGAAGGAGAAGGGCTGTGATGAAAGAATAGTGTATGGCTCAAATACGAATGCAAAGGGACGATGACGGGAGATGGTCAATCCGAAGGTTTGTTGAAGAGCACACCCATATTTGTGTTACACCTAAAAAGCAACAATTTTTAAGATGTAATAGACCTATTTTTGAAGTGCAAAAAAGTTTACTTAGTTCTTTCAAAGAGGCTAACATAAGAACTTCAGAATTTATGTCCTTCATGGAAATAGAAAATGAAGGTTTCAGTAATATTAATTGTACTGAAAAAGACATTAGAAATTCATTGCAAAGAGAGAAGGATGGGATGAAAGCTTATGATGTTGATATATTGCTGGAGCACTTGCAAGAGGAAAAAGAGATGAATCCTTCTTTCTGTTTTCATTACAAGGTTGATGAAGACAACAAACTAGCTCATGTGTTTTAGGTTGATGCTATTGCCAGAAAGGCTTACAAGCATTTTGGTGAAGTGCTTATTTTTGATACCACATACGATACTAATGAATACAAGTTGGTTTTTGCTCCATTTACTGGAGTTAATCACCATGGTCAATCTGTCAATTTTGGTGCAGCTTTCATAAATAAAGAGACCACCGACTCTTTTGTTTGGTTGTTTGATAAATGGGGTGAAACAATGGGTGGGTCTCCACCAAAAGTTATCATTACAGATCAAGATCCTACAATGGATAATGCAATCTGCATGTTTTTTTCTGGTTCGAGCCACAGGCTTTACATGTGGCACATTCTTAAAAAGCTTCCCGATAAGCTTGGTGGTCCGGACCTGAATAGTGATTTTAGCATTCCATTCCACAGTTGCATCTGGGAATCAGAGACCCCGGAAGAGTTTGAGATGAGATGTAATGACGTAATGAACGCTAATGTGCAAATTGTAGGTATTACTTGTTTCAATAAATTATAGCTATATTTGACCATTTTTTAGTAGTATTAGTACTTGATACATATTACAATAACAGGTAATTCTTGGCTTTCTGACATTTATGAGCTTCGTGAGAAGTGGATACCAGCTTATGCTAAGCATATTTTTACTGCTGGAATTCGCACTACTCAGAGATCAGAAAGCATGAATGCTTTTGTGGATAAGTATGTTAATAGCAAAAATTCTTTACATGAATTTATGACGATGTTTGAAAGGGCAATAAGGAAACAAAGACAAAATCAGTTAGCAGTTGACTACACCACTCTACATACAAAACCAAAGCTGGAAACAAATTTTGAAATTGAGTCCCAAATGTCTGAGCTGTACACTAGAGCGAAATTTCATGTATTTCAAGCTGAATTAGTTGAAAGCTTGAATTACGCCTCTTTAATGAAAGTTGACAATGGTAGTGTGCGACACTATATTGTCAGGAGAATGGGAAAGTCAGTAAAATCTGATAAAACAAGAGATGTGTTCTATAAGAAAATGGACAATGCTGGGTCTTGCACTTGTAGTAAATTTGAAGTGGAGGAAATTTCTTGTAGACACATCCTTGTGGTATTGAGGAATGAGTTTGTTGATTTCCTGCCTCAATCTTATATTTTAAAAAGATGGAACGCTTCGGTAACTACCGAGATTGTATATGATGATGCTGGTGAAGAAATCATTGGTAGCTACGGTAGTCCACAAGATTTGGACATGGTGGAGTTATCAAATGAAATCAACAAAGTGATGAGGATCGCTCGCTCATCAAAGGAGATGCGCCAGAAGGCTAAAACATTACTAGTTGGTGTTGTTGCAGAATTGCAACAAGATATGCCCCAAGAATTACAACAAGCAACAACTACTTCACTACCTAAAACAGTCCATATTCATGTACCGGATATTGCAAAGACCAAAGGTAGTGGGAAGCGAATTAAAGGGGGTAAGGAGAAAGCATTGGAGAAGGCTGCGAAACCACTAAGAAAGTGTCGTTTGTGCTAGAAGCTTGTTAATCATGACAGTCGCACCTGTCCTTTAAAGGAAAGGTTAGTAATTAAATACAAAGTTTATAGTTTATTTTCTTTATATATAATATAATCCTATTTTCATTTTGTGAATATTAATCGTGTAGCTCTACTATAAATGAGTCACAAGCTTCGACAACATTTTCAACAATGGAACCTATAACAGAGGAGGCTCCAAATATTGCATGAACTTTGTTGGTTTATTTCTGTGGATTTTGCAAGGTACGTGTCATACATGATTTAAAATAATTTCTGACCCATATCTGCCATTATTGTTCTTTAATACATTATAGCACATTTATTAAATTAACCCTTATGTTTTCTTTGTGTACAGGTAAAATATTGATGGAAATAAATTGATGCTCGATAAGAAATTTAGTTCCCGAAAAGTTGGTAAAAAAATTGGGTTTATAGTTTATAATTCCAAGTTAGTAGGCAATGATGAAAAGTTTATGCAGCTTGAATTTTTTTTTTGGCCGCTAGTCGGTGTGGCTTAATAAAGCAGCCCTAGTGACAAGTTCAAAATTCCACATTTGACTCACTTATACTTGATTTATTATGCGGCAGTGATGAAAAGTTTATGCATGATTTGATACTTCATGATTATTGGATGGTGTTCAACTTCATATTCAATTTGGGTTTGTTTTGAGCCGGGAAGCTGAAATTATTTGACACGTCATCCTTTTGTTCAAACTAAGTTGTTCTGAGCTTACCCATTTTCAATTTCATTTTGAAATGCATTTGTACTGATTTTACAAATTATTGAGGTTGATGTGGTGTTTTTCTAAGCCGGCATGATTTTTTCATCTGAGTCTACTGTTTAATGTTTTTTGTTGCACTTGTTCTGAGCCTACAAGTTTTAACCATGTTCAACATACACTCTCCAAGAACATGCCACATACGTATTTGTATTTTTTCTATTTGATGAATCATTTTGTGCAGGAGTTCAAGAGGAAGAACAAGAAGGTCGTTAGCGAATAACCGGAGATACCTTCAGAACAGTCTCCGACAAATGGAATTCTTTATTGTGTAACCAATGTAGCTTCTGTAATGAAAATAGTTGAAACAGATTTTGATGTGTCATACTCTGTCTTGTTTGTATCATGTTTTTCTGAGCTAACAAAATTGGATACTTCAAGTTCTGTTTCTGTTTGTTCTGAGATTACAAAATTTGATACTTCATGATCTGTCTCTGATTTTTCTGAGCTTACAAAATTTGATAATTCATGGTCTGTTTCTGTTAATTCTGGGCTTACAAATTTTGATACTTCATGAGTTGTTTGTGTTAGTTCTGAGCTTACAAATTTTTCATACTTCATGCTCTGTTTGTGTTGGTTCTGAGCTTAAAAAATTTGTATACTTCATGCTCTGTTTGTGTTAGTTCTGGACTGGCAAAATTTGATACTTCATGATCTGTTTGTGTTAGTTCTGAGCTTACAAATTTTTTATACTTCATGCTCTGTTTGTGTTGGTTCTGAGCTTACAAAATTTGTATACTTCATGCTCTGTTTGTGTTAGTTCTGAGCTGGCAAAATTTGATACCACATTCTCTGTTTGTGTTTGTTATGAGCTTACAAATTTTTCATACTTCATGCTCTGTTTGTGTTGGTTCTGAGCTTACAAAATTTGATACTTCATGGTAATTTTGTGTTAGTTCTGAGCAAGGGCCAAATTTGATACTTCATGATCAGTTAGTGTTAGTTCTGAGCTGGCAAAATTTGATACTTCATGCTCTGTTTGTGTTAGTTCTGAGCTTACAAAATTTGATTGTATTGGTTCTAAGCTTACAAAATTTTCATACTTCATGCTCTGATTGCGCTGGTTCTGAGCGAGGGAAAAGTTTGACACTTCGTAATCTGTTAGTGTTAGTTCTGAGCTGGCAAAATTTGATACCTCATGATCTGTTTGTGTTAGTTCTGAGCTTACAAAATTTTGATACTTCATGATCTGTTTGTGTTAGTTCTAAGCTTACAAAATTTTCATACTTCATGATCTGTTTGTGTTAGTTCTGAGCACTTTACAAAATTTGATACTTCATGATCTATTTGTGTTAGTTCTGAGCTTACAAAATTTGATACTTCTTGGTCTGTTTGTGTTAGTTCTGAGCTTACAAAAGCTTACAAAATTTGATACTTCTTGGTCTGTTTGTGTTAGTTCGGAGCTTACAAAATTTTCATACTTCATGTTCTGTTTGTGTTGGTTCCGAGCTTACATAATTTGTATACTTCATGCTCTGTTTGTGTTGGTTCTAAGCTTACAAAATTTGTATACTTCATGCTCTGTTTGTGTTAGTTCTGGACTGGCAAAATTTGATACTTCATGATCTGTTTGTGTTAGTTCTTAGCTTACAAATTTTTCATACTTCATGCTCTGTTTGTGTTGGTTCTGAGCTTATAAAATGTTCATACTTCATGCTGTGTTTGTGTTGGTTCTGAGCTTACAAAATTTGTTACTTCATGCTCTGTTTGTGTTAGTTCAGAGCTTACAAAATTTTGATACTTCGTGCTCTGTTTGTGTTAGTTCTGAGCAAAATTTGATACGCCATGCTGCGTAATACACCAAAATAATCACAGAATTTCAATCATGACACCAAAACAATAATGAACTGAATATGTGGAAGAAATTCGATCTTCATAGAATTGCAAGGTAATACTTTACAAAAACTTTACAACGTAACAAATGTTCTCGACATCTGACACTTTACAAAAAACTGAAACTTAACAAAAACTTTACAGCGTAATACAATGTTCAATAACGTACAGGTACATGAAAAAATTTACAAATACTTAAAGTATACAACTTATTGTTGCTCCTAATACAAATTTTGTTTTGTATAGTGTCAACAAAAACACAATTTTAGTTTGCTCCAAATATCAACTTTTCGCGTAGTCCAGTATTCAATAGCTCCAAGAAGCACTTCATGCTGAAATCAACCTGAAATCAAAATTAAACATAGCTCATTTAACCTGGAAAAGACAAAATAATTACAAAATATAGTCGGCTCAGAACACAAAAAATCATGAAGTAAATATGGTAGGCTCAGAAAAACAGAGGTTGAACATGAAGTTCAAAATTTGTTAGCTTAGCAAAAATAGAAACTCAGAAACAAGTAGCTTGGGAGCAAACAGAAACAGATAGTGAAGTATCAATTGTTTGTTAGCTCATAACAAACAAAGACAGAGCATGAAGTGTCAAAGTTTGTAAGCTCAGAACTAACACAAACAGATCATGAAGTGTCAAATTTTGTAAGCTCAGAACTAACACAAACAGAGCATGAAGTATCAAATTTTGCCAGCTCAGAACTAACACTAACTGATCATGAAGTATCAAATTTTGCCCTTGCTCAGAACTAACACAAACAGGGCATGAAGTATCAAATTTTGTAAGCTCATAAATAGCACAAACAGAGTCTGAAGTATCAAATTTTGTAAGCTCATAACAAACACAAATAGAGCATGTGGTATCAAATTTGGTAAACCGAGAACAAACAGAAACATATTGATGAAGTATCAAATTTTGTTAACTCAGAACAAACAGAAAATGAACTCTTTGAAACTGGACATGAAGTATCAAATTGTGTATGCTCAAGACAAACAGAAGCTGGGCATGAAGTTTCAAATTTTGTATAGTGTCAGAACAACAAACACTGAACATGTGGTTTAAATAAAACCAGTAGGCTCAGAACACACTATGCATAACTAGGGCTGCATTGGGGTGTCGCGCCAACTAGGATATGATAGATATATAATCAAGAATAAATACAACAAGCTTGAAATAATTATTCAGATCATAAAGTGTTTTGCATCACGGCCTACACCAACAAACAGTTGGAGAGAATCAAACACCAAAAGGCTTAGATGAGTACCCAACACATACGCATCCAATGTTAGTTACTATAAAATCTAGTTTTCTGTTGTTTGGAGCTTACAAATTTTGATACTTCATGCTCTGTTTCTGTTGTTTTGAGCTTATCATCAACTGTCTTATATAAATAGCGTAAGTCTATTAAGAGTTTGGGAGCTGAAATCCTTATCCTGAGCCGGGGTTTTAAACCATTCGTTCGCGACTGATTGTGATCGAACAACTCATCTTCGATCCCGCTTATCTTGAGAATGTTTCGGGGTCAAAGGGGTAAAACCAAAAATCCCTATCTTTCTTTCTTACCCACGATCAATCGACCTCCTTTCATAATAGGCTTACTCATGAATATATATAGACAAAGAAAAAACCAGTAGGCTCAGAACACACTATTCATAACTAGGGCTGCATTGGAGTGTCGTGCCAACTAAGATATGATAGATATATAATCAAGAATAAATACAACAAATTGAAATAATTATTCAGATCATAAAGTGTTTTGCATCACTGCCTACACGAACACACCATCACTGCCCAATATATAGTTTTTTGTATAGTGTCATGATCTGTTTGTGTTTGTTCTGAGCTGACAAAATTTGATACTTCATGTTCTGTTTGTGTTGTTCGGAGCTTATCATCAACTGTGTTATATATATAGAGTAAGTCTATTAAGAGCTTGGGAACTGAAATCCTTATCCAGAGCGGGGGTTTTTAGCCATTCGTTTGCGATTGATCGCAATGGAACGACTTATATTTGATACCGCTTATCTTCAAAATGTTTGGGGGTAAAAGGGGTAAAATCAAAAACCCCTATCTCTTATCTTCTCACACTCAATCGACCAAGCACACATAATAGACTTACTCATGTATATATATAGACTAAAAAAAACCAGTAGGCCCAGAACACACTATTCATAAGTAGGGCTGCATTGGAGTGTCGCGCCAACTAGGATATGATAGATATATAATCAAGAATACTTAAAACATGATTGAAATAATTATTCAGATCATAAAGTGTTTTGCATCACTGCCTAAACCAACACACCGAAGGAGAGAATCAAACACCAAAAGGCTTAAATGAGTATCCAACACATACGTATCCAACGTCAGTTACAAAAATTATACTGATACTATCAATCATTGTGAGTCATCGGTGCCCAAAAATTTGATGAATTGAGCTAGTCTCAAATCTCATAAATGTAAGGTAAGTGTTGAGGGCATTGGACATTCAAACACCATACTTTCATTTCTTCACCATCTACTCTCCCGCTCATACCCCAGATGTGTATTCAACTTTGAATAATTATCATGGCACACAACCAAATACCCTTGGAAACAATAATTTCAATGCCCAAAAATTTTGTAACCAACTTATATCAAAATCAATCTCATCATTGCCTACAACCAAAACCGAATGAAAATGCAAGAAATTAAACAGAAATCATAAAAGCATTTATGAGAGTCAAACACTTCCCTCCGGAATCTGAGAGAGGCAGAACCCAATGAGCCGAGAAATCGAAACCCTTATCGCCGATAGGGGCTGATCGATTATACCCCTTTTACCCCTCGACAGATCTGAAGATAAGCGACTGGAGATTTAACTTGATCGTGGTGTTGGGTTTACACAGGTGACGAAGAAAGAGAGCGGGAGAGAAGAGCTCCACTTCGCTCTCTTCGATTAGGGTTTCGAAGAGAGGTGAATTAGGGTTTCGAAGATGGAGATCGGGAGTGAGAACGTGAGAAGAGAAGAGATAGGGATTAGGGTTGTGAAGAGAGCGGGACGATCTTCGAGAGCGGGAGAAGATAAGAGGTGGGATTAGGGTTTGGATCGATAGAGAGCGGGAGAGAAGAGAGCGTGAGAAGATAAGAGATAAAAGGGGTATAAATCGATTATACTCCTTTTACCCCTCACTATATCTGAAGATAAGCGGCTGTCGATCTCAGCCGTCCGATCGCGATCAAGATCGATCGGATGGCTGAGATCTCCAGCTCCCGATAAGGATTCCAGCTTCCCAGCTCTTAATAGAATTATATATATATATATATATGTGTGTGTGTGTGTGTGTGTGTGTGTGTGTGTGTGTAACAAAGTATGGGTGTATGTAGCTAAAGATTTATTTAATCTTTTGTGTGTGGAAAAGACTGGTCAAACATAACTAATATGAAAAAGTAAAGATAATGTGGAAGAGCATGCTAGAATCTCATTCGTTAGCTACTAGTATTATACAATATATTATTATAGGCCACTTTTGGTTTTGGTTAAGGACTTTTTTAATTTAAAAAAAAAAAGAGCAAATATAGAAGTCAATCACCTAATATTTCTCCATCTAAAATTTAAATCAGAATCATATTTCTTGATCAAATCTTCAAAAAATTGTGCACTATTATTATAAAGATGTTCTAGATGAATTTTTCAAAATTAGTTTACTTATTTTCTATTTTTTTTAAAAATTATGTGCAATGTTGCATAAGATTATACTAATAATAGTCATTGCCAAGTGTAATGTTGCACAAGATTATACTAGTAATATTAATTGTGAAGTAGAAAATAGAGTTATCCTTTGGAATGCCATAGAAGAAGGGGGCCATGGCCATGGGGGCATGGCATGATGGAATGGCCATCCCATCATGGATGCAAATATGTGGGACCCATGTGATGGGGTTGGAGAGACTGGGTGTGAGAGTGAGACAGAGTGAGATTGTTATTTTCGAGATTTTCCGCAGATGCAACCTTGTCTCTTTGTCCTGGCCGTTTATGCTGATTTCACCGAGGAAAAGTAACCACTAGTAGTTATGGCACCTATTTTTAATGGATGGAAAGTAGTTCTTTTACTAGTTCAATACTATTATCTCATAAGTAGTACATTTTTACCGTACTGTGTGAATTTCCTATTAATACAAAGATTGGTTGCTTCTCCAAAAATTAAAAATATAAAGATTGGTAAAGATTATATCACTTCAGCTTGTATGGTAAAAGATTGTATAAAAACCTTGTATTCGTGGTATTTCTCATTATAAAATTGCAACCTTCAGGCTTTTGTTGAAATAAATAGCCTCTATGGTGGTTGTTTTTTCATAAAAAGTAACAAACACTATAACAGATAGATTGAATATACTAAATTACTGTAAAAGCTAATAAGATTATCAAAAATAAAATAGAATAAACATTGGGTATATTATGGTTGTGATGGGTCTGAACTCAATGCTAAATGCTACTGATCATCTAAAAGCTTTTGGAGTAGAAGTTGTCAATTCCCATTGCTTTAACTAAATCTTTGTCTCTGGAATATTGCTTTAAGATTGCTCCGATTTTGTCTCGGAAACATCAGCATAGCAAAGCCCAAGCAATTAAAAAAGAAAAAAACCCTAGCCGCCCTCCTCCTACCAACTCTAAAGAAAAAAACCCTAGATCTACTCTGCTTGGGGGCGGCGGCGCCATCAGCGCCGCCCCCCCTCCCTCGCACCCCGACGTTCCCCCTCGCCATTCCCCGACGAGCCGCGGCGCGATGAAGACGAAGCGCCGAGGTGCGCGCTGTACGATTCGAAGCGCCGACGGAGCCCTTCGCGTCGTCCTTTTCGATCGGTGATCCAGTGCGTCGCCCCCCTGGTTGAGGAGCTCGTCGCAGGTGCCGCGGTGGGGCTTCTCCGTCCAGAGGACGCTGCTACATCACCCACGACGGCGTCAGGGGGAGATCGCGCCGATGACCCCCCTCCTCGCGCCCTGTCCGCCGATTCCACGCTCACAACGTCGACGCCCTGCCGTCGACGGTCGATCCCTTGGGTGAGGTCCCCCCTCCCCCAACCCCACCCCCGCACACACACACACTTTGACCCACACTGTGCACACACACACACTTTGTCACCGCACACACACTCGGTGCCCAGATCCCACTTGGGGAGGCCGGTGATTCGGCGGGCCAGTGGTTGTTTTTGCCGTGGTAGGGTGGTTGGGGGTGTGTAGCTACTAGGTTTGTTCGATTGTGGGGTAGGATCCGTGATGGGGTCCCTCCACGATTTACTAGTTGTGTGCCCGGATGTTCTGCATGCTTGCCACCATGTCCACACTCTCAGGGCCATTTTTGGCGTTCTGCGAGGGTTGGTAGTGCGTGTGAAGATGCCGGGAGTTAGGTGGTCCTGCACGTTTCTGGAGTTTGGGCCCAAAGATGGGGTCCATCCCCGATTTGCTGGTTGGGTGCCCGGATGTTCTGCGCGCTTGCCACCATGTCCACACTCTCGGGGCCATTCATGGTAACCTGCGAGGGTTGGTAGTGCGTGTGAAGATACTGGGAGTTAGGTAGTTTGCACGTTGTTGGAGTTTGGGCCCAAAGATGGGGTCCCTCCAGCGAGGTGAATGAAGGGAGTCGCAGGTGATAAAATCCTGCCTGACTTGTTTCGGGTAGGTGTGCATGTGTCGTGGAGGCACTGTACGAAGCGAAACTGACGTACTCACGCTTTGGCTGGACCGAGCTGGTTTGTCCGCCCACCCTCCAGGGTTGTTGGAGGGATTTATTGTTTGTACGCGTCATGTTGCTTCATATATGTTTTATTTCTGTCTGTAGTTTGTATTTGGGCCCAGTACTCTAGGTTTGTTTCGTTATATTCTTATTAATGAAACAGGGTGGCCTTATTCCACCTTTTCCCTCAAAAAAAATATTGCTTTAAGATTGTTGCAACACAACAAGGGTTATATTTGACAACGAAAATTTTTATACTTCTACAACTTCTAAAGTAGAACAAGTGAGGATCAAGCTACCAAAGAGATCGAGAAAGAAAAAATACCGAGAATAATCTTTCAAATTCACATCCCGGTCAACGTAATCGAGAAGACCAGTCTGTCCATATGAAATAGGTAACTACTACAGACGAATGGTATGAAGTAGAGCATGTTGTACACCCCTCTTAACGCCTGCCTTAAATCAATATTCGTCTCAACTCCGTTGCAGGAATAATTATCGGACCACTTTTAGAAATAATAACAATGAAAGGTTGGCATGCAACCCCCAACCACTCAAAAATTTGGCAGCAAATGCTTGTGATGTGCATGAACTTGTTAGGATTTCTTGCCGAGTTTGCGACAACCGATCCAATGAACCAACCACCAAGAAAATAATATATCAAGCCAAACACATAAAAACGCACATTTTCTTCTGGTTTGGGCGAACATTAATCCGGGAAAGAAATAACCGAGATATTATTCAACTAGAGAAAATACAAGAGTTACAATCATTCTCACCAAAAACCTATCTATCTGTCAAGTCTCGCACCAAGAACCTATCTATCTCTTAAATTTCGGAAGAAGATAATCTGCTGTTTACAATGGAAAACTCTCACTGATGTACTTTCTATCTTTTTGCTTTTATCTCTCAAAGAATGTCATTACAATGTATATATAGAGATCTAGAGAAACCCTAGTTTGCTAACTTGATGCAATAATCATACGATGAGAGTCGTACGATCTAACTTAAAGATGAAGTTGAGCTCGAAATAGATCACACTGACCCAGGCCCATATAGATGCGCTGCATATTGTGGTCGACTGCCCAAAGTGGCAGTCTACTGCAATGCCCCCACCCCAAGTCATAAAACATGTGGCGTTCGACAACCACTTGAGGCAGTCGACTATCATGTTTCTGCTTATAGTTGTTGCTCCCTTCTTTTTTCAACGTTGCTTTATTCCTCTTCTTGCTTCAGCCATCTTCTCCTCTCATCGGATCTTATATGCAAAATATAAACCAAACAATCTCCACATTGGATTGCATACTCATGCTTTCACGCCTGTATGATTAAACTATTCTAAACTTTTTCCTTCTCCTCTTCAAATAATCCGGTTTAGTAACTTCTTCTGCTAATTGAATCTATATCTAAATATTTTTCTTCAACCGTACGTCGCCTTCAAGGGCATACCCCAGTAGGTGTCAACATGGAAGTGCCACCATCCACACGAACTCCACCTACCCCAAGGCACACTTTCCACCTCCCGACGATATTCAAACTTCGTAGTCCCGCTTTGGTGATTCTAGTGGTGGCGATCTAGAAAATACTATACGGACACATGTCCTCATATCACTTGTACAAGATTTTCCGTTTCCACAAAGCTGGTAGAGATTGTGCTGACTTTTCCCAATACCTATTTTCCCCCTCATCACCTTATGACGACTTTCCCAAACTGATAGAACTCTACCTCGAGCTGTGTACCTGCAACCCCATGATTTTAGAGTTCTCCTGGATATTAGGCTATGTTTCAACAAATGAATATGAATAATCTTCTCTAGTGTGTACCCCTTTCCGTCTGACATCTTTGACTACACTGTTCTCTTACCCACTAAAAAAATCTGACAAATCTCTGTTCCCACACAACGATCTATTGTAGATTTATAAGTATAAAACATCTCCTTCCCGGAGCAAATACGAGAAGAACTACTTGAATCAAAAGGGCAATTGGAATTCACATATAAATAACTTGAAACAATAAGACTATCTAAGTTATCACCTGATTCAGCGATGCTGATCACGCTGGCACCCCTTTATTCAACAACTTGCAATAGTCTCTCTTGTAATGCACTATCCTTCTATAATTGTGGCAACAGACCCCATCTTTACATCCACTTTTCCTTCCAATTGAAGTGTCATCAACTGCCAATCAATTGACAGAAGTAGACTTCCATTTTTGACTCTCCTTTCTAAGTGCATCCTCCTCCAAGCCCTCGATCACACCTGCTACCAAAAACTTCTCCTTGACAAATTTCTCGTTTAGCATGGTGGCTATCAAAATAGATAAATTTGGTAGTGAATATATATCAAGTTGAAAACTTTAAGATCATTTGTGTTGATCGCCATCAATTCAGATAACTCCATATTGAACTCCACTACATGATCTTGAAGAGCGGTACCTTCATTGAGAAATTCCACAGTTTTCTCTTCCAGTAAATCTTATCCTATTATGATGATTCTGAGTAGTCAATTTCGAGTCTCGCCCATATACTCAAAGCGCTTCTCATGCACCTGATTTTGCTTTTCAATAATAGTCAGATTAAACTCAGGGCTTCTGAACAAACCTCCTCCTAATTCTTTTGCTTTATGCCAATTGGTTTTACTTCATCTTCTTCTAGGGATAGATCCAAGTCATGTTGAACAGATGCTTCGTGCATATCCATCTTCCAGTGATCAAAGTTGATTTTACCATCGAACTGTTTGATCTTCATGAACTGATCTACCATCTTCTCCAAGGAACTCAAGTAACCCCTTTCTGCGACCTGACACTATTATACCATTTGTTAGGATTTCCTGCCGAGTTTATGAAAACCAATCCAATGAACAAACCACCAAGAAAATAGTAGATCAAACCAAGCACAAAATCACATAATTTTATCCCGGTTTGGGCGAACCCTAATCCATGGGAGAAATAACTGAGATATTATTATACTAGAGAAGATACAAGAGTTACAATCATTCTCACTAAGATCATATCTATCTCTCAAGCCCCACTGGAACATAATTTTCTATTTACTATGGAAAACTCTCAATGAAGTAATTTATCTCTTTTTTGCTATTATATCTTGAAGGAGGCCATTGCAATGTATATATAAAGATCTAGTGAAACCCTAGTTTTCTATCTTGACACAATAATCATCTGATCTATCTTTGAAGAGATAAGCATACGATGAGAGTCGTACGATCTAACTTGGAGAATAAGTTAGACTATAAATCACCCAGACACAAGCCCATATAGCTGCGCTACAGGTTGCGGTCGACTGCCCAAAGTGGCAGTCGACTGCCCCGACCCTAAGTTAGAAAGCATGTGGCGGTCGACTGCCACGTCGACTGTCATGCTGTTGCTTCCTATAGCTATTGCTCCCTTCTTCTTTTAATGTCGCTTCGATCATCTTCTCACTTCACCCATTTTCTCTTCTCATTTGGTCAAGTATGCAAGACATAAACCTAACAAAAATGACTTTATTCAGACTACACAGAAGCAACTTCTACCGATGTGATCCTAGCAAAATTTAGTTCACAGATTTTTCTGATTCTAGTGGGCTGCAGTTCTTCCAATTTTAGTGTACTGTAAGTGTTGGACTAGTCCCCTAATTATAAAGGTTCAAGACAACCCATATAACTATAGCCATTATTCATGTAAAGCAAATTATATGGCATACGCATAAGTTTTAGGCGCTGAGATATGCAACATTTGATCACAACGAGCAGCCAAGAAACATAGACCACTCCAAATACAAAAACACACAATATGTCCAAGATCAGCGAACCTAATTCAGGGGAGAAATAACCAAGATTTTATTCAACTAGAGATGACATAAGAGTTACATTGCCCTCACTAAGAATCTATCTATCTCTCAAGCCTCACTATAAGATATTCTGTTATTTACAATGGAAACTCTCATATAAAGTACTCACCTCTCAGTGGATGCCATTACAAATATTTTTAGAGATCGAGAAAACCCTAGGTTGTAGTCTTGATCATTCACCGTCCGATAAATCCTGATGAGAAAGTCATGCGATAACAGTCATACGATATAACTTAGAGAAAAATTTTGGCTCCAACAAATCCCAAATATCTGGCCCATCTGCTGTTATCCGCCTATGTTAGTGGCAGTCGACTGATTTGATGTCAAGAGCAAACACATAGCTCATGACTAGGTTGCGGTCAACTCTCATCTCCCAGCAGCCAATCCAGCACCTCTTTTGCCTATTCGTTGCTTCGAAACATCTTCTCGCTTCGTCTTTATCTCACATAAAACCTAGTATACAAGACATACACCTCAACAATTTAGTCCATTATATGGCTATTGATAACTGCATTTGAAACATTCTACCATTCATATTCAAGAGCTTAATGATATATATGATTGTTTCAGAAATTAAAGCAATCTAATAGTCCTACGGCCTTTAATGACTTTGACTTTATAGGTTGTTTCACTAACCCAATAGTTTCATCAGTAAGCCATTTTAATCACTGCATCTTAATGTTCAAGTATTGTACCAAAAATAGTTTGAGTTTCTTGTAATATTACTAAACAATGACTTGTAGAGATGACATATGAAATTACAAACTGGGACAGAGGTGAATGGAGTATTAAAATCCTAGCACATTATTCAGCTACAAAAGGAGAATAACAATATTTCATGGCAGTGCCCATTGATGATGATGACGCTCTTATTGCAATGATTGCAAGGACAATCGATCCAAATATCTTGAACAAATTAAGATTCTCAATGGTCAATCAGATGTTATTCGTAGTTCAAACCCAGTATGTGAAGTGCCAACCCATAAATTGAGTCACAATCCAGTTCTTGAATCATATGGAAGATTAATGCATCCACGTGAAGACTTGTTCATAATTCTAACATGACCAAATCATATGGAAGATGAATTTCCATGTCCTTCTGGATTGATATGCGATCTTGTTGATAACAATACAATTCTTCAATCCTGCTAGTGTTAACAATGAGTTATTACAAGATGAGAAAGATGAAGAAGATGGGTATGCATTAGATAATGTTAATGATGTTGAGGACTTGTGAGATGATGCAGTCTCCTTGACTCAATTTATGAGTGTACCTATACCCGAGTAATAGGTTGACTGGGTTAACAATGTGAAGGTACATCAATTTGCATTAGAGTCATGCACCGAGACCAACAGAGATGAATTATACATTAGGGAAAAGTTTGAAAGTAAAGACCATGTTCAACATGTGGTGAAGATGTTCTGTATAAAGAAACACCGAGAATTTATCATAGTAAAATCGATGAAAAGTGTGTACGTCATGAAATGCAAAATGACACGAAAGGTGCATATAAAAGGGGAAAAGGGCTAAAAATTATGAAGTCGTAGATAAGCCAGGTTGTAAGTGGAGATTTTGTGCGTCAATTCCAAAAGGGAAGACATATTTCATGATCAAGAAATTACAAGGGCTACATACATGTCTCAATCCTATGATGAATCAAGACCTCATTAAATTTGATTCTAATCTTGTTTCCAGTTTGATTCTAAATGCTGTGAAAACACAATTAGGAATAATACCAAACGCTTTTATTGAGATGGTTAAACTTGCATGCAATTTTTAGATTTCGTAAAAGAAGGCTTAACTTGCAAAATAGAAAGCTATTGAGAGCGTGTTTGAAGGGTTTGAGAAAACATATAAGAAGTTTTCTACTCATTTGTCAACACTAAAAGCATCGAATTCATGGACTGTTGTCCATTGGGATAAGGTTTTGACCGGTCAACGCAATGAAACTTTCAAGTAAGTATTTTGGGTATTTGGGCATTCGATTGAATGATTTAAGTACTGTAGGCTTGCCATTAGTATTGATTGAGATTTTTTATATGGTAAATACATAGGCTGCTTATTGATAGTCGTTGCTCCTGAAGCAAATGAGCAGTTATTTCCATTTACTTTTGCAATAGTAGATGGAGAAAGTATAACAAGTTGGACATAGTTCATGAATTATGTTGGATAGTTTGTCACTGATCGCCAAGGATTATGTGTTACTTAGAATTTTCATCTGGGTATCTTGTTTGTGATGGATACGCCAAATTCAGGCATGAAATGAGGCTCATGCATACCATTTTTGTATGAGCCATTTTGCTACCAATTTTCAGTAAATTTCATGACAAGAGTTTGAGGAAGAAGCTTAAGGTAGTTGCATGTTAAAATCAGCCAAAAAGTTTGATAAAAAAATTGAAAAAGATAGATAAAAAAAGTCGAGGCTGTCAATTGGCTCAAGGAGAAACCAATAGAGAAGTGGACATTTTCTACAGATGGCATGATGACCACAAATTTATTGGAAATATTTAATTCTATTTTGAAGGGTGTTCATAGTTTGCCAATGACAACAATTGTGGAGATGACATTTTATCACCTCAGTTCTTACTTTACTGAACTTCGTTAATTGGCTAGGAAGCTTATAAGTGGAGAAAACATTTGGGCTCCGAGAGTTTAAGAAATTCTCGATAAACGATACGATAGAGAAAATATGCATGAGGTTGTAATGTTTACCATAATCCTGCCTATTTCAAGTTAAGACGGGTATTAAAGTAGTGGTGGGCAACAAAATGGTGAAAATTGTAAACTGTTGACCTAGGAATACGTCCTTGTACATTTCAAAAATTCCAGCACTATCGCCTTCCATGTTCCCCTATCTTTGCAGCTTGTGCACTTCGTATTATTGATTACCGTCTTTATGTTGATCAATTTTATTCCATGAATTTCTTAGCACTTACTTGGTCACCCACCTTTTATCCTATGCTTGACAAAGCATATTGGTCAATCCAAAGTGATCCAAATCTTATAGCTATTGTGAGTCTTAGAAGATGTAGGAAAGGTCGGCCACATTCGCAATGATATGGATGTCAGGGATGGCTCCTGCACGGGGATTACATATTCAAATGCAGTTGAATTGGAAACAAGCGTAACAAGCGTAACAAGCATTGTTGTCGAGGCAACGACATAGGTTGATTATATAGTTTCTATTTTGCAATAGTACATCATACTAGTTTAAAAAGGGGGCAAAGATCACTACTTTATTAATTAACTAAAATTTTCATTATGTTATGTCATATACCATTTTACTTGTCTAATGATGTTCTTATTGTACATGGTATGCACAGTCAATGGCACCACGAACGTGCCGTGTACCACCCCCGTGTAGTACCAGAGAGTCTTGGGTAAGCAGTATACTTTTGATGTTTAAAAAATATGTTCATTTTTATGCATTTAACAACATTGTTCAATATGTGCAGGAGGATACTAATGAAGGAGCTGGTAGAGGACGGTGACCTTTTACTATAGGTGGCCAAGGATGAGGGAAATCACCTGCAGATGTAAGAGTTATTGATGTATATGTTAGTTTTGAATTTAAATATAAAATGTTTTAGCTAATATAGCATCTTCCATGTTCATGTAGGTTGTTGCTGATCCACCTCTCTCTTCTACCACTGTTCGTCAATCATCTAATTTTGCTTCTATTGCACAAGGAGATTCAAGTCCAGTAGACTCTACACTGCTGACTTGCAACAAAGTCATAGATCCCAATTTACATGGAACGATGTAGCTAAGAAGTTAACTTTCAGTACACATGCAACCTTGAAAATGCACCCGTGTATACATGCATTGTTGGTCGATGCTAGTTTTATGGAATTGGGTTAATAGGGCATATGAATCTTGATTGTGCTTCACTTACAACTCTTATTGAGAGATGATGACCATAAATACATAAATTCCATCTACCTGTAGGAAAAATCACTATCACACTCTAGGATATTGCCATAACTTCAGGATTACCTGTTGATAGGAAGGCGGTGACTGGAAATGTATGGTTTGACCAGGAGCAATTAGTTAGATATTATCTTGGTATGGAGAAAGGAGATACAATCTTCGCTGGATCCTCATTAGACTCTCTTATTTGAAGAAAAAGTTAAAAAAACTTCTTGAACGATGATTCATCAGAGTTTGATGTTGAATGTTATACTCGGGATTATATTTTGACAATGTTTGGAGGTGTTATTTCCCAACTTTCTACTCATGTATCTATCGTTAATCGCTGAAATTAAGAATGTTGGCTACTATAGTTGAGGTAGTGCAGTATTAGCTTCTTTATATCAGAGTTTGTGTGGAGGAGCTTTGAATGTAGTGCATATGGCAGGGCCAATGACACTTTTACCCTGAATAAGTAAGCAATCTATAAGATGGCTTGAAGATGCAGATGATGAGGTCATGTTGGTTCTTAATGGTGTGTATTGGGCTGGTGCACACATGTGGAATGATAACTCACCTGAGGTGTTGACTTATTACAGAAATGAGTTTGATATGTTGCAGAAGGAATCAGTGATATCGGAGCCATATACAACTGAAATATTTGAAAGGTTATCATCTGCTTTCACAACGAGTAAAGAGTTATGGTTGACAAAAGAACCATTCATCAACTTTAGTGTGGTAGAGCACCGAGTTCTTCAATAATTCGGACTTCAGCAAAGCATTCTGGTCGCTCGATTATATGACAGTGCACTGCATAGTATCAAGGAAAATGTTGATTTCCTAATTATGATTGGGCAAAATATCATCATGATCATGTTATCCAATGGAATGGGCGCGTATTTGAGCCATATGATGGATCCATGCACGATGAGTATGTGTCGTGGTATAAGAGGATTACACAATTGTTTATTGTTCCTCTTTCTATTAAGCTACCAGAGGTCCAACTACCATTTCCGAGAAAAGAGATTGACCTAGATCCTGGGCATTTGACTTTGCAACCTATGTTACAACCGAAGGTGTTGACATCACGGAAGTTTGTTAGAATTAATACTTTTTTGCCTAGAACATATATTTATCTTCATACACATATTTTTTTCTATTTGAATCAAATTCAGTAGTTGTATACAATATATGATAAATTCTAATTTGTTGCGGATTGATGAAACATGGAAGATTGCACAGAAATGCACTCATGCTTTGTCAAGTGATGTGTCTGTTGCCATCAAGGATATTGCACGAGAAACTTGAAGGGGATAGTGGGGTGCCAAACTAGAGGCTATCTGGATAGCTCCAGTTCATTAGACCAGAAGACATGAGATGTCTTAGAGGCCCAGGTCGCAAGCACATTAATTAAGCGACCAACATGTGCAACAAGAACAAGTGCAACAACAAGAAGAAAATCAAGATGATGATGAGCATATTCCACTGTCACAGCTAACACAAGTAAAAGATAAGCGTTCGTCAAAGCCAGCTCCAAGGAAGAAAAAGAATAAAAATTCAAAGACGCAATTTTATGTAACCTAGGGTTAATTTTGATGTATATAGTAAACTTCTTAGCTATTTGAACTTCTATAATTTTGATCTATATATTCCTGTTTAGCAAACTTCTTGGCTACTTTGAACTTCTGTACTATTGAACTTCTTGGCAATCTTCGTGAAAGGAAGTGAAGGTTTTGATATTAATGTGGCTATATATGTTTTGATTTCAATGTGTGAACTAGCTGCAACCACTTGGTATTGTAAAATTGAATGTGTTTGAATTCAATGTGTGAGTTTAATGACTTTGAATTGTAAACATGAAATAAGTGGAGATTGCAATCTCATCTATCACTGAACACACAAAGGTCGCAGCTAGGAACTATGACTTCAATTCAGTTGCCGCAATTCTTAGCTTGCGGCCTCTCTTTAACATGTTCCACTTGAAATTTTTTATCTGTCTCCATTTTAGGACACAATCACCATTCCCAAAAGTGGCAAGCATATAGAAGAGACCACTCCTAGAAATTTGGCCTACATATATACATGGTCGCAGTTTGTAGCTGCGGTCTACATATTGACAAAGCCACATTTCTAGCTGCAACATATCTTTACGATTTTAAACCAGAGAAAACTCTCGTTGTCTCTATGCTTTGGGACATAGTTGATATTGTGAACTACGGCATATGTATAGACAGTAGCATTGGTTATAAGTAAATGAATTGTGACCGCAGAAGCCATAGCTCCAATCTGTTGCCTCTTAAAAGCAACAGCTGCAGTTGGCAATTGCGATATATGCTGACGAGGCAAAAAAAGGACAAAGCGTGAAAATAGTTTTGGTGAGGATCCCCCTATGAGATATATTTTGAAAATGAGGCTTATTTTGGGGAAACATTTTATTTCTCTTCACCTTTTTTTTAAAAAAAATATAAATTTAAGTCTCTTTAATATCTAATTAACCAATTTGATTGCAAGTTTCAGTGGTCCACTAGTAAGCCTCTTTGTTGGTGAGTAAGTGGTCGGAAATTCGAATCGTGCTTGCACCAAATAATTTTCAATTAATATGTATTTGGGGTAATTATAGGTGTCTGTGGCTACGGTATTATTCTTAAAAAATTGGCCTATAATAGGGTGTTCTGCAACAACAAGAAAAGGTAGGATTGTCAGCAAATTTGTGAAAACTTGGTAGGGTTTAGTGATTACCCTTGGCCAATTCACGATATTAGTCCGACGGTAGAAAAGTAGTGTATGTTTTATTAATCATTTAATAGGGCTTTATTTATGAATAATCAAATTTTTTACTGTTGTAATATGGCTCCTCATGTGCTCTAACAAATATTTCATGAATCTATCACATGCCGCCTGAATTAGACGCAAAAGAACTAGCACACTTTAAATATTAGAAGATTGGTTTTTCATATGGGTCACTAACAAATATTTTAATTCCATATACACTTACACATAGTTAATTCTAAGTAAGTACTTTTGATTGAGTTATATAGAATTAAATTTTGGTAACAAAGTGGTTATTTGGAATGATTATACTGAAAGTGAGTTATATGGAATTAAGTATTTGTGAGTGAAGTATATGGAATTAAAATATTTGTTAGTGACTCATGTGAGAAAAACCCTAGAAGATTTCATAACAAAAATATACTATCAATAGTTTGCCGAACTACTCATTCCGTTCCAAAATATAAATCATTTTTTTTAGGGTTTTTCTCACATGGATCAGTAACAAATATTTCAATTCCTAAATACATCACTTACAAATACCTAATTCCATATAACTCACTTACAATATCAAATCAATCTCAAATAATTATTTTTGTTACCAAAATTTAATTCCACATAACTCAATCAAAAGTACTTATAAGGAATTAAATATTTGTGAGTAAGATATATGAAATTAAAATATTTGTTAGTGACCCATCTGAGAAAAACCATTTTTTTTATTCTATAATATAAATTACGTTTGGTTTTTATAGAGATATCTTGTTATTCATAAATATCCATAATTTAATTTTCTAGGAGATTTCTAATTTTACCATTTTTTTTCTTTTTGTAAGATGAGTAATCGAAAACAGTAGAAGATGGCCAATAAATTATTTTACAATAGATGACACATTTATAAGCTTTAAAAATTAAGAATGTCTAGTATTTTTACTCTATCCCAAGTTGTTTCTTAATAAAGTTGTGTATAAATCTAAAGCAAAATACTAGACATACATGAGTTTTTAACCTTAAACATACATTATAAATGTATTGGAATCTACTTCTTACTAAGAGACAAGATTTTAACATTGTCTTTGAGTGAGAAGTAGGTCCCAATATATTTATAATATATATTTTGGATAAAAACTCATATCTCTACTATTATAATGGGAGAAGGCCTTAGTGGTATTTGTCATTATTTTTTTTTTTTTAATTCTGTCATTTTGAAGCCAGCTCACTTTGGTAAATATTTTCGAAAGTGGACCAGTTTGGTAAATAGTTTCGAAAGTTGATCGGTTTGGAAATTATTTTCCTTTTTTTTTCTTTTTCCTTCTTCCTCCATGTGCATCGCACGTGCATATTTTCGAAATGGACCAATTTGGTAAATATTTTCGAAAGTGGATCAGTTTGGAAATTATTTTCTTCTTTTTTTTTTTTCCTTTTTCCTTCTTCCTCCACGTGCATCGCACGTGCATGATACTAGTATGTATATAGTGATCCTCAAATCTAAAATAACTTATATTTTAATAATGAAGAAGTATATTCTAATTAATATTGTGGGCCCCGCATGGTCGATCCTTCATTGAATCAAGCGGCTACCGTCACCGCTTGATGCAGCTTAGCACGAATCTCAAATCATCATCACTCTCCCCACACCTGCAGCTACAGTACGGAACCCCCACATGGAAAATGTCCCCCGACCACTTCTCCGTGGCGGGCCCGCGAACGTGATCGCCCTTCTGCTTACGCCGTACACGCGGCGTATACCGATTGGCTGTCGGTTTCGTCTGTTTCTTCTCTACGCGGTCTGCTGTACCTGCGGATGCGGATCTGCAATTGCGTAGAAAGAGAGATTTTCTTTGCAGTGTTGACCAATCGAACGGGCAGGAGTGAAGATTGGTCTGAGTCTGATTGATTGGTTGGGAGCATTGAACACAGTCATGTGTTTCACCAAACGGACATTGAATGATGCAGCTGGTGTGAATGTGGATAAGGTAAGGTACACTAACTAATAAGGGAATTGTTTCCAAAATGACCCACTTTTTGAAAGTATTTACCAAACCGACCCACTTTCGAAAGTATTTGTCAAAATAATCTACTCACTATCTGAGTTAGCGACCCTAGTGAAAACATGGTCGCTAACTGAGACAGCGAGTCTATCTGTCTGATTTTTCACCACTTGGAAAATTTTTTTTAAAAAAAAGTCAAGTATACACTCGCTATTTCGGTTAGCGACTCTATTTTCACTAGGGTCGCTAACTGAGATAGCGAATCTACACTCTCACAATAAATTGTTCTTCACATACTCATACACTCTCACATGCCCATTGCCAGCTTCCAGTCCTCTTGAATGAGCTGCCTTCATTGATCCTGTGATTTGAATGAGCTGCCACTTCTGGATCGTTCAGATCTTGATATATTCCTGAACTGCTCATCACAAATGGCCGCATTAGACTATTTGGTCTCCTTGGAAAGTGATATCTTTGTTCCTACATAACATGGCCAAAGTTTTTGAAGGCCATCGCATGTACAACTCTTCCTTATCTTCTACACTAGCTTCGTTTGATATTACATGTTGAGTATGACTAGTTATGAACATTTTTCTCAATGCTGTTATATTTTAGATGGCGGGTATCTTCAGTTAATTTGAATTGTGTACATATTTCATTTTCGCCATTAAACACATGCTTGATTATGATTTCAGATACATGGGCTTTAGAACAACATTCTTATCGGATCGAAAACTCCTAGTTGAGCTGATAGACCAATACAGCCTTAGGTCTTTGAGCTGGGACGAGTTCACAGGATCGGTGAAGGCCGCTCATTCAAATCACAGATCGGTGAAGGCAGCTCATTCAAGAGGAATGGAAGCTGGCAATGGGCATGTGAGAGTGTATGAGTATGTGAAGAATAATTTATTGTGAGAGTATAGACTCATTACCTCAGTTAGCCACCCTAGTGAAAATAGTGTTGCTAACTGAGATAGTTAGTGTATACTTGGCTTTTTTCTTAAGATTTTTTCTCAAATGGTGAAAACATTTGACAGATAGACTCGCTATCTTACTTAGCGACCCTATTTTCACTATGGTGGCCGCTAACTAAAATAGCAAGTAGGTCATTTTGATAAATACTTTTAAAAGTGGGTTTATTTGGTAAATACTTTCAGAAAGTGGGTCATTTTGGAGAAAAATTCCTAATAAGGGTGTTTGATCCAACTCGATCTGGACCCACCAAAGTCCATCCGATAATTAGCAGGCTTGGGTTAATAACTTTCATTTCGGACCGGACTTGGGCTCAATTTTTCGGCCAAAAAAATTTAGGCCGGCCTCGGACCCAAGTGCGTAGGCTCGATGTGTCAAAATTAAATTTTTATATATGCATGTGCATATTTTTGTATACATTATGTATATTTATATAGATATTTTTTTATAGGTATTTTTATAGAGAATATTCATGTAAGTTGAAAATGAGTGTTAAAGTTTGGATAAATTATGCTTTGTATATAAAATTAATATAAAATAGAAAAATTAGATCTTAATTAATCAAAAGTTTATAATATTCATATTATTATTATTTTTTTATCATATAACATTTTTGATATAGTTTTATTTTATGGTTATATATTAGAACATGTATAAGTAGTTCGGGCCTAAACCCGAACCTATTTCGGGACTAATTCGGGCCCGGGCTCGGGCCTAATTTTTTAAGCCCGAAGAAAAATCCGGTTGAGTTCGAGCCTATGTTTTCAACTTCAGGCCCGGGCCTATATGGGTCTGACCCAAACCCGGCCCATTGTCAGCCTTACTAACTAACACTATAGAGATGGCTAACGTATAGCACTTTTGTGGGCTAGGTTTATTGAGAAATGTTATGCATACTTCATTTTCTACTCCAAACTTATACTCCATCTGTTTCAAAATAAAAGTCATTCTAAATTTATACACAACTATTAAGAAACAATCTAGAATTGAGTGAAAGTGCTATATATTCTTAGTTTCTGAAATTTATTGTTACGCCCCACTTCCCAAAATACGGGAATACGAGTCCGTAACGAATGCCCAACGAATGATATTAACATCATCCATAAGCTGTACCAGACTTAACTCAATAACATGAAAGAAATAATCACAACTACGCAGATAAATATAATCACATAAACAATAACTGAGATAAAAACATGCAGTAGAAAACATAATAACCAATAACTGGTAAAATAAACAACAGTTACGGGTCAACAAGCCCGGGATACAAAGTTTAACAAAAAGAATAACAATGCGATAAAAGAATAACATGGAAGAAAATAATTTATTTTAAAAGCGGCTCCTGCTCCAATCCTAGAAGAACTGCTCACCAATGCCTTCGGGCAAATCTCCTTGTGCACCTGTAGCTGGATCAACTAGAGTGGAAAACAAAATGTCCTTAGAGCAAGTATGGATATCAAGTAGTGAAAAGCAAAGAGTAAGGGAACATGGTACATCAAGGAGTAGAAAACAAGATCAAGTCCAAAAGCAATAACAATGTCAATAAACAATGGTCAAGTATACAAGTGTCAACTTAGGTTTATTAGCATTTTATTTTTCCTATCTAGTGCACGTACTACTGCATCCCATACCACAGATTCTGTGCACGCAAAATAGTGTACGTTTTAAACATAGTGGTGGGATCTACAGAGCGTGCACTCGGTGTAACAAGATAACAAGATAACAGGTTCACAAGTTCACAAGTAATTCTCTACCTTCCATGTCAATAGTACAAGTACACAAGAAGGGCCCTACCGAGTATATTTTCTGAGATTAATCCACTACTAAGTCAACCCTTATTAACCCCGGCTTGTTTAATATCTTATTATTTCATTCATGGTCATACAAGTGTATGTAAAAGTGTCAAGACAACGATAGGAATGCAACAAAATGATATAATGCATGATAAAATACAAGTAATTGTAAATCTGAAAAGAGCAGAAACAATAGTACTAAAACAGCAGTAACTCACGAACTGCAACTCGAAATTTGATTCCGTCGAAGGGACAGTGAACTAGACATCCGGGGATACAATTTATATTCAGCAAGTTTTTATTAGTTCTGAGTGTAACTAGGTCAATTATCCTAATCTTTACAGGTTAACAGTTGTAACTCCTGTTTCCCCGTATTTGTACTTTTATACTTTATTTTGCTCAATTGTACTCTATCATCTATTTGAGATCCTGTATTTTATTTCATTTCGAATAAAATTGTTATTTTTGTCTCGACTCAATTTTTGATCTTTTTGTAGAAATTCAGTTGGGTGCATTTTGTGTCGTTCTTCATGAAGAATTGACCATTTCTTTTCATTTATCTTTTTAATCCCCATTTTGATGCATTTTGACCTATTCTCCTGTTGGGCCCTATTCGAAGTGGATATCCCACAAACCCACAAACCCGGAACCCTACTATATAACCCTACTCTAACCCTAATCCCAACCCTAATACTGTTATAACCCAAAATAACCAGCCGCCAAACCTCCTCATCCCCGTCTCCTTCTTCTTCCATCTCTACGAACCCAAAACTCGACCTCCACAACTCGTCGCCTCCAGCCGACATCGCCACTTCACCCGATCTCTCTCCCTCGTCAGCCTCGCCCCTGCTGCCTCGCCTCCCCTCGCCGACCCAGTGAACCCCCCACCTCGACGCAGCCACCCAACCGGTTGCGACCCCCCCTCCGTCGACAACAGCGTCGACCAGTCCTGTGCTCCCTGCATCCCCGATGCACCCCCTATCCCATCGGCGATTGCCCTGCGCGCCACTCCCTCGGAGCTGCCCAGACTTCGACGCCAGCGCACCCGTGCGCTGACTCCTCCCCGTGGCGCGACTACAGCGCGCCATGCGCACAGTCGCGACGACCTCCACATCAGCAGATGGCTTCTCCCCCTACGTTGCGCCCCACCGCGCTGCGCGTGTGCAGCATCGACAGCCAGACGCTGACGTCTGCGGCAATGCCTCGCCCGTCGCTCCCCTGTTTCGACCCCCAAAACAGAGTCGCCTCGTCGCTCCACGACGCGTGCCGCTCCGTCACCGCCGTCGCCCCCTGCGCCGTCACCCATCTCGACATCGCCGCCCGCCATCCTCCACCGGCGTCACTGCTCAGTCCCGTTCTCTTTTCTCCCTGACTGCCGATCAAGAAGAAGGAGGGAAGGAGAGTGGGAGATTGAATCTGGGCCGTCGGATTTGATCAAGATCTGATCTTGATCAAATCTGATCTTTTCAGCTAGATCAAATCTCAGCCGTCCAATCCGATTGTGATCATTAGCTCAGATCAATCAGATCCAGCCGTCCGATCATCTTGATCTTGATCCTCCATCAAGATCTGCTCTAGATCCGATCTTGTGTGGGTGTTTGTACGTGTTTCGTACGTGCGCGTGTCCGTGCTAGTGCCTCGTATTTCGGGATTCTTATCCCGTATTGGTTCGTGTTCGGATTCTCCGTCATCAAGGCAAGTATCCTTGTACATTTTATTGTTCTAGTACAAGCACCCTTGAAATACTACAAATAGTTAGATTGTGACTCCTCCCTGAAATTCGTTGTAGATCAATATTGAACCTCCAAATTGACAATTCTAAGAGTCACAAAATTTCTTCGTATTTAATTTATAATTATTGGACTCTTTTACCCTGGAACACATGAACACATAGACATATGAATTAAGGAGCCCTAAATTTGTAGATACATGTCACATTCAATTTTTGACGAACTTGCAACCCTATAACTTGAAAAACATTTATTATTTGCTGTTTGACCTCCATCATCATGTATTGATGCCACATAATAACTCGGACGCCAAATAACATTTTCCCATGTAACCTACGCTAGTAAATTATTTCTACGAGTTGCTGTCCTGAATTTCCTTTTGCTGTTTCGACCCCTTTATCATTTGAATCTGGGCCCGAGCCCTGAATAGAAATTGTAGGTCTGGATGTGTAGATATCGATAGCTTCCGAAAGTTTTGAATTCGGAGTTATGGTCTAGGAGTTATGGTATTTATACTGCAGCTGTGTCAGTAGACGCAGATTTGCAAAACTGCTGTACACGTTTACTTGGCAAATTAATTTAGCTGTGTAAACAGCGAGCGTTTGACACGAAATTTTATATGTAGCTACTGGACACCATATAGGACATCCCCAATTTTTCCTAAAATTAAATCACAACATTTTACACATGTATGCTTGCTTGATAAAAATTAATAAAAGAAACAAGCCGGGGGTTTGGGAAAGACTATAGAGTGGACAATATAGGTAAGTGTACTCGGAAGGGGGCCCGTGTTTTCCAAATACTTGGTTCATGAACTTGTTGCATCTTGATCGATTCATGGAGTCAGTTACTTGGCTCATGAGCTTGTTTGATTCATGAACTCATTGTGCGGTTCCTGAACTTGCTTGTGGATTCACGAACTTACTTCGTGAACTTGTTATTTATTTTCCGATTCATGAACCATGGCTTGCTTGGTACTTGATACCTGAGTACGCCGCCCAATAGACTCCATTACTAGGTCTAAACGTAATTGATTTAACTGTAGCAACCATGTAGTAAAAGTATGGATGCATGTCGTGTTACCTAGATAGTAATCACCACTATACTTGAACTTGATAACTTGAACTAGACAACTTGAGACTTGAACTTGATAACTTGAACTAGACAACTTGAGACTTGAACTTGACAACTTGACATTTGAGACCTGACATTTAATAACACATGACACTAGACTTGAGATTTAGCGCTTGATATGAGATAACCCTATAGGTGCACCTAGCATGTGTTTTACCACTAGCAGTTGTTATCCAACCTAGTTATTAAGATGTTCCCTCTTGCTAGCTAGTTCTTAGATCCCCACTACTTGTTGTAACTCTGTTACATTTTGAATTCCAATTTTTGTTTCTCTTACTTGTACTTGTTTTCACTATTTGTGGTCCTAGCTTGCACTAAGGGCATTCTCTCTTATTTTCCCCTGGGTTCTCTTTTTATATTTATTAAGCAGACCTTGGGAGACGAGCTATCTTCTGGGATTGGCGAACAGACATTTCAGGTTTTGCTTGGAGCAAGGACCTGTTTAAATAGTTGCTTTCCTTAAGGTATTTATTTCTCCTGCCGTATAAGACTTGTTTTCGAGTTTACACTTGATCCAGACATGGGAACTATTTGAATATTATTATTTATTTAAATTGTTTTTCTGTTGCTTAATAAATTATTCATGCATGCTTGGTTATATATAAATCTGGTTATATTCTTGTTATGATGCTGAGTCGATCCTACAGCTTATGGATGATGTAAAAATCATTCGCTGGGCTTCGTCACGCGCTCGTATTCCATATTTTTGGGAAGCGGGGCGTGACAACAGTTCTGGCAGCAGCTTACGGTCAAAACTTTATGGATGAAAACTAGGTATAAAATCAATATAAATGTGATATCTCATAGGTCACGGATCGGAATCAAGATCCGTCAAGTGTTCTGGAAACTAGATTCATTAGGCTACAATTCTCTTTTATTGTCACGCCCTGCTTCTCAGAATACGGGAACACAGACACGTAACTGAGGCCCAGTTAATGATATAAGTATGCCAACTCATATCATCCATAAGCTGTACCAGTCTTAACTCAGCAATATAAGAAAAATTAATCATAACCACGCAGGAAACATGATCACATAAACGAGAATGAAATTCAATAACCAAATCTGGAATATAAGAACTTACCAAATAGTTCGAGGAACTCCTGCTCCAATCATAGAAGAACTGCTCACCATTGCCTTCTGAAAATTCTCCTTGATTACCTGTAAGTTGCTCATCTAAAAAGAAGAAAAAGAAGGTCCTTAGAGCAAGTCGTGGACATGCAAGTGGAGAAACAGAGAAACAATGACAATATTGGTATAGCAATGAGTTCAATAAACGATGAAATCAATAGTGTTGAACAGTGACAAAGAGATAACAGTATAATATGCAATAATCATGATTTATCACGATAATGATCAACAATATCAATAATGGCAATAATAACGATAACACTATTCAATAAGATAACAATATGCAATGATAATGTGATGAGAGCCTTAGGTCTATTATTCATTCTTTTATCCTAGCTAATGCATGTACTACTGTGTCCCATGTGTGCCGTACCACAGGTTCGATGCATACAATCAATTTCGTTTGGACTAAGATGGTAGATTCTATAGTTCATGTACTCGGGAACAATATTCAATAATGACCGATGACCGAATCAATCGAGATACTAAAGTCAGTAATCTGCAATTAACCGATGACCGATATAACCAATAACCAATAACCGATATACCGATAATTAGGGAAACATGGGCCCCTCTTCCGAGTACAGTTTCTATGTCATCAACTACCCTAATCAACCCTTAACCTCAGCTTTAATTTATTTCCTTTATTCAATTAACACACGATAATACAATTAATAAGGGACGTTAGAAAAGGTGACAAAACAACCCTAAGATCATGCAATATACTATATACAATTAAATACACTAAATATAATATTATAAACACAATTGTACATTATAAAATATAGAATCCCAATTCTGGACAGCAGTAGGTTGCTGTACCAAAATAAGATTTCCGTTGCTACAGGATAGCAAATGTGGATCCGTCAGGTGGTCTAGAAAGTAGACTCTCGCCCGGTTCCAACGCATACTTAAAAGTTACATTCCGACAACGATAGCTAGGCGGAATACAATAATCTTTATAGATTTTAGTTTCTGGCTGGGTGTCGATGTTGACTAATTTTAATTATAAAGGCAGTAAATAATCATTAAAAAAATCAGTAAAAATAATTTTTAACACCCTAAACATATTATCTACAAATTTGGAATTTATCTTGGTCATATGTAATCATTAGTCCACTTAATTTATTAGCCTAACATGGTATGTACATGAATCTGAATTTACAGTGCAGCTGTAGCAAAAGGGTCATAACTCAGGCGATATAAATCGGAATTCGAAAGTTCTGGTATCTATTGACATCTAGAAAAATAGGGCTACGTTTCATTTTCAGGGAGTTTCTGATTTTAACGAAGTTATCTAGGTCTAAACAGCACAATAAGATTCAGGTTGGCGTAATTTCCAGAATAGTCAACATGTCAATTTTGAATAAAACAGTTAAAGTTAAGAATGATAAATTGGAGTTTAATAATCATAAATCACAGTGAGTCAATCCTATGTGAACATAGTATTAAGGTAGATGATGACCATAATTCTAATAATTACAATTCAACTAATTTATCAATAGCAATCACATTAACAATCATCCTTAATAAACACTCTACAACAATTATTTTTAATGTCATGATATGAAGTGTGACAATAAATCCCTATTCTTATATTCAATAATTATAACTATATAGGTGTATGTAAAATTCCTATACATTATAGGCAAAAAGAAGGCACGAAGTCAAGACTACCACTTGGATTCGCTCGTGTAAATCCGTGGCATCTCAACGATAGATACAATAACATTTTACGATATTCAATAGGATCCACTTGCGGAATTCAATAAAAATAACGAATATGATACAATAAATATTCGATAGGAATGACTTGCTTTTTTGTGTAGATGGTTCGATAATTAATAGAGAATAACGGGATCAGAATCCCGGGGAGCAATCCCAAGAAACGTGCAAAAATGCGGGTGAAGAAACTCAACAGCAACAGCAGCAAGCAAGTGTAGATTATCCCCCACACCAGATCAGTCAAAACAGCAAAGTAGAGATGGGATTCACTGTGCCCAGACACGGGACAACGTTCCCGTCCAATGAGAAACCCCCCTCACACCGGATCCCCCAAACACGAGACAGCGGGCTGCGATCGGGTGTGTGCCGAACACCGAACAGCGAAGTCGACGAATCGATGTTCGCCTTCTTCCTTCGATCGAAGAGAGAGAACGGCACGAGGAGGAACGACGGGAGGCTGGCGCGACGACTGAGATGCGATGCGACGACAGCGTGGCGACGAAGATGACGATGCTGCGGTCGGGAAGCGACAGCAGCGGCGACGACTCGGCGAGACTCTGTTCTCACGCTCGAAATAGAGGAAGACGGGGCGAGCAGATGGCGGCGGCTTTGGACGGCGAAAATGGCGTCGGTGAGGACGAGAGGCTCTCGAAAAATGTGGAGGAGACGAACAGTGGCTCGCGAGGTGGAGTAATGGCGAGCGGTGACTGAGCTTCGAGTGGAGGATGGAGTGCGACGGTTGAGCGCGGACGAGAGGCTCGAGCGAAGGAATGGGGAAGGAGTAGGAGTTTGGGTTCTCTGGTTTTGTTTTGGTTTTGTTTTAGGTTAAAACAGAGGAGGAGAGAGAGTACGGGAGAGAGAGAGAGAGAGAGAGAGAGAGCACAGTAATGGGGCTATTAGGTTGAATTAGCAATGGGAGTGATTAGTGGGCTTAATAATAGGGATTTAGTTACTCAAATTGGGAGTTACTGATTGTGGGGGAGTGATTAGGAGCAATCATAGGAATTAGTCCGTTAGGAAGAATCTGGGGTGATTTGGGCTAGTGGGTTTGGGTGAGAGATCCAATAGGGGATGGATATGGGCTTGGGCTTAAAAATATTTAAATAAAACAATTAGGTTGTTGGACTGAATTTTTGGGTTCAGATTAAATATAAAATAAAATGAAATTAGAATTTATACAATTGGGCTTGAAATAAATATAAGATAATTAAATAATTTGTATATTGAGTTCCATAAAATAGTTTAAACAGTAAAATCTATTAGGAAAAAATAGTTATAAGATATTGAGGATTTAAATACGGAAAATACTTTTAAAATACGTATTAATGGAAACAGGGGTTACAATATGGTTTTGGTTGATTCCTATTGTAGCAGGGTCGAAACCTCTGTACAAAACAGAATAGGCATCAAGACATAACAAAAATCATCATATATATTTATCAAAGTGAATAATCAACATGTTCTTGTTATCATGAAATGCGTTAACATTAATGTACAGCAGGTTGAGATGAAATTCTACTGTATACAAGGCAAGATTATCATGTCACGATTCAATTCACGAGATCTCAATCAATCAACATGTATCCATATCATTATATATTTCTCATATGCAAGTTCTAGTCAATTTGTCCATGTCATGTGTGCATGCAAGTTTGGGTTTGAATCAATAGATATTGGCACGAGTCAAGGATACTTTGGGTTAGCTCGTGTAAACCATAGATATCCCCAACGGAAGGTACACCAGCAATATTACGATATTCAAAATGGAACTACTTGCGGAGGAAATCAATAACCTTGAACTAGAAAAATAAACTGAGTTCAAGTGGACTTGCCTTTTGTGTAAGAGATTCGAATATGCAAAAAGAATAACAGGATCGGAATCCCGGGCGACACTCTAAAATACGTGCGAGACGCGTACAAAATACCAAACAGCACACAAACGGCAACACCTAAACAGCCAAGCAACCCACACCGGATCTCACACACAACACCGAACAACAAAATGGGATCCCTTATGCCAAAACAACAAACACCCAAGCCCACCAATAGGAGCTTGTCTTCAACCTTCGACAGAGAGAGAAGGAGAACGGGCGGGAGAACTGGCGGCTGGTGGCGATGGCGCAACACTGTGGCAGGGGCACTCGGTAGCGGCGAGGCGGCGACGGCAGTGCTGTGGTCGGGAAGCGAAAGCGACAGTGGCTCTGTTCTCAACAAAAATGGAGGGGACGTCGATAGGGGTGTTCGAGCTCTGCACAGCGACGACTGCGATGCTAGGAGGAAACTCCGGTGGGTGAAGGGGTCGAGTAGGTTCGATTGCAGGGCTTCGACGAGGCTTCGAGTGGGGAAGACGACTCGACAGGAGTGCAGGGTGGAGGTCTTCGGTTGGTGAGTTTCGAGTGGCGAGGAGAACAGGGGACGGCAGAGACGAGGTCTTAGTGGCGACTGGCGAAGCACAGGGGCAACGTTTGAGGCTGAAGTGCTCAGGGATGAGACGGCAGGGAATGGTGGACGACGGAGGTAGGGGTGATGGGTCGCAGGCGAGAGGGGATGAAGACGAGGGTGGTGGTCGGAGATGACGACGGGAGGTTATTGGGTTTGGCAGTTGGAGATGAAACAGAGAAAGGGATGGAGGAAGATGAAGAGTTGTTTTGTTCTGATTTTTGGGAGAGTGGGAGAATGATTATTTAATAATAAAATAATAGGAGTGAGATGTGGGCAGTTAGGAGATACAGGGGATTGTGGGGGAGGAGATCTGGGTTAATTGTTAGGGAGTACATGGATTTATGGGTTTGGGTAGACTAGAATTTGGGTTCAAGATCCAATAAGGAGAAGGGTTTAGATAGATAAAAGTATGGGCTTGAAAATGAATTGGGCTAACAAAAGATAACAAGGATAACAATAATAATAATAATAATACAAGAAATAATAAATTGCAACAGAAGGCCCGCGACAAGCCCAAGATCCAAAATACATTAAAATAGAAAAAAGAACAATACAAAATACAAGAAAAATCTGTACAACCGGAAACAGGGGTTACACTTATAAATGAGTCATCAATTGCATAATATCCTATTTGCCTTCCTCTATAATTTTGTATTACTTCTTTTACAAAAAAGTACAAAGGCAAAATTGAAATGTTCATATAAAAATTAATTTATGGACATTTAAGAATGACATGACATCTTCTCGAAATCTAAAGTAAGTTATATTATGAAACAAAAAACAAAAGCTAGAATGACTTATATTTTGAAACGGATGAAGTATAAAATTTATTTTTTAACGAAATCTCATATAAAGATTAATTTATGAATATTTAAAAGTGACATGACATCTCTTCAAAAATCTAAAGTAGCTTATATTATGAAACAAAAAATAAAGGCTACAATGACTTGTGTTTTGAAACGGAGGGAGCAAAACATAAGTCTTTTAGTGATTGTTGGGCCAACAATTACTAAGACGGGGAGGCCCAACAATTACTAAAAGAAATACTCCATATAAGATTGAGGTAGAAAATTAAGGTATGTATAGTATTTCTCAATGTTTATTATGACACCAACTAAGTAAAGTATTGCATGGCATGAATGCGTCTGTGTACTGTTTTGGTTCTTGTTAGTATTTATTTGAACTACTAATTTTGCCTGAGAGTGAGCCTTAAATGAATGGGCTCAGTACTATTTGGGCAGTTTGGGCTATACATGAGCCTCATAAGCGGGCTTCTTATATTTGGAACTCTTGATTTCATATATTAATTATGTAAAGAGCTTCAACAATTATACGATTTGATTAGCAAACATATATGATCAAAGTGGACCACCCACCCTTGCTGTATGGGGTACACGTATGTGTGTGGATATAGCCTTGTTACATGAAAGAAAAGAAAAAATAGGGGCCACTTTTGACCTTTTACACCTTATCTTTTTTTGCAAAAAAAAAATATATCGTATGCCTGTAGAACGACAAGAGCCATAAGATCTTATGATTTTCAGAACAATCATTCTTTTGATTTTCCATCTCTGCATGATCTCTCTGAATTTTTAGAAAATTATACTATGACGATCCCATCCCTCGCATTCATTTTTTTAGGACTCATATACCTCTCTAGCCTCTAGGGTGGATGGATTATTTTCCTCAATCAACTCTCGTCTAGTATACACATGTAAAATTAAGGAGTTTTTCATCTCATTAGACGAAAAACTCTTCAATCCGCTTGTGTTTTTTGTTTCGTTGTTGGAGAAAATTCCTTATGTTAGTTGTATTGTTGAAGGAATATCCCTCCTTCATACATATCAATGTAGGTCAATTATTTCGCATTTTGCCAAAGCCAAACAAGATCGATGTTATACAAGAGAAGAGTCATGTCTATCTTAGTTGCATTTTCCCCAACTAAAACGTTGTACAAAATTAACAATGAACACTCTATGGGAATGAATTTCACTAAAAGAGTACATCCTTTAAATTTAAATCTATAAAAAATGAAATAAAAACTATGTGGTGACATATGTTAGAGACGGTTAGTGGAGGTGTATTGTATAACTGCAATTATCTAAATGTTTATCTGTCTTAATCATTAATCTGAGTAATATCTGTTGGGTTTCTAATTCAATCACAAAGTAAATACGCAGCGGATAAAAAAATTCGAAACCCATTTATGGATCCATGCGAGAACCATAAAACGTGTTAAGAGTTTTTCCTCAACAATGAATCTGCATACTCATGAATCCACACTTGTGTGATTTAAAATATTTTAGACTCTTTTCCTTCTCTTTTTGCAAACAACTCATTTCGATGGCTTCCTCTTCTAGTTGAATCTATCTCCACCTATTTTTCACCCGCTGTATGCCCCCCTCAAGAGCACACTCCAGTAGATGTAATTATGGAGGTGTCACCCTCCACACGAACTCCACCTACCTCAAGGCTCTCTCCACCTTTCGACGATATTCGAACGTCTCAGTCTCGCTTGGATGATTCTAGTGACGGCATACTAGATGGTGCTTTAGGAACAATGAGTTTCAAACCACTTGGCCAAGGTTTCCTCTTTCTCCAAAGCTGGTAGAGCTTGGGCTGACCCTGCTCAATTCCCCTCTCACCCTTCATCACCTTACGATAACTTTTTAAAACTGAACGAACTCCACCTGGATTTGTGTATCTGCAGTCCCGTGCTTCT
The DNA here is from genome assembly GCA_017893485.1 of Hemerocallis citrina. NCBI lineage: Eukaryota > Viridiplantae > Streptophyta > Magnoliopsida > Asparagales > Asphodelaceae > Hemerocallis > Hemerocallis citrina. The sequence continues at coordinate 369,874,190 of CM030359.1, forward strand.
AGAGTTTTCATGGATATAAGGTCCCACTCTATCAAAGGAATATACATGCCCTCTTCTAGTGTGTGTCCCCTTCCGCCTGTCATCTTCAACTCATTTGTTTTCTCACCCCTTATTTCACAAGTCTTGTCAATTTTCGTTCTCACACAACGACATATAACAAACTTGTAAGTAGAAACCATTACTTCACAAATCATATCAACTTTTGTTCTCACATGACGACATAATGCAAATTTGTAAGTAGAAACCATCTTCCTCTCGAAACAAACTTGAGAACAACTAACCAAATCAAAAGAACAATCGGAATTCACATCTAAAGAACTTGAAACAAAATCACTGTTTAAGCCATCACCTAATTCAGAGGCACTTGATTTTGCACCCCTCTGACTCAACCGCTTGCAACAGTCTTTCATGTAATGCTCAATTCCTTTGCACTGGTGACCACGGGCCTTACCCCTACATACACTTTCCCTTCTAATCGAAGTACAATCCACCTCCAAACAACTCATAGAATTTGATGCCAATTTTTGACTCTCCTTCCTAAGTGTATCCTCCTCCAACCTCTCGGTCATACCTGCTATGAACAACTTCTCCTAGGTAGATTTCTCTTCTAGCATAGTTATCATATTGGATGAATTTGGTGGTGAATATATCAAGTTGTAAACCTTTAGATCATCTACGTTGAATGCCCTCAGTTCAGATAACTCTATATTGAACTCCACTACATGATCTAGAAGACCGGTACTTTCCTTCATTGAGAAATCCCACAACTTTCCTTACTGGTACATCTGATCCTGTGATGACGATCCCGAGTAGTCAGTTCTGAATCTTGCCCAAAGACTCACCGTGCTTCTCCTATACCTGACTTCGCTCGTTGATGACAACCGGATTAAACCCAAGGCTTCTGAACATATCTCCTTCCACTTCTCCTGCTTTGTGCTGACTGGTCTCCCTTTATTTCCTTCTAGGACTAGATCCATGTCCTATTGAACCGATGCTTCATGCATGTCCACATTCAAGATATCAAAGTTGATCTTTCCATTGAACTGCTTGATTTTCGTGATCTGATCTACCATCTTCTCCAAGGAACTCGAACAAACCCTTGAACCCGAAGCTCTAATACTAATTGTTAGGGATTTCTACCGAAAACCCCTCTTAGGATCTTGTTGAGTTATTCGATGCAATCAACACAAACTACCAAGCACGTATGAGATCATACCAAACATACCAAAGCACACACAAATATATCCCGGTTGTGGCTTTTGCCTTAACCCGGGGAGAAGAAACCCAAGAAGTTATTCAACTAGAGAAGATACAAGAATATTACAATTCTCACCACGATCCTCTCTCAAGCCTCACCAGTAAGTACTAGTTGTTTACAATTACAGAATCACTCAATCTCTCCTTCAATAAAGTACTCTCTCTCTCTCTCTTTGCTTTCAATGGAGGCTAATAATAACAATATATAGAGATCTAGAGAAACCCTAGTTTGACATCTTGATACAATAACCATTGGATATTCCTGAAGAGATAACCCTACGATAAGAGCTATAAGATTTGACTTGAAGAGCTAGTTGGGCTTCTCACGAATCACCAAGACTCGATCCAAATAATCCATCAATGCCGTGTTCGGTTGATCCACCCCAAGGTACGGTCGATCGCAACCTTCTAAAGTCCAACCCGAGAGCAAACCGGTCGACCGTTGCCTCACTGCAGTAGAGCGGTCGATCCACCCCAAGTGCGGTCGACTGCAACTCCTCTATTGCCTTCTGCTGCTGACTGTTTTTCTTGCTTCCACTCCATCTCCGATCGTCTCGATTCCTCAATCGTCCCATCGTCTTCTTATCCAACATAGTATGCAAGATATGAACCCAACACATGTTACCCTTGTATAGTTCAATCTCTTGTTTCTTGATGTGCGAGTAGACTTACTAATACAAATGAGATCAATATCTCATATTAACTCATTTGAGCAAGCTCATGCATTTTTTCATTCTCTTTCAATCAAGGGGCTCGTAGATATCGCTCATGTTATGTAATAGTGACAAATTCTATCTAAGTCATTTACATCCCTCCGCATAATTTGTAGTATGTTTAATAGTCGGCTTTAAAATCACCTTATTACCGGCGACGTTTGACGGCATTAAAATATGTAACTTCTCATGTAGGGAACCGTAGTGACTTCAAGTCAAAGGACCACGTACATCATGATCACTGTGAGAACCTCTTATGACACACATGTAACGATCCATACCGCATTCCTATGGTGGGTCAGTCCAGTATATTATTACTCTAATATATATTCATGTGAAGACTTGATATCTCATATTCATGACCCGTGATATTCATGACCCATGAGATATGGTCATCAGTCTACGCATGTAACACACATACTAGTTTCTATATATTATTGTTGTCCTAATTCACAATAATATTTGACTAGGGACATTTAAGAATAGCGTTCTGATTTTAACCAATAGGATCTCACAATCAAGTCATGCAATTAATGTCTCATGGTATTTACCCTACTATTCTAAGAATTTTATTATGTTTATTTAATCACAATAAACAACACAATAAATGAAATGCTTCATATATGAAATAAATGTTATGATACAATGTAAACTAGCAAGGTCAATATAAGGTTGGTCTTTAGGGTATACATCTTAACTTATCTCACAATAAAGTTAGAATTCTATATATGAGAAAAAAATTCTTCAGAGTAACGTAAATACACTTTCTTAATTTTGCATTGTGTGCTTATATGTTACTAGTAATTTACACGTGTGATGCACATTTTAATAATTTCAAAAAATAAAAATAAAAATAAACACTCTGACGTGGGGAGGATTTGAACCGGAAACCTCCTTTATATTAGTTATGTACGTACGCTGCACATGTTGGTAGAATGACAAAATGAAAAATGACACTAAGGCCTTCTCCCACTATAATATTAGAGATATCTGTTATACTGCTACATTGTAAAAACCTGGTAGATACATGCGTTATATTATTTTCTTTAAACCTAACAAATACATACAAGGATAAATACCACACAAGATAAATTGAACCTTGCCAAGATTTTACCAATTTCAATGAAACTTATTTAATATTGATATGGCTAAAAATGAGGTTAAATCGGAATCGTTCAGAGTGGGCATGAATCTTGAGGTCTCAGGGACGAGATAGTAATTTCACTTATAGAAGGGTCCGAATTGGGCACTGGGTCTATCCTCTTAGACCCGCTAGCCCATAAACGGATCTGATAGGTAGAGAATGAGCCACAACCCATTAGGGACCAGATCAACAGGATAGAAGCAGATCCTGGTTTGTCCCTATCTTGAGGGGATGGTTGTAACCAACCCCAACCAGCCACACCAGGAAGTAGGGATTCACCCTTATCCTGAAAAAGATCTCCATGGCGACTATAAAAACCCCCTACCTCCTGCTGTAAAAGGTGATCACTCTTTGCACACTAAAGCTCTTTCTCTTCACTCTTTCTGTGTATTGACTTGAGCATCGGAGGGTTCATCGCCGGGATCCATCTTGGTGTCTCGAACATTTGTACAGGTTCAAGGGAGCACCAAGGAGTCAACTGGTCAACAAGGAAGAAGAAGGGTTCCACCTGTTCGAGTTCTTCACGAACCTACAAATCTCATCTATTGCCCCCACACCAGAATCCAGCGGCAACAGATTGGCGCCGTCTGTGGGAAATCTTGACAAAGCAATCCAACCTTCCTCCTTCCACCAAAGCCACTTCCAGCAATGCCTCCTAAGAAGAGACCTGCAAACTCCAATCGTAGGACGACCTCTTCTCATCCTCCTCCTCCTCCTTCGCAGGAGGATCTCCCTCCTCCCAACCAACCAACCCTGCAGCTCGATCCATAGGCTCTGCATCAGCAGCCTGTGGGTCCCCAAGCCACAGTGGGGGAACACTCTCGACGAAGCCGCCACAAGCGACCTGTGCATCAGGTTCGGGTTTCCATCCACAATGCCGACACAGACTCAATGGCTTCCTATACTCCTTCCACTCCAAAGGATCTACAGAATGTGATCAACAATCGGCAGACTCAGCATGGACCCGATCTTCGTACTCATCTGGATAAGAGGCGGGCCCAAGGGGTGAACCCCGCCGTGAGCAACCTAGGGATCGCTCGCCACGCTGATCCAATCATGGAGGGTCCAACTCTCCCCGAAGGGGGAGAGTCGCCCCAGAGGGGGAGAGTCTCCCCAGCATCACCCATGGCAGAGCCACTCCCTGGCAGGCCGTCCTGCTCCTCGAGCCCATCCAGAGCAGGAGGCCCCCGTCACAAGGGCAGAATTTCAAAAATTCCACGAGGCAGTTCTCCGGGCGCTCAACACCACCCCAATAATGGTCGTCGGGCTCCCAGCCCTCGACCAGCTCCTCACCACCCTCATCGCTCCCGCAGCCCTCAACCTGCTCCGAGCCACCCTCCCCGTTCCCGAAGTCCCAGACCGGCTTCGAGCCATCGCCGCCCTTCTCCCGACCATCACCGTGTAGTACCCCGTATTTTTAAATATAATTTTAAATATTTATAAATGAATTAAAATGATTTTTTGGAGATTTAATAAATATTTTCTAAAGATTCATCTTTTTACACGTGCAAATATTTTTGATGTAAATATTCAATTTTATATTTTTAATAAATTCTCCTACTTATAATAGAGTATATTCTAAATTTTGGGATTTTTCTGAATAAAGAAACTATTTTTATAAATACCTCGAAAAAGAGGAGCTTTTATGTAAAAAGCCGTTTGGATCTCAAATAAATAATGAAAATTCGTTTTTACTAATTTTTGGGCTTTCCATGGTCATCATTGAAATTAAAATATATTTAAATTTTATTTAAAGTCGATTTGGTAAAGATTTAAACAAATATGATGTTTTTGCAAATATAGAATTTATGTTGGATCTTGTGCAAATATTTTCCTGGAAAGTAAAAGTCCGAAATTTTAATTGGAAAATATAATATGTATTATTAGATATTATTTCTGAATTTTCTGGATTTTTACTAATATTTTATGATGTATTTGTAAATATTACAAAAAGAAGAACTTTTGTGCAAAATGTGCCACATATTTTTAAGATATTATATTAGAAATTCGGGGTGCTACAGAGATTGGTATCAGAACATGCTTCAATAGAAATAATAGACATAGTATGAAAATCAACCTAGGTGAGCGTGAGTACCTAAGTGTGGACATTAGCGAGTGAGTATCACATAGAGTTAGAACATGATGTTTGGTTTGGGGTATGGTTGAGGTTTTGGTATAGGGTATGGTTGTGAATGTGAATTGTGTTGTGATATTCTAACTTTACCCTCATTTTGCAGGATTCAGTAGAATGACAGGACCCAGAACCAGGAATGGTGGTAACAATGGTGATGGAGCTGGAAGTTCCCAAGGAACGGGAGTTGATCTCGAGGCCGAATTTGCCAGGGTGTATCAGACTTTGAATGCCCTAATGGCAGCTAATTTGGCACAAACTCAGAACCAGAATCAGAATCATGAGGTTGGACCAGTGTTTGTTAGTGCTGATCCTATCAAGCAGATTGAGTCCTTCAAGAGGATGAGGCCACCAGTGTTTGAGGGGCAGTCTGATCCAAATGAGGCTGATGATTGGATTAGATGGATGAAGACAATCTTCGAGGTCTCAGAAACTCCGACAGCCAATTAGGTGAAGTTGGCAACTATGCAGTTGGAAAAGGACGCTGGTGTTTAGTGGCAATCGGTAAAGAGGACTTTGGGGGACCAGCAAATGACTTGGGAGGCTTTTTTGGAAGAATTCAGGGATCGTTTCTTTTCCTTGGATATTCAGGAGAAGAAGGCGACAGAACTCTTGAATCTGCAGCGGGCAGCATGACCATGCGAGAGTATGAGACCAAGTTCACTCAGCTGTCGAGGTATGCATCGGAGCTGATAGTTGATGAAGCTAAGAATGCCAAGAAGTTCGAGTTGGGATTGAGGCCGAATTTGAGGTCGAGAATTATTCCGTTGGGCATAAGGAGGTTTGATAAGCTGGTCAGGAGAGCAGCTATGACAGAAGAAGACATGGATCAGTTCCAGAAGAAGCGGGAGACCTGGAACAAGAGCAAGAGGCCAGTAGATGGTCAGAGTGGGAAGGAACTCCCAGCGAAGCAGGGAAAGTTCAGTGAGCCAGTGCAGAAGGCACTCGCAGTTCAAGGTGTGACTTGTTTCAATTGTGGAGAGACAGGTCATTATCAAGTAGCATGCACCAAGCCTCGGAAGGTGCAGGTTTGTTATCATTGTGGTCGTGAAGGGCATATCCGACCAAACTGTCCGCAGCTGAAGAAAGATGGTGCAGGTGGAGGCAAGGTTCAGAGGCATGGGCGAGTGTTCGCATTGACTGAGGAGGATGCAGGTAACTCAGGGATGTGATCCAGAGTGTGCAAGAATTTTGAATTCATTCATTTTGTATTAAGTAAAACTTTATTTGAGAATAAATTGGAGATTGAGTATCATTTTTCATGTAACAGGGATTGTTTTGATTAATGGAATAAAAACAAAAGTTTTATTTAAAACTGTTTTCTTGCATGCATTTGTGTCGCCCAAATTTTTGCTAGTCTTAGGTGTGGAGCTTAAGGTGTTTCCAGGCAGGGTCTTGAAGTGACTTTCCTTAGTCATGTCCTTTCTAAGAAGGGAGTTGCCACTGATTCTCAGAAGGATGAAGCAGGTGTGGAAGGTCAGAGTTGGATGCAGGAGTTCAGAGTTGTTGCAGCATGGTTTCCGATGTCAAGTTATCAGAGTTGCGCAGCGAAAGGTTGTTTTTCTGAACTCTTTGCATGATAGTGTTTCTTCTGTATGTTTGTATTTCTTTTGTTGGAATGCAATCTCCTTTGTGATTGTATTTCATAAATTATGTTTCCATTTATGAGATATTGCATTCCTTATTGGTGTGTTTGTTTGGACCCCATTAGCAGTAGTTCTGAGGACAGAAATCTTCTAAGGAGGGAGTGATGTAGTACCCCGTATTTTTAAATATAATTTTAAAGATTAATAAATGAATTAAAATGATTTTTTTGGAGATTTAATAAATATTTTCTGAAGATTTATTTTTTTACACGTGCAAAACACGTGCAAATATTTTTGGTGTAAATATCCAATTTTATATTTTAATAAATTCTACTACTTATAATAGAGTATATTCTAAATTTTGGGATTTTTCTGAATAAAGAAACTATTTTTATAAATACCTCGAAAAAGAGGGGCTTTTATGTAAAAAGCTATTTGGATCTCAAATAAATAATGAAAATTCATTTTTACTAATTTTTGGGCTTTCCATGGTCATCATTGAAATTTAAATATATTTAAATTTTATTTAAAGTCGATTTTGTAAAGATTTAAATAAATATGGTATTGTTGCAAATATAGAATTTATGTTGGATCTTGTGCAAATATTTTCCTGGAAAGTAAAAGTCAGATATTTTAATTGAAAAATATAATATATATTATTAGATATTATTTCTGAATTTTCTGGATTTTTACTGATATTTTATGATGTATTTGCAAATATTACAAAAAGAAGGATTTTGTGCAAAATGTGCCACGTATTTTCTAAGATATTATATTAGAAATTCGACACGCTACACACCGTCACTCCTGAAGTCTGCGACCCGCTCCGAGTCATCCCCGTCATTCCATTAGCCCACCTCCTACTCAGAGCCATCGCCGTCGCAGCCCCAGCCCTCCTCGGCATGAGGAGTCTCGAGGCTCAGCAAGACACGACCGAAGGTAGGAATCAGTTTACTGCCGTCTCCACGAGATGGAGAGGTGCCTCGGCCAGCTCGACCGAGATGAAGAACTACGTGCCAGGGACCTCCGCCCATACAGGCCCCCATTCTCCCGTGCTATCATGGAGGCCCCAGTTCCAGACAACTTCAAGCCTCCACACTTCGAGACCTACACCAGGGAGTCGGACCCCACAGATCACATCGAGAGTTTCAAAACTCTCATGAGCGGGAATGGTACTCTCGAGTTTAAAATTCACCATGCATCCGATGCCCTCCTTTGCAAGACCTTCCCGGCCACACTTAAGGGGCCGACCCGGGAATGGTACTCTCGACTTGCGCCAGAATCTATCTTTTTCTTCGACCAATTCAAGGGTCTTTTCCTCACACATTTCGTGAGCAGTTGCCGCGTCGAGAAGACGATTCCCTGCTGTTCCTAAGTCAAAAGAAGGGCGAACGATTGAGAGACTATGTCAAGCGCTTCACTGCTGAAGCCAGGTCCATCCCTTCCTTAGAACCCTCAGTCGCCACTGTCGCCTTCCGGTCCAACGTCCTCAACACTGACCTCAGAGCGTCCCTCGCTAAGAAGTCCCCCTCGGGACTTCTCAGAGCTCTGACTTCGGAGCGAGAAGTACTTCCGAGCGGGGGAAGCTCTCCTCTGCCCCACCTATGAGGCCTCATCTTCCGCGAACAAATGGAAAGACTCAGAAGAAGGAGCTAAGAAGCTCCAAAAAGATAATGGGGTTCAGCGGTGTCCTCCTCCTCGGTTCGAGAAATCCACTATGCTTAACGTGAATGTATCCGCCATCCTGATGGAGATCGGGAATGAAGATCTCCTGCCGCCTCCTCTAAGGATGAATACTCCGAGAAAGCAGAGAGACCGGAGCAAGTGGTGCCATTTCCATCGGGACCATGGGCACGACACAGATGAATGTCGGTCCTTGAAGGATGAAATGAGGCCCTCATTCAGAGAGGGCAGCTCACCCGGTTCGTGAAGAGGGACGGGGCCGATCTGCCCCCCCTCCCGCCAAGGGGGGCTAACAGGCAACCCGAGCAGCACGCGGAGACTCCGAGGCCGAAGTAGAGGGAATCTTGCACCTGATACACAGAGGCCCAATGGGGGGAGATTCCAACTCCTCCGAAAAAGCCTTCGTAAGGGAGGTTAACTCCGTGCAGAGCCATCCTCCCCCAAAAGGCCTCGAAGTCCCGGAGACGTTCTCCGATAGGGACCTGGAGGGCGTCCGCACACCCCACTGCGATGCCCTCGTCATCAATCTCCAAATGGCGAACTTCGACGTTCGTCGGATCTTGGTAGATAACGGAAGCTCCGTCAACATCCTTTTCTTGAAGGCTTTCAAAGACCTCCAACTGTTGAGGGACCAACTCAAGCCCGCAGGCTACACTCTTCACAGGTTCACTGGGGTCCTGGTTACGGTCGAAGGAGTTATAACCCTCGACGTAATGGCTAAAAAGGCCTCGGTAACTCGCTCGGAGCCAATGGACTTCATGGTGGTCGACATCAAGGCCACCTATAATGTTATCCTGGGTAGACCAGGTTTGACCGTGCTTCAAGCCATCCCTTCAGCCTACCCCATAAAGATGAAGTTCCTCACGCCCTCTGGAGTGGGAGAAGTGAGGGGGAGCCAAGAAGCGGCTCGAAAGTGCTATATGACCTCGATGGGGGGTCCAGTTCTCTCTTTGGAAGCGCTCGAACTTCCTCAGGAAGGCAGTGAAACTATCTCCGAGCCCGTCAACGAATTGGAGGAAGTGGCCTTCTCTGAAGAAGACACCACTAAGACGTTCCGCGTCAGCAAGGCTCTCTCCCCCTACTTTAAGCAAGACATCTCCCAGTGCATGCGGGAGAATCGCGACCTCTTCGCCTGGACTGCAGCAGACATGCCCTGGATCTCAGAGGAGCTCTCAATGCACCGTCTGAGCATCACCCCTGGGGTCAAGCCTGTCCAACAGAAGAGGCGGAAGTTTGCTCCCGAGTGGCAACATGAGATCAAGGAGGAGATTGAGAAACTCCTCAATGCCCGCTTTATTCAGGAGGTAAACTACCCTGAGTAGCTCTCCAATGTGATGATGGTTAAGAAGGTCAATGGGAGTTGGAGAATATGCATTGACTTCACCGATTTCAACAAGGCGTGCCCGAAGGACCCTTTTCCTCTTTCCAGCATCGACGCCCTGATCAATGCGACCTTCGAGCACGAGCTCCTTAGTTTTATGGACGCCTTCTCAGGGTACAACCAAATCAGGATGTTCCCTCCCGACATCCTAAAGACCTCGTTCATGACGGACCAAGGCCTTTGTTACTATCGTGTTATGCCCTTCGCCTTGAAAAAAGCGGGAGCTACCTATCAGTGCCTGGTGAACAGGTCTTTCGAGACCAGATTGGCCAAAACATGGAGGTCTACGTCGACGACATGTTGGTCAAGAGCACCCGAGGGCAAGAGCACACTCTCGATCTTCAAGAAGCCTTTGGGGTGCTCAGGAGGCACAATATGAGGCTAAACCCGAACAAGATTTATGGTCAGCCAGACGGGCATAGAGGCTAACCCCGAAAAGATCCAAGCCATTCTCAAAATGGCTCCCCCCTCCAACGTCAAATAAGTACAGAGGCTCATGGGGCACCTCGCCGCGATTGGGCAATTCCTCTCCAAGTCCAGGGAGAAGTGTCTCCCCTTCTTTAAAGCCCTCAAGGGGGCTAAAGGCTTTGAGTGGGAACATAAGCAACAAGAGTCCTTTGACAAGATCAAGGAATACTTAGCTAACCCCCCGCTCCTGAGCAAGCCAGCACCTGGGGAGGTCCTCTACCTCTATCTTGCGGCTTCGGAGCAGACGCTCAGTGCGGTCCTTGTGAGCAAAGAGGAGAAGATGCAGAAGCCCATCTATTATGTGAGCAAGGTGTTCTGCGATGCTGAACTCCGTTACCCAAAGTTGGAGAAGATGGCTCTCACATTGGTTATGGCGGCCCGAAAGCTCCGCCCCTACTTCTAATCACACCCGGTGGTCGTCCTTACCGACCAACTGCTGAAACAGGTTCTCCACAAGCCTGAGACTTTCGGGCGGCTCATGAAGTGGTCCATCAAGCTGAGTCAGCATGACATCAGCTACCAGCCCAGAACGGCGATAAAGGCCCAAGCTCTGGCCAAGTTCATCGTGGAGAACACCATCCCCAACTCATGCGAGTCGTGTGCCGACCCCTTCGTTTGGACCGTTTATGTGGACAGGTCTTCTTGCACCGATGGGAGAGGGGCTGGCGTCATCCTAACTGGCCCTGACGCTTTCATCCTCCAATACTCCCTCTGCCTAAACTTCCTGGCATCCAACAATGAGGCAGAATATGAGGCCCTCATAGCGGGGCTCTGCATGGCTCACTAGGCAGGTGCCAAGCGTGTAAGGGTCTTTAACAACTCCCAGTTAGTAGTCAATAGGTGTTCGGGGAGTACAAGGCGAGGGCCGGCCGTATGGCCAGGTACTTGGCAAAGGTGAGGGAGCTTCTAGCTTTATTCGAAGATGTTCAACTCCAGCGGGTTTCCCAAGAGGAAAATGCACAAGAGGATGCCCTCTCTAAGCTCGCCTCCTCATCTCTCCAGGGTCTAGAACGGACCGTCTTGATAGAGGTCATTCTCAAACCAAGCATTGATGAAGATGGCTCGGAGCCAATGGAAGCCTACCCCCTAACACTTGTGGAAAACTGGATGAAGCCCCTCCTCGTGTACCTCTGAGATGGAGTCCTTCCGAAAGATCCGAAAGAAGCAAGGAGGACCAGGACACGAGCAGAGCGGTACACACTCCTGGACGGGGTCATGTACAATTGCTCCTACACCCAAATTGATGGTCGGCCCTATCTGAGGTGCCTCTCCCCGGAGGAAGCGCTTTACGTCCTGAAAGAGGCCCATGAAGGTCTATGTGGCACGCATTTGGAAGCGAGATCCCTCACCCAGAAGCTCTTGAACTACGGCTACTTCTGGCCCATACTACTAAGTGACTCCGAGGAGTACGTCCGCCAGTGCGGCTCCTGCCAGAAGTTCGCCCCAATCCGTCGCCTACCCAAGCATAACTTACTTCCTTGGCGAGTCCAATCCTCTTCGCAATGTGGGGGATGGATTTGCTCGGACCCTTCCTTCCAGCTCCAGGCCAGCTGAAGTTCCTAGTGGTAGTAATAGACTACTTCTCAAAATGGATAGAGATTGAACCTTTTTCAACAATAACCGAGCACAAGGTGCAGAAGTTCTTTTGGAAGAATATCGTCTGTCGGTTCGGGGTGCCTCGCATCCTTATAACCGACAACGGGCCCCAATTCACGGGAGCGACCTTTCGAGACTTTTGCACCAACCTCGGTATTCAGCAGCGATTCTCCTAAGTAGCGCACGCCCAGTCCAATGGCCAGGCGGAGAACGTGAACCGAAAAATCCTCTCCGGCTTGAATAAGAGGCTGGACAAGTTCACTAAAGGGCTATGGGTCGAACAACTCCCTAATGTGCTTTGGAACTGTCGTACCATAAAAAGAGCTCCAACGAGAGAGTCTCCTTTTAACCTCACGTACGGATCTGAAGCTCTCATCCCATTGGAGGTGGGCCTGCCCTCACCTCGACTCATAGACTACAATGAAGCACAGAACGTGAACCAGCTTCGCAACAGCCTAGAACTCATAGACGAGAGCCGCAATCCGCCAAGAGACATACCGTCGTAGGTTTACTTAAGCATACAACAAGAGGGTACGATCCACCAACCTAAAGGAGGGGAACTTAGTGCTGAGAAAGTTGTCAATTTCCGATCCAAGCAAGAGAGGCAAGCTGGCACCCAATTGGGAAGGACCATATAAGGTCTCCAGAGTTATACGCCCGGGTGCGTATCAACTCGAAGACCCGAGGGGCAGGAAGATACTAAGGACATGGAACGCGGAGCACTTGATGAAGTACCAATAGGGTGTCTAAACACCGCTCCAAGCAACTTCCCTAGGAGCGCTCCAGAAGACATGTCTCAAAATCCTCACTTGTATTTTCTTTTTATCAAAATGTAAAGGCGGCTCGCAACTTAGAAGCAGCCGCCCAGTTGTTCTCTATTTTTGGGTAGTCTAACTTTACTTACAAAATTTTTTTAAATTTTTTTGCACTAAAACGACGTGCTTAGAGTCCAACACTTGGTTCGACTCCGCTTCCACTACTTGCTTCTAAGCGAGTAAAAAGGCAGATTGCCATTCAGAATTCATCCTACAACTGTTGATTCTCTCTTTAAACGATGAGTTTGGAGTCCAACACATGGCTCGATTCCGCTTCAACTACTTGCTTATAAGCGAGTAAGAAGTGGTTCGCCATTCAGAATTGCTCCCACAACCGTTGATTCTCTCTTTAAATGACGAGCTCGGATTCCAACACTTGTTTCGACTCCGCTTCAACTATTTACTTCTAAGCGAGTACGAAGTGGATTACCATTCGGAATTGCTCCCACAGCCGTTGATACTCTCTAAATGACAAATTTGGAGCCCAACATGTGGTTCGACGCAACTTTTTGCTAAATCGCGAACGAGTAAGTGCCAAGCGTCCTACCATTCAAGATTGCTCCTACAGCCGTTGACAACTACAAATGCTAGCAAATCACGCAAGTTCACAAAACAAGTACTATTTCATTCGAATTTGGGATTACAAGTCTAATTACAAGACCAACTGCTCATGTTTACATTGAGATACAAAACTTGTACAAAAATTCTGCAATATCACAAGAGAGATGCCCTAACGCCTCCTAGGAAGTGGGATACTTCTCTTGAGCGACAAACGAGGTCGATAGATACCTTGTCGCTGTGAACTTACACCCATGGAGGTCTCTAAGCCGGCGAGCCGAGTTGTGTCATCGAGAGTTGCACCGACTGAGGCCCCACTCGACGAGCCAGCCACTCCACTCTATGCATCTCCAGGACGCCCCAAGGTGGGAGGCAAACGTAATGCCAACTCGTGAAATGACCATCCCTGTGAGTACTCTCCTCGAGTGCAAGAAGTGGTCCTAACGTTGCTTCCTTCTGAGAGACGTCACAGCCGGTGAACCTCTGCCTTTAACTCAAAGATTCGCTCCCTCAGCGAGTTGTCTGTTACCTTAACACTTAGCAGATACGTTCGACTCGTATTGCCTGCACGAGAAGCTTTGGTGATAGTCCGCCGAAGTTGTGCCGTCTCCAAACTCTTCTCAAGCACCACGTTCTTTAGACCGTCTCTCTCAGCTCTAGCCTCGAACAAAGACTGTCGAATGGACTCTAGATTCTTGCCTAGCTTGCTGGAATTCGAGGGACTCCCCTCCTCCACTTTCCGAGCTTGCTCCTTCAGTCTCTTCAGTTCGGAGGTGCGACGCATCAGCGTCAGCTTGTGATGACCTAGTTCTGCCTCGCTCTTGAGAAGCCTCTCTCGACTTCGAGAGAGAGCCAACCTAGCCGCTCCTAGGTCAGACCGAAGATGAGACACCTCGACCGCTTCCACCTGCGGCAGTGCTTCGACTATTTGATATGGCTCAGTGATCTAAAAAGGCAAGGACACGACAACACTAAGCTTGAGAAACACCCACAGTAATGGCTGACATATGAAACAACTCAGGCCCTAACACTTAGTCGATTTTTGCCAAAAGATAATCAATGAATTCAAAATGTCTCCAACACTAGTTCAAAATAGAGAAGTTCATTCATTTAAAAACTTGATTACTACAAAAAAGCGGTGGCCAGTCCGCTATAAGGCAATATAAGAGGCAAAGGCAACAAAATAAGACAACTGAAATTAGAGGGCCACCTTGAGTGGTAGCTCGGTGATGGGCTCCTCGGTGGTCATCTCCCTAACCTCCACTATCGCTGTCTGGGGGTCGGCCATAACCTCGTCTCCCCCTTTCTCCTCCTCTTCCTCATCTTCGTCTTCCTCACCTCCCTCTTGGTCGGCTTCGAGGGCCTCGCCACCGACTGGGCCCCATAGGCTGTACCCCAACCTGTCAAAGCCGGGGACACGAGCCTTGACGTGCTCAAGGGCTGTGGCGTAGGACTGCTCCATGCTCGCCATCATGTGCTTCTTTGCCTCGGCCTCTATTGCCGCCCTCGCCACTGCCACTGTCGCGTCCTTCTCCCTCTCCATGTCTTCTAAGGCCTTCTTCACCTTTCCCTCTCCTCATCTGCCCGAGCCGCCTCCGAGGTTGCCTTCTCGTTCACCTATGCCAGGGCCGTCTCAAAGTACGAGACCTGAGCTGCCAGGGATTCCGAGCGGCGCTGCTCCACCTCGTATAGCTTCGCGACCCTCGCCCTCTCGGCTCGGTCCCTGTCGCACGACAGCTTCAGCTCCTTCTCTTGCTCGGAATATTGCTCGAGGAGGTGGCTAAAATAGCACGTGATCTAAACAGAAGAGAAAAAGAAACAATGAAAAGCCGAGCAAGTGACTTAGAAATTTTTTGGATTATCGATGAACCAATTAGGAGACTCACCGACATCGTCGCCCGAGTTATCTCAAGAGCGTCGTTGCCCGTTGTCCCCGCCTTCAGGGCCGCCCAGTCCTTAGGGGTCGGCAGATGGCGCAAGGCCTGCATGCTCATGGCCGAGTCCCCCAAGAAGCCATCATGGCTCATCACCCGCCAGTCGGGGACGAAGAGCTTCTTGTGCCCCTCAGTCAGGATCACCTCGGCCTTCTCGGTGAAGGGCGAAGCCTCAAGCACCAACACCGCGGAGATGGAGAATGCTTCGGTCGAAGGCTCGAACGGGGTCGGTTGAGGGAGAGCAGCAGCCGGGGCAGACCGCTGAGGAGACGCCAGATCCACAGTCTCGACCACGGCAGAAGGCATTTTGGTAGGTCGGCTAGACACGGGTCCCGCGGTCATCCTCTTCCTCTTCTTAGCGTCAGAGCCCTTGGCATCGCTTACGTTCTGCTCTGCCATGATGGCCTTAAAGTTCATGTTCGGAGTCTCTACCAAAGAGAAAAAACAAAGTTAAGACGAGGAAGATGCAGTATAAAAAGTAATAAAAGAGCAAGATGTCCAGAGCGTACTTGGGTCGATCGGATGAGACCCGACACGTGGAGGACCTCTTTGGTCATATCCTTCCAGCTCAGGGTCGGAAGGTTAATCAGCTTCGTCGTAACTTCTACTTCGACCAGAGTCAACACCGGCTCGGCCTTAGCCAACTTCGGCACATCCTCCTTCAACCTGGTTGGGAAGTCCCACGGCATAGTGCTTCGGATCAAAAAGTACTTCCCCTTCCACGACTTAATAGAGTTCAGATTCTCTATCAGCTTGACACCTTTTCATGACGACAAGTAGTATCGGTGCTCCATCTTGTTCATCTGTTTGATCCGATACATACTTTGGAGAACGACGAGCTGAGGCTCCACTTTCGCCGCCCGACACTGAAGCAAAAGGCCTAGCACGTGGCGCCACATGTTCAACATGAACTGGATCAGACTCAGTCCATACCATCGCAACACTTCGGTCACGAAGGGGTGAAGTGACAGACGCAGACCTGCATCCAGTGCGTCGTAGGCAAAGACGCACGTATCAAGAGAGATGGTCGTACACGCTCACACTCCTGGTCCAGGGAGGATTAGAGTGTACTCCGGGGGTATCATGAAGCTCCTCCGGATCCGAAGCAGGTCCCTCTCTGTCAGAACCGAGGCGATGTCGTCGACCTCGGTGACCTCCTTCGGCTCGTTCTCTGCATATGACTCCGACCTCCCATAGATGGCCTTCGTCAGAAGGTTGCCAGTATACTTCCTAATTCCCCCAAGGCCTAATATCTCCGACGGCAACCGACCCATCTCTCCTCCACTCCTGACGGGCTCTACCACTGTCTCGACTATTACCGACTGCACTACCTCTTTCCCCTTTCCCTTGGCGAGCGGAGCAGCTGACTCGACCACAGCCGACCCTACTACCTCCTTCCCCTTCTCTTGGGCTAGCAGAGCAACTAGCACACTCACCGCTGAACCTCCTACTTCTATCCCCTTCTCTTGGACGAGCAGAGCCTCTAGCGTCCGTTCACTCTCACCTCCCGAGGAAGAGGCCTCACTACCCGAGGACACTCTAGACATCTTGAGAAGTATATACGTCTAAGTGAAAATATATATATTTACCTTGATGGGACGTTCTCGGTCGGAATAGTTCGCTTTGCCTCGCCGCGACAGCTAGCACAACCACCTAGGAGCGAAAATCACCGCTAGCGGAGCAACTCAAGAGCAAAAACTGTTTCTTGGAGTAAAAAGTGAAAGAACGGGAGAAGTGTTGAGGGGGATGAGAACTTATAGTAAAAGGAGCGACTCTTGGGCTTCTAACGTATTGGGCCCACTCAAGCCCATTAAGAATGTCAAACGATGGAATTCTTAAAGGCGGGAACAACCTACGGCCATGCTTTCTCGAAGTCCATGCCCGAACCTAACCAGCCACCCCAGTTCTGGCCATGTAGCTCGACGGGCATCCAGGTGCCGAGCTACCAAGGTGCCCATTCGGGGAAAGATGCCCTTGAGCTACCAGGGCACCGACCTCCGTATTTGGGAAAAAAACACCTCCGAGCTCCTTGGACCGTCAGATCGTCCAAATGTTCGCGCCAACGGCTGATGGATGGCTCAGATTTTGCTACGTCCACAAAACGATAAAATCACGTTTTCTCGTGATCTGAGCCTCTTGCGCCGTGATTCGAGCCTAATGGACGTCCTAGATCGGCCACGTGGCTCGGCAGTCAACAAAGCGCAGAGCTACCGAGGTGCCCATTCAGAGAAAGACACCCCCGAGCTATTGGGGCACCGACCTCCGTATTGGGGACAAAACACTTCCGAGCTCCTTGGACCGTCAGATCGTCAAGATGTTCACGCCAAAGGCTGATGGATGGCTCAGATTTTGCCACGTCCACAAAACGATAAAATCATGTTTTCTCGTGATCTGAGCCTCTTGCGTCGTGATTTGAGCCTGATGGACGTCCCAGATCTAGCCTCGTAACTCGGTAGCCATCGAAGCGCCGAGCTATTGAGCTACCGAGGTGCCCATTCGGAGAAAGACGCCCCCGAGCTACCGGGGCACCGACCTCCGTATTGGGAAAAAAACACCTCCAAGCTCCTTGGATCGTCAGATCGTCCAGATGTTCGCACCAACAGCTGATGGATGGCTCAGATTTTGCCACGTCCACAAAACGACAAAATCATGTTTTATCGTGATCTGAGCCACTTGTGCCATGATTCGAGCCTGATGGACGTCCTAGATCTGACAACATAGCTCGGCAGCCATCGAAGCGCCGAGCTACCGAGGTGCCGAGCTTCCGAGGTACCCATTCGGAGAAGGACACCCTCGAGCTACCGGGGAACCGACCTCCGTATTGGAAAAAAATGCCTCCGAGCTCCTTGAACCGTCAGATCGTCCAGATGTTCGCGCCAACGGCTGATGGATGGCTCAAATTTTGCCACGTCAGCAATATCACATTTTCTCGTGATTCGAGCCTCTTGCGCTGTGATTCGAGCCTGATGGACGTCCCAGATCTGGCCACGTAGCTCGGTAGCCATCCAAGCACCGAGCTACCGAGCTACCAAGATGCCCATACGGAGAAAAACGCCTCCGAGCTACTCGAGCAGTCATATCGCTCAGATATTCATGCCAACTGCTGATGGGTGGGTCAGATTTCACCACGTCGTAAATAAGGCGATTAATTCATTTTTCTATTTTTTTAATTCGGATTATTTATTTAAAAATTGCAAAAAATAATTAAAAATTTAGGAAAATTAATTAAAAATTCTGAAAAATAATTATAAATTCAGGAGAATATTTTTGAGTCCCGGGATAAATAATTATTGTTTAGAATAATTAATTAGTGCTCCCAGAGCGCAAAGCATCGCTTTGCAAAATTGAATAAATAGTTCGAAAAAATAATATAAAATCGGAAAAAATCACCAAAGATCCAGAGCAACTTAGAAGCAACTTTAAGCATGCTACCAGCTCAGGAAAATACCGTCACCCCGCCGACGGGATTCAAGCACCTTTTGAGAACTCCGATAAAACCCCGATACGCCATTAAAACAACAAACCTACTCCCACAAGGCTGTAACACACAGTCATTGGGAGTGGGGGGCTCGTGATATGGCTAAAAATGGGGTTAAATCGGAACCGTTCAGAGTGGGCACGAATCTTGAGGTCTCAGGGACGAGATAGTAATTCCACCTACAGAAGGGTCCGAATTGGGCACCGGGTCTCTCCTCTTAGACCTGCTAGCCCATAAACGGATCTGATAGACAGAGAACGGGCCACAACCCGTTAGGGACCAGATCAACAGGATAGGTGCAGATCCTGGCTTGTCCCTATCTTGAGGGGATGGTTGTAACCAATCCCAGCCAGCCACACCGGGAAGTAGGGATTCACCCTTATCCTGAAAAAGATCTCCATGGCGACTATAACCCCCCCTCCCCCCCTACCTCCTACTGTAAAAGTTGATCACTCTTTGCACACTAAAGCTCTTTATCTTCACTTTTTCTGTGTGTTGACTTGAGCGTCGGAGGGTTCGTCGTCGGGATCCATCCCAGTGTCTCGAACGTTTGTGCAGGTTCAAGGGAGCACCAAGGAGTCAATTGGTCAACAAGAAAGAAGAACGTTTGTGCAGGTTTCATCATCATAGTTGTCTTCAACACATAAACTGAACTAGTCGTAGGCTCAGAACACACTTCTATATATTCATTCTGTAAATCAAGCATTAAGAATGTGTCTAGGGTTGCATTATTATGCCGCGCCAACCAGTTGTAACTTATTAGCTTGTTAGGTAGTGCATATCATCATTGCCTAGACCAACACACAAACACGGCCATGGGCCCTCTTCTGATATACCAAAAATAGCTGTGAATATCTCTCCTTATCATGAGAAGAGATCATATTGGCTAATAAAAATACGCCTCTACAATACTTATACAGTAGAGGCCACCTCGCGCCTCTTCTAATAACCGAAACAGGGGAATAATCTAAAAAGATAATGAGATTGTATAAATGACCATTTTACCCTCAACAAAAGAGGATGGAGAACGGGATCTTATCTCAGCCATTCAATCTGAATCAAACTAGATCGGATGGCTGGTAGCTCCCGTTCACGGTAAGGAGCCCATCTCACCATCTCATAATAGACTAACTCTATATATATAGTGTGCTCCTCAACAAATTAAACATATAGAAGAGGTCATCTAACATCTCCAACATCCCCATCTTCCTGCTAAACAAATTTATTGCCAGCCAACCAAACCCATAATCTTACCTTTTTATTAAAAGGTCTTAATCGACTCAAAATTAATTAAATAAATGCAGGCTCTACTCAAGCTTATTCGGAGAGCTAAATTTTTCATCAACATAGTTGTCCTCAACACATGAACTGAAGTATTCGTAGGCTCAGAACACACTTCTATATATTCATTTTGCAAATCAAGCATTAAGAATGTGTCTAGGGCTGCATTATTATGCCGCGCCAACTAGTTGTAACTTATTAGCTTGTTAGGCAGTGCATATCATCATTGCCTAGACCAACACACAAAAACAGCCATGGGCCCTCTTCTGATATACCGAAAATAGCTGTGAATACCAAAATTCTACATGGGGTGATTCATTTTCCACTTCTTTGATGCAGATCTTAGAGATCCATCTAAAAAAGACATCAAATTCAATAGATCTAAACATACCCATAACAACCCAACATCTCAAACACCGAAAAATTTCGAACCCAGATCTAGTTTCAACCCCAAAACAACAAACCCATCAAAGCAATAATCAAAACAAAGAAAACCCATATACGAAATGGAATCAAAATATGAGAACGGGAACATTACCATCGCTGAGAGGGTTACAGTTGATAACAAACCATCGATGAGGAATCGAAACCCTAATCGGAAGCTGGGTTTGACGTCGAAGAGAGAGAGAGAGCGCCTCGCAACCCTAATTGCGATTTGGGTCTTCGATCGCAGAGAGAGAGAAAGAGACCACTGAGACCAGCGGATTTGGGGGCTAGGGTTTCTCGTCGAAGAGAGTGAGAGAATCCAAGAGAGTAGAAATCGAAGAAGGAGAATGGGGGTTTCGTCTCTGACGATTAGGGTATCATCGAAGAAGGAGAGCGCGGGAGTAAGAATAGGGGAGGGGGCTAGGGTTTCTTACGATCGAATAGAGAGAGCGGGAGCGATCGAAGAGCCAGCATGCCAAAAGATAAGGAGAGGGGGCCAAATGAGCATTTTACCCTCTACAAAACAGAATGGAGACGGGATCCCATCTCAGCCATTCGATCTGAATCAAACTAGATCGGATGGCTGGAAGCTCCCGCTCAAGATAAGGAGCCCCGCTCACCATCTCATAATAGACTAACTCTATATATATATATATATATGCAGGGATACAGGAATGTCATAAGCACCTGACAACAAACTAAGTACATGGAATATGCTAATAAAAACTGGAAATTAACAAAGGATATTGAAAATAAAGCAGGAAAATACAAACAACATGAAAACCAAATTGATAGTCTAATAACACAGGTAGAAAGCACCAAAAGCTGAAGCCGACGAACACTTAGACGGAGTACACCATGACACCAAATGCAGTAATCAATCCAAAATCACAAAGCAACGAAAAGCGCAAGGGAATAAGATAACAATAAAAACCAGCACAAGGGGTTCTCAATGATAAACACAGAAAAGATCAAGAAACTAATTAAACCAGCTGACATCCAGCAACATTAAGTAACATAAATAGGACTGGGCATCTCACATAGTTACACTACCAATATAAACAAAAGTATGCTACCAAAATAGGCCATATCCCCACAACCATCTCTATTTCCTCTCCAAATCAACTCAAGTATACTCCCCAAATCATCTATGCCGTCTACTCCTCCTCCCTAACGACGACTCCTCTCTCAGCTTCAATGTTGAAACATCTCTTCTTTTTTGCAGCAGCAATCTTGCAAAGATGTTAACCAAATGCATTATATCCTTCATAATCACATCTAGTATACAAGTAATGTTTGGAAAGCAAAGTTTATTCCTAGAAAACCATAAAACCCACAGTGTGTAAGCAATGAAGAGATCCCAACTTAAAAGCAACTGTTTATTGATATATTTCTCCCTCCACTCCCCCTAAATATCTTGAACATACTAAGCATAGAAGAACTCGGAAAACTAAAGCATTGTCCTAAAATGAGCCACACCTTAACCGCAATATTACACTTAAGAAAGATATGATCGATATCTTCGAACAACTTTCCGCGCGCATCTATCACAAAAACTTCCTGTATTTAACTTCCTCTTTTGTAAGTTCGTCTTTGTAAGGATCCCATTATTCAAAACAAGCTAAAGAAAAGTTCTAATCTTTAGCGGAGCACAAATACTCCAAATAATATCAGCCTCACTCGACGTTGTTCCCCCATCGTTCAGCAATTCGTACATCGATTTGACTAAAAAAATACCACTAGTGGATTTGTCCAAATTCGACAATCATTCATATGCGACTCCTGCCCATGTCCCTCCTCCGAATAAATACAATCACTCCTATTCAGTTCTTTCCCACTTTTCTTTTCTAATTAAAATTTATTTTTCACCCAACATTAACTTTTAGATAACTAGATCTAGGGTTTTTTTATTCTCACATTTTTTTCTTCATTCTCCTCAATTTGCACGACATCTATATAAGATGATCTTAACTATGTGAATTGGTTGACTCTCAATAAGTAATTAAACACAACTATGTGAATTGGTTGATTAAATTTTGTCAATTTAGATGAACAACATAGGAATAGACACTGTTAAATTTTACCAATTTAGATGAACAACATAGGATGAAACCTCTAATGGAGTAAGACGGTGGTACAAAAAAACTAAAAATAAACAAAATGTAGTAAGATTTCTTGAAAATAGGTGACATCTTGGAATGATTTAGCGAAATTTATCCTACCTAGAATTAGGATTTTGCCATGACAAAGTAGCCAATTGTCACTAACACCAACTTAATACTAAATGAATCCTTTTAATGGATACTACAACATTAAAAGCAAACATGTCTAGCTCAAATTCTATTCTCAAAGACAAAAAAAAAAAAAAAAAAAAAAAAGGTCAAATTCTTATAAATGAAAATGATTTTCCCGTAGTGGTCTTGTCATCCACAATTTTGACAATTTCAATAAATCACCCATAAACCATCAAGCAATGTCTTGAATGATATTTGGGTGGAGGCCAAAATTGTGGCTAGGTTGAGAACCTGGTTCGAGCCTAGACATCTCCATACTCAAAAATAAAATAAATAAAGAAATAAATCACCCATAAATATCTATTTTCAAATGCAACACCATTAGTATAGGTTCAAAAAATGCACTTATATGAGTTTTTTTGTGTGTTTAATTCAAGTTGACATACTTAATAACTAGTATATCCCAGTGCAAAATTGCACAGCCTAAACTAATTATGAGAGATTGCTAAAAATAAATGACCAGCTGAAGAACTTAACTAAGGATATTTTAAAAAAAACAACCAACTATAAATCGAAGCAGGTAGAGAATTATTTATTATAATATAGAGATTGAAGTACTTGTCATGTAACAATAAGAGAAAAGAATTGAAGTTAAGATGTAGGTAAAATATAAATGAAACATAAACTGAGGTGCAGATGAAAATTTCTACACAAAACCTATCGAATAAATTCAAGATAGAATTATTTGCCTTTAGATCAGTGAGTCCGCGTACAATCAAGAATCCAAGAAGAATCGAGAAGATGAAGGTGAACATCAGCGAGACCTCTCCGTCCGCCACCTCCCTCCTCCTCCTCGTTAGCGCCGATCCAGCCTACAGAACTTCTCAAACATTTAATGAATAACTGTGTGATTAGCATTGGTATCGGGTTGGGTCGCGTCAGGTCCTTCACTACCCGGACTCGGACCTGTGAGGACCGGGTCCGATTCTGGGTCCGGGTCTTATTAAAATATTTCTACCCGTTCGGGTAGGAGCGGGAGTATGAGCGGCGAGCGGAAGTGACGAGTGAAGTATTTAGAATAGAGGAGAGAAGAAAAAGGCATGCATTTTGAGTTTGGAAAAGGAAAATTAAGAATTGAGGATGAAGGAGGAAAGGGGTGAGGATAGGATATTTAATTTTATGTTGGTTTTTTGAATTTTTTTTAACGGGTTCGGGTTCAGGTCTGGGTCGGGTCTCTTTTGAGCAGATCCGGACCCGAACTCGAAAGTACAATGGGTCCCATTTTAGGACCCGAACCCGGAACTGGATAGGCCGGATCGGTTCCGGTCCAATGCCGGGTCTGGGTCGGGTCCGAATTTTGGGTAATTATACCAATGCTATGTGTGATGAGTAACTAATACCTGCAAGCCATTCACTATCACAAATTGGTGAAATCTGGTCAAACAAGAACAACATAAGGAAAGTAGGGCAATCAGTAATAAGCATCTCAAATCATTGATATGTTGACTTCACTTGTTGTGGGTCACAGCTCCAACAACCACTTAATAAATGAGAATATCCACCTTCCCTCCTTTCAAATTATGTAGAACACCCAAATATGCAATCTAGTTAAATACAAGCAAACTGAGACAAATAAAAGAAACGTCATAGTAAAATATCAACACAAAAGTAGGAACAACATCTAGACATTATTTTAACTCATATTATTTTTATGGAATATTTCAACTCATACTTCTATAAGAGTAGGATATTATATTCATAGAATAATATAATATAGTATCAATTGTATACCATGCAAAGACATCAAAACAAATAATCACCTTACGTATGATGCTACCGCCTGATTCTTTCTGTGGAGAACAACCACCTTCCCTGGAAATAACACACCGAAAAGCAGAAATTATCATGACAAGTGACTCTCTTGGAACCAAAATCAATCCCTCAAATTAGTTGTTTGACTACAAACAAGTCATATTCCATGTTTAAAAATAAACAATGCGACATAAATTCAAAAACATGCGTACCTCCCATAGCCAAGTGAGGCGGCAGCGTGGGAGGTAGTAGCGTGTGAAGCGGCAGCGGCACGGGAATCGCCTCAGAGGTGAGGAGGGGCGAGGATTTCTGAGGATTTGGATTGTGATAGTAGATCAGTAGGTTGTTAGGAATTATGAGGATCTTGTTGAGTCTTTAACACAATCAAACAAAAACCACCAAGCAAAACTAGATCGCACCAATCACACAAGAATTGTTTTGGTTGGGGCTTTCGCCTTAATCCGGGAGAGGAAGAACCGAGATATTATTTCAACTTGAGAAGATACAAGAATATTACAATTCTCACCACGACCCTCTCTCAAGTCTATTGTAACTTGATGCTGCTTGCAATGGAGAACTCTCTCACCCTTCTCTATGAAGTACTCTCTTCTTCTATTCGGCACTCAATATAATCATATGGATCTATGAGTTGTTGCCGCTGAAATCGGTGTGGCGGCAAACAGATAGATTTGTGGATTCGAGGGAAGTTGAATAGTCAAACCTGAACAATTTCATCGGAGTTTGAACAAGATTCTCCTGCCGTTGACCTGCAAAAAGTGCAAAACACCGGGGTTAATTCCGGCGACGCACCCTCCGACGCTCTTGTCAGTAATCAGAAAGATTATAAAAGAGCTTTGATTGGCAAAAGATTGATTACCTGGTAACAGTGGGGGATGGGGGGTATTTATAGTCGCCTTAGGAACCAGTTTCAGGATAAGATCAAATCCTTACTTCCCAGTGTAAATGGATAGAAGCGATTAGGGCCGTTGATCTAGGACAATCATAAACCCTAATTCTCCCCTATCCCGCTGGACTGGGTTTCTTGCGGGTTAGAACCTGTGCCCAGCAAGACGTGTCCTTTTATGGGTTATTGGGCTTTTGGAAAAAGGCCCAGTTCCCACTTCAGACCCGTTTGTAGGCAAAATTACCATTTTACCCCTGAGCTTTAAGATTCGTGCCTGATTTGAACGGTTCCGATCTAACCCTATTTTTAGCCATATCACGAGCCCCCCACTCCCGAAGACTGAGTTTAATCAGCCTTTGAGGAGTAGTTTTACTATTTTAATGACTTGCGGAGTTGTATCGGAGTCCAAATGAGGGGTTTCGGATCTTAAACGAGTCATTATGGTATTTTCTGAGCTGGGAAGGTACTCAAGATTGTTCTTGAGTTCTTCTGGATTTTTGGTGAATTTTCTTGATTTTTTATTTATTGTTCGGATCATTTATTTAATTTTGCGAAGCGGTAATTTATTATTCGAGGGCATTAATTAATTATTCTAAGCAAAAATTATTTTCCCAGGGGCTCAAAAATATTTCTCCGAATTTATAATTATTTTTTAGAATTTTTTATCATTTTTTGCAATTTTCAAATAAATAATTCAAATTTAATAAATAAAAAGTAAATTTTTAATACCATTTATGACGTGGCGCAATCTTGGCCGCCCATCTCGCGTAAGCGGTGGTTCTGAAAGATCGGACGGTAGAGCGGCACTGGGCAACTTGGGCGAATTCGGGGCCTTGATCAGACTATGGTACGAATTTTGAAGTGATCTGGTGGTCTGTGTCGCTCCGTAGTATTTTCTTCGTATGGGCAGCTTGAAGGCCAGTCGCTCAGATTGAGATTCCGAGTGACGTGGTGCAATCCGAGCTTTCATCACGTCGCGAAACGAATCACGAGGTCATCTGACGGTGGAGCTTATACTTGGCCACGTGGTTGAATCAGGGTCGTTCATCGGGCCGAGGTGCGAATCTCGAGACGATCGGATGGCTCGTACTGCTCAGCATTTATTTTCTCCGTATGAGCAGCTCGGATCGCTATTCGCTTGGATTGGGACTCCGAGCGACGTGGGGTGATCTGGACCGTTCATCATAAGGTTTTGCACGAATCTCGAGGCATGATGGCGCGGATCACGAGAAAATGCGATCTTGGTCACTTGGCTGAATCAAGGCCGTTCATTAGGCCGAGGCATGAATCCCGAGACGATCGGATGGCTCGTACTGTTCGGCGTTATTTTCGCCGTATGAGCAGCTCGGATTGCCAGTCGCTCGGATCGGAATTCCGAGCAATGTGAGGCGATCTGGACCGTTCATCAGAAGATTTTGCACGAATCTCGAGGCATGACGGCGCGGATCACGAGAAAATGCGATCTTGGTCACGTGGCTGAATTAGGGCCGTTGATCAGGCCGAGGCACGAATCCCAAGATGATCGGACGGCTCGTACTGCTCGGTGTTTTTTTTGCCGTATGAGCAGCTCGGATCGCCAGTCGCTCGGATTGGGATTCCAAGCAACGTAGGGCGATCTGGACCATTCATCAGAAGATTTTGCATGAATCTTGAAGCAAAAGATGGCATGGATCCCGAGAAAACATTATCTTGTTGTTTTGTGATCGTGGCTAAATCTGGGTCGTCTGATCAAGATCTTGCACGAATCCTGAGGAGAAAGTTGTTTTTCTCCAATACACAGCTCGAAATGCAAGTTACTCGGATTTGGATTCTGAGGGACGTGGCTCAATCTGAGTCGTCCATCTGAAGATTTTGCACGAATCTTGAAGCAAAAGACGGCGTGGATCACGAGAAAACATTATCTTGTCATTTTGTGATCGTGGCTAAATCTGGGCCGTCTGATCAAGATCTTGTACGAATCCTGAGGAGAAAGTTGTTTTTCTCCAATACGCAGCTCGGAATGCAAGTCGCTCGGATTTTGATTCCGAGGGACGTGGCTCAATCTGAGGCGTCCATCTGAAGATTTTGCACGAATCTTGAAGCAAAAGACGGCGTGGATCACGAGAAAACATTATCTTGTCGTTTTGTGATCGTGGCTAAATCTGGGCTGTCTGATCAAGATCTTGCACAAATCCTGAGGAGAAAGTTGTTTTTATCCAATACGCAGCTCGGAAGGCAAGTCGCTCAGATTTGGATTTCGAGGAACGTGGCTCAATCTGAGGCATCCATTTGAAGATTTGCACAAATCTTGAAGCAAAAGACGGCGTGGATCACGAGAAAACGTTATCTTGTCGTTTTGTGATCGTGGCTAAATCTGGGCTGTCTGATCAAGATCTTGCACAAATTCTGAGGAGAAAGTTATTTTTCTCCAATATACAGCTCGGAATGTAAGTCGCTCGGATTTGGATTCCGAGGGACGTGGCTCAACCTGAGGCGGCCATCTGAAGATTTTGCATGAATCTTGAAGCAAAAGACGGCGTGGATCATGTGAAAATGTTATCTTGTCGTTTTGTGATCGTGGCTAAATCTAGGCTGTCTGATCAAGATCTTGCACGAATCCTGATGAGAAAGTTGTTTTTCTCCAATACGCAGCTCGGAATGCAAGCCGCTCGGATTTGGATTCCGAGGGACGTGGCTCAATCTGAGGCGTCCATCTGAAGATTTTGTGCGAATCTTGAAGCAAAAGACGGCGTAGATCACGTGAAAACGTTATCTTGTCGTTTTGTGATCGTGGCTAAATCTGGGCCGTCTGATCAAGATGTTGCGTGAATTCTGAGTAGAAAGTTGTTTTTCTCCAATACGCAACTCGGAATGTAAGTCGCTCGGATTTGGATTCTGAGGGACGTGGCTCAATCTGAGGTGTCCATCTGAAGATTTTGCACGAACCTTGGAGCAAAAGATGGCGTGGATCATGAGAAAATGTTATCTTGTTGTTTTGTGATCGTGGCTAAATCTGGGCCGTCTGATCAAGATCTTGCACGAATTCTGCGGAGAAAGTTATTTTTTTCCAATACGCAGCTCAGAATGCAAGTCGCTCGGATTTGAATTCCGAGGGGGAATGCAAGTTGCTCGGATTTGAATTCCGAGGGGGAACGCAAGTTGCTCAGATTTGGATTTCGACGGACGTGGCGCAATTTCCGTCGTCTGTTCGAGCATTGGGCACGAGTCTTGAGGCAAAAGACGTTTAGGCTTCAACATTAGTCGTTTGCGCTTCTGACGAGCTGTTACGTGGGCCCAAAGTTTTCCAAGGCCCACCTGAATTTTTCTAACTCTTATAAGTTCTCTCTATTCCCCTTTCCTCTCTTTTTTACAGTTAACTTTCTCCTCACTTTTGCTAGTTGTTTTTACTTTCGAGCGGCGCTGCTAGCTTTCGTGGCCAGGCGAGTTTGAACTCCGGTGATCTATTCCGACCGTCCACATCACTTCAAGGTTAGTCACTCCCCTCTTAACTTTGAAAATGTCTAGAGTGTCGTCTGGGGATGAGACCTCCACCTCGGACCAAGATACTGGCCAAGAGGTAGTGGTCGTACCGGGGAAAAGGAAGGGAGTGGTCAAGTCGGCCTAGGCGACGACGATAGTGGAGACCCCGAGGGGTGCAGGAGAGTTGGGTCGGCTGCCGTCCATACTGTCGATCGTCGGTAGGGTCAGGAGCTACCCCGAGAACCTCTTAGAGAAGGCGGTGCGCGAGATGGCCTTGGTGTATGAGGAGAACAGTCCGAGGGATCCTTCCGAGGTGGATGAGATCCCTTCAATTATGACTGAGGCGGATCTGCATTGGATCAGGAAGGGATTTCGTATCCCGAATAAGTACGTTCTGCTGCTCTCCGGCCCCGGCTTCCGAGCGTGTATGGGGATGTCGTCGGACACGTGTGTCTTCCCGTACGATGCTCTTAACGCTGGTCTTCGACTACTGCTGCATCCTTTCGTGGTCGAGGTACTGCAGTGGTACGGCTTGAGCCCGGTTCAGTTCATGTCGAACATGTGGCGGCACGTTATCGCCTTCGTCCTCTAGTGTCAGGCGGTCGACGTGCAACCCCAACTCGTTCTGCTCCGAAGCCTCTACCACATCTGTCAAACGAGTAAGATGGGGTACCGGTGTTACTTGTCACCGAGAAAGGGGGTTAAGTTGATCGAGAACCCGGACTCCATCAAACACTTGAAGGAGAAGTACTTTCTCATCTGAGGTCCCGAGCCGTAGGGGTTTTCGACGACGTGGAAAGAAGAGGTTCCGAAGTGGGCGAAGGCCGAGCCGGTGCTTACTAGAGAAGAAGAAGAAGTAGTGGCAAAAATCCTCGGTCTTCCGATTCTCGGTTGAAAGGATATTACCGAGGAGGTCTCGTTCAGTGGAGGTCTTAGTCCGATCGAACCCAGTATGCTCTCTTTCTTTTTTCTTATTTGCCTGAGTGTCTTTAGTGTTTGTGTTTTTTTTTTTCACTAACTCTTTGCTGGGATTTTCCTTTGTGTGCAGAGGCCCCCGGTATTGATTACCGAGTGTTAATGGCGAAGAGGAGCGCTGCCACTGCGAAGGGCACGAAGACGAAGAAGAGGAAGAGGACCACGGTGGGGCCTCCTTCCGGCCGAGCAATACAGGTGCCCTCGGCACCATCGGTCGTTGTGGACTTGGTCACCGAGGCCCCTTTAGAACCGCAAGCTCCGGTCCCTTCGGCAGATGCCCCGGGATCTTCGAGCGGAGCGTTCTCTGCCAGCGCTGCTCTGGCCTTGGAGGTGCCGCCGCTCACGGCCGAGGCGGAGGCCATCCTTACCGAGGAGCATAAGAGACTCTTCGTCCCCGACTGGAGGGTGATGAAGTTGGACGGCTTCCTCGGCAATGCGGGGATGTGTATGCAGGCAGTACGCCAGCTGCCGACCCCGAAGGACCGTGCAGCATTGAGGGCCGGTACTGTTGGTGACGATGCCTTGGAGATAGCTCGGTCGACGATGTCGGTAAGTCTCTGAGTTGATTTTGATAATTCAAAAAAATTCTAAGTTTTTCGCTCGGTTTTAATCGTTTCTTTTTCTCTTTTTTGTTCGCAGACCCTCTACCACTTTAGCCACATGCTCGAGTAGTTTGCCGAGCAAGAGAAGGAAATGAAGGCGGCGAACGATCGCGAGAGGTCAGAGCGCTCCAAGGCAGTTAAGCTGTTCGAGGTTGAATAGCGGCTCTCGGCTTCGCGAGCAGCCGTGGTGGGTGCCCTCGAGACAAAGCTCGCCGAGGCGATAAAGCATTTAGCAGCCGAGACTGCCAAGGTCGAGGTGCTAGAGAAGGAGAGGGCTCGCCTCGAGGAGGAGTTGGCAAAGGCCCTGAAGGCGTCCGATGAGGCACTGAAAGGCCAGGCGCTGAAGGTGGCGGAGGCAGAGAAGGCAATTCGGGACGAGGCAGAGGCCCATATGATGACGAATATGGAGGAGGCCTACGCCCGAGCACTGAAGCACGTTGCGGCTCGCATCCCTGGGTTCAACGGTTCGTCGTACTACTTCTACGATCCCGTAGAGGGCGAGGAGCTCATCCCTTCGGCGAAGGTCGAGCCTGAGCTAGAGGGTGACGAGGCCGGGGGAGATGGCGAGGACGAGGTGAACCTCGATGGGGCGCTCGTCACTTTGCCGAGCGAGGATGCTCCGGAGCAGCGCCGCGAGGTGGCTCCCTGACTAAGTCGCCTCCTCTTTTGTTCTTTGTTTTTTTTCTCTTATATGTAATGCCGAACCGCGGACTGGCCACCGCTCTCTTATGTACTTCTTTTTCGAATTTCAATGAAACGACGAACTTTTTGAGATTTGGCTAAGTGTTGAAAATGATCTTTGCTTTGAAATTGCCCTGTTTTGAAATTTTGTTAAGTGTTGAACACGATCTTTGCTCTTTATGTTGAGAACTCCAAGTGTTGTGAACACCTTGCTTCTGAAATTTTTCTAAGTGCTGAAAATAATTTTGCTTTGAAATTCAGCCAAGTGTTTAGCACCACTCGCTTTAAAATCTAGCTAAGTATTGAGAACAACTTGCTTTGAGATCTAGCTAAGTGTTGAGAACGACTCACTCTAAATTCTTGCCAAGTGTTGATATCAACTTTGCCTTTAAATTTGGCTATGTGTTGCTCGAGCTTAGTGTTGTTGTGTTCTTTCAGGCCATCGTGTTGTGTCCAGTGGAGGCATCGCCGAACACAGTAGCGGTAGAGGTCTCTCGTCTCCGAGCTGACTTAGGAGCAATGAAGTTGGCTCTTTCCCGCAGTCGAGAGTGTTTTCTCAAGAGCGAGTTGGATTTAGATCATCTCAAGCTAATACTGTCGAAGCGTCTCTCAGAGTTGAAGCAACTAAAGAAGCGAGCTCGAGAAGCTCCTCCCGAAGGGGAGGTTGAATCGCTTCAGTAGGCATTATTTGATGTCACGGTAGAGAGAGATGAATTGTTGGCTGAGATTCGCGACTTGCTGATAGCAGAAAATGAGCTTTTTTCGGGAAGAGAAGAACTAACAGCAGCGATGGGCAAGTTGATGACAGAGGTTGATGAGCTGAAGAGGGTTACAGTCGATAAGAGCATTGAGGTTACTCATCTCCGTCGAATTATTGCCGATAGTTCTGGTGCTGCAGGCTCCGCTCGGCTTCCTCGTTTAAAGATAGCTGTGAAGGATGACTCTCTGAAGGAACGAATCGTCGAACTCGAGGCGGAGTTCGCTCGCCTCAAACCCCAACCTGAACGGGTCAATGTCAGAAACACGTCGTGTACTCGTGAAGAGAGCGAGAGAGGAATTTCCTTTTACGAGCTTGCGACTCGCTCACCCATTGTTCGGCAGAGCCCCAGAGATGCACAAATTGGGGTGTCTGCTTCGTCGAGCGGAGCGTATGTTGGGGCTACCGTCAGAGGGAGTGCTGAAGATGCGTCTTAGTTTGCTAGTTTAGAGACGAGCTCCGAGGTTAGGCGTCGGCATCCCCGGGTGTCTTTAAACCGGAACATCCCTGCCCTGAGGAGGCATTGAAGTAGTCGTCTATGTTTTGGTTCTTCAAGTTTTGCACCTCGTCACAAGTACGAGAAGTTTGTCTTGTAAATGGATTTGTTCCTCGATCTTTAATGCAATGATATTTGTTTTGCGAACTTGCACGTATTGTTGGCAGTTGTTGGACCCCAAACTTTTCATTTTGAAAGTGTCAACGGGTGTGGGAGTAGTTCCGAATGGCGAACCACTTCTAGCTCGCTTAAGAGCGAGCTTGCAAAGCAGAATCGAGCCCAATTTTAGACTCCGAACTCGTCATTTTAGAAGAGTTCAACGGTTGTGGGAGCAGTTCTGAATGGCAAATCACTTCTAGCTCACTTAAGAGCGAGCTTGAGAAGCGGAATCGAGCCATGTTTTGGACTCCGAACTCGTCATTTGAGTAAGTTTCAACAGTTGTGGGAGCAGTTCTGAATGGCGAACCACTTCTAGCTCTCTTAAGAGCGAGCTTGTGAAGAGAATCGAGCCAAGTTTTGGACTCCGAACTCGTCGTTTGAGTAAGTTTCAATAGTTGTGGGAGCAGTTCCGAATGGCAAACCACTTTTATCTCTCTTAAGAGTGAGCTTGCGAAGCAGAATCGAGCCAAGTTTTGGACTCCGAACTCGTCGTTTGAGTAAGTTTCAACGGTTGTGGGAGCAGTTCTGAATGTCGAACCACTTCTAGCTCGCTTAAGAGCGAGCTTGCGAAGCGGAATCGAGCCAAGTTTTGGACTCCGAACTCGTCGTTTGAGTAAGTTTCAACGGTTGTAGGAGCAGTTCCGAATGGCAAACCACTTCTAACTCGCTTAAGAGTGATCTTGGCGAAGCAGAATCGTGCCAAGTTTTGGACTCCGAACTCGTCGTTTGAGTAAGTCTCAACGGTTGTGAGAGCAGTTCCGAATGGCGAACCACTTCTGGCTCGCTTAAAAGCGAGCTTGCGAAGCAGAATCGAGCCAAGTTTTAGACTCCGAACTCGTCATTTTTTGAAAACACAATTAGGGTATTAAACAGAGAGATAAAATGATTACAAGAGAGTTATCATGCAAAAGATGCTCTTTATTAATAATTGCTTAATCGGTTGCTTCTAAGTTGCAGGCCGTTATTACAATGAGAGAAATAAAGAAATAAATAAAAAGAAGATAGGAATGGCCCGACATTTGATGGTACTCGGAGAGGCATTCAAACACCCTCTTGGTACTTCAGTAAATGGTCGGCGTTCCATGTTCTCGGTATCTCCCTGCCTTCGAGATTTTCAAGACGATATGCTCCTGGCCGAACTACCTTGGAAACCTTGTATGGTCCTTCCCAATTCGGGGCTAGCTTGCTCTTTTGGCTGGGGAAGGAGATGGCTAGCTTTCTGAGGACTAAGTCCCCCTCCTTAAGATCTGGGGGACGGACCCTTTTGTTGTAGGCCTATTCGATTCTTCTCCGATAATTCTCTTGGCCAATCGAAGCTCTTTCGCGGAGCTCATCGATGAGGTCCAAATATGCTCGGAGCTCCTTGGCGTTCTTCTCTTCATTATATGCAACTAGGCGAGGGGATGGTAAACCGACTTCTAAGAGGATTACGGCCTCGGAACTGTAGGTGAGATTGAAGGGCAACTCTCCTGTGGGGGTCCTTTTTATAGTGCGGTAGTTCCACAATACGTTAGGAAGTTGTTCTGCTTATAAGCCTTTGGCCGACTTATCTAGTCTCTTCTTGATGCTCGAGAGGATTTGCCTGTTGGTGTTTTCTACTTGACTGTTGGATTGAGGGTGATAGATGAAGGAGAACCGCTGCTAAATGCCGAGGTCTTCACATAAGGAACGGAATGCTGTCCCTGTAAACTATGTTCCGTTATTCGTTACTAGGACTCGAGGTATGCCAAACCTACAGATCACATTTTTTCAGAAGAACTGCTGCACTTTGTTCTCAGTAATGGTTGCCAGTAGTTCGTCCTCGATCCACTTGGAGAAATAGTCGATTGCCATGACTAGGAACTTGAACTGGCTTGCAGCTGGTGGGAACGGACCTAGCAAGTCCATCCCCCACATTGCGAAGGGAATTGGACTCGAGAGAGATGTGAGTTGTGCTTGCGGTAAGCGGCAGATATTGAAGAATTGTTGACAGGGGTTGCATTGCCGAACATATTGCTCGGCATCCAGAAGTAGGGTAGGCCAGAAGTACCCATAGTTCAAAACTTTTATGGTGAGGGACCTTGATCCTGAATGGGCTCCGCCTATTCCCTCGTGGAGTTCCTTCAAGGCATATAAGGCTTCTTTTGGAGAGAGACATCTCAAGTAGGGTCTGCCATCTACTTGGGTATAGGAGCGTTTGTATAAGACTCCCTCAACGAGGGTGTACCGCTCTGCTCTCGTTCAGATTCGGTGAGCTTCTTTAAGATCTTAGGGAAGGCTCCCGTCCCTGAGGAACTCAATCAAATGTCTCATCTAGTTATCTTCGAGTTAGATAGGTAGCGACTCCATTGAGTCGGGGATTTCTTCTTCGATGCTGGGCCTTAGTAAAACTTCGATTAGGACTGTCTGCTCGAGACCTTGGAGGGAGGAGGAGGCTAATTTTGAGAGGGCATCTGCTTGGGCGTTCTTCTCTCTAGGGATCCACTGGAGTTGTGCCTCTTCGAACGACGCCATGAGACTTTTGACCATGGCTAGGTACTTGGCCATTCGGTCGTTTCATGCCTCATATTCTCCTAAAACCTAATTCACCACGAGCTGCAAGTCACTGAATATTCGGACACGTTGCGCTCCTGCCTTGTGAGCCATGCCCAAGCCTGTTATTAGGGCTTCGTATTCAGCTTTGTTGTTGGAGGCTTTGAAGTTGATGCGGAGGGAGTATTGGAGAACGAAGTTATCTGGACCTATCAGGATAACTCCGGCTCTGCTCCCTTCAGCGCACGAAGACCCATCTACATACACCGTCTAGATGGGCGGCCTATTTGCTGCTTGACTTACTTTCGGGATCATACTTTCCGCTATAAACTCGGCTAGGGCTTGAGCTTTGATAGCAATCCGAGGCTGATAAGATATGTCGTGTTGACTTGCTCGATTGACCACTTCATTAAATGTCTGGAGGTCTCGGGCTTATATAGGACCTGCTTGAGCGGCTGGTCGATAAGGACAACGACCGAATGAGATTGAAAATAGGGGCGGAGCTTCCTGGCTGCCATAACCAAGGCGTAGGCTATCTTTTCCAATCTCGGATAGCGGAGTTCAGCGTCTCTAAGGACCTTGCTCATATAATAGATAGGCTTCTGAGCCTTGTCTTCTTCCCTCACTAGGACAGCATTGAGGGTCTGCTCAGAGGCAGCAGGGTAGAGGTAAAGGGTTTCCTCGGGTGTCGGCTTGCTGAGGAGTGGGGGGTTGACCAAGTAGGCTTTAAGTTGGTCAAACGACTCTTACTGCTGCTGACCCCACTCGAAGCCCTTAGCCGCCCTGAGGACTTTGAAGAAAGGGAGACACTTTTCTCCGGACTTAGAGAAGAAGCACCCTATAGCTGTGAGGCATCTTGTGAGCTTTTGCACTTCTTTCACATTTGTGGGTGGAGCCATGTTGAGTATGGCTTTTATCTTCTCAGGGTTGGCTTCGATCCCCCTCTGATTGACCATGAAGCCCAGGAATTTGCCAGATGAGACCTCGAATGCACACTTATTCGGGTTTAGTCTCATGTTATGCATACTCAATACGATGAAGGCTTCTTGGAGGTCAGCGACATGGTCGGACCCCTGGATGCTTTTTACTAGCATATCATCGACGTAAACCTCCCTATTCCGCCCGATCTGATTTTTGAAGACTTTATTGACGAGGCATTGGTAGGTGGCACTGGCATTTTTGAGCCTGAAGGGCATTACTCTATAACAGTAGAGACCTTGATCTGTGATGAAGGACGTCTTCGGGATATCTGGAGGGAACATTTGAATTTGGTTGTATCCGAAGAAAGCATCCATGAAGCTCAAAAGCTCGTGGCCCAAAGTGGCGTCGATCAAGGTGTCGATGCTGGGGAGTTCAAATCTGTGAAGTCGATGCAAATCCTCCAACTTGCATTGGCCTTCTTAACCATAACAACGTTAGAAAGCCACTCAGGATTGTTGACCTCTTGTATGAACCGGGCTCTGAGGAGCTTCTCTACTTCTTCCCTTATGGCCTGCTGGCGCTCAGGGGCGAATTTACGCCTCTTCTGCTGGACCAGTTTGGACCCCGGAGCAACACTTAGATGGTGGATGAG
Organism: Hemerocallis citrina; assembly: GCA_017893485.1. Classification (NCBI taxonomy): domain Eukaryota; kingdom Viridiplantae; phylum Streptophyta; class Magnoliopsida; order Asparagales; family Asphodelaceae; genus Hemerocallis; species Hemerocallis citrina. Next base: position 369,910,804 of record CM030359.1, read on the forward strand.
GAGGTCTTCGGAAATCCCTGGCATGTCGGTGGCTATCCATGCGAAGAGATCACGATTCTTCTTTATGCACTGGACTATATCGGAACAGAGGGCAGAGGGGAGGGTTTTGCTGATGAAGAATTTGCCGGTCGGATCTTGCTCCGAGAAGAGCACTTCCTCCAGCTCGTCTATCGGTTCTGATATAGACTGGGTGTTCCCCTGAGGGATTTCAAGGGTCTCGAGGGAAAGGATGGGTCCTCCGGTCGAGGTCATATAGCATTTTCGGGCCATCTCCTGACTTCCCCTTACTTCCCCTACGCCTGCCTTGGTGGGGAACTTCATCTTCAGATGATAAGCTGATGGGACGGATTCTAAGGCTGCTAGGCCAGGTCGACCTAGAATCACATTGTAAGCGACTAGGACATCGATAACCATGAAGTCCATTGGCTCCGTTCGAGTAGTAGGAGTTTTGCCAGCGGTTACGTCGAGGGTTATAACACCTTCGATCATCACTAGCACTCCCATGAACCCATGGAGAGTATAGCTGGTGGGCTTGAGCCTGTCCCACGATAATTTGAGCCCTTTAGAAGGCCGCTAGGAAGAAGATGTTGACAGAACTGCCATTATCAACTAGAATCCTTTCTACTTTGAAGTTAGCCATGTGGAGGTTAATCACCAATGCATCATAGTGGGGGGTTCAGAAACCCTCTAGATCATCATCCGAGAAAGTAACTGGGACTCCAAGACCTTTGGGAGGGGGTAGGCTGTGCATCGAATTGACTTCCCTGATGAAAGCCTTTCGAGATGAGTTAGAGGATCCTCCCATTGGACCTCCGTGGATAAGGTGCAAGATGCGTTCTTCTTCGAATTCGGGAGTCTCGTCACGCCTCTCGGGCCGCTTGTTAGCCCCCCTGGGGGGTGGAGGAAGATCGACCCGGTCCTTTCTTACAAACTTGGAGAGCTTCCCTCTCTGAATAAGGGCTTCGATCTCATTCTTCAGGGCCCGACAGTCATTAGTGTCGTGGCCGTGGTCTCGATAGTAGCGGCACCACTTCTCCTTATCCCTCTTCTTCCCAGGAGTATTCATCTTTGGGGTAGGAGGTAGGATCCCTTCTTTTTCTACTTCCAATAGAATGGTTGAAACATTGGTGTTGAGAGGAGTAAACTTTTCAAATCTGGGAGGTGGACGAGGCTGACCCTCGTTGTCCTTCTAGAGCTTTTTAGCTCCCTCATCTTCAGTGGCCTTCCTCTTATTTCCAGAAGAGGATCCCTCGAATGTGAGGCAATGTTCAGCTTCCTCCCCCTGGATGTACTTCTCGCTTCTGAGAAGAAGGTCGGAGAAGTCTCGTGGGGGCTTTTTGGCTAGAGAGGACTGGAGGTTCGAGTTGAGGACATTGGACTGGAAGGTGGCTGCAGCGACTGATTGGTCGAGGGAGGCGATGGACCTAGCTTCCGTGGTAAACTGCTTAACATAGTCTCTCAGTTTCTCGCCCTTCTTCTGATTAAGGAAGAGTAGTGAAATACCCATCTTTTCAAAGCGGCGGCTACTCACGAAGTGGGCAATGAAGAGGGTCTCGAACTGTTCAAAAGAGAAGATGGAGGATGGAGCGAGGCGGGAGTACCATTTCTAAGCCGAGCCTTTGAGAGTGGCCGGAAAGGTCTTGCATAGGAGGGCATCGGAGGCTTAATGGATCATCATGAGAGTTTTGAAACTCTCGATGTGATCCATGGATCTGACTCCCCCGTATATGTCTCGAACTGCGGGGGCTTGAAGTTTACTGGAACGGGTGCCTCCATGATGGTTCGAGAAAATGGAGGTCTGCTTGGTCGGAGGGTCCTTCCTCTCAATTCCTCGTCCCTATCGAGTTTACTGAGGTGCCTCTCCATCTTGTGGAGACGGCAGTAGACAGCATCATCCCTTCGACGGTATCCTGGTGAGCCTATGGACTCGTCTTCATACGAAGGGGAGCGTGGGCTACGGCGACGGTAGCTCGGAGATGGGCGAGGACTAGAAATGTGATGGCGGTGGCTCGGAGCTTGAGGAAAATTTAGGGACCGATGGCGAGGTCTTTGAAATGGATGAGGAGTGGGAACCCTCTGACCATTATTATTGTTTGGCGGGATATTGAGGACCTGCAAGATTGTTGCCTGGAACTCTTAGAATTCTGCTCGGGTGATGAGTCCACCCTGGTCCCTTAGGGCCTTCCGATCAGCGGGGGAATGGTTCCTCCTTCGACTGTACTCGGGGGAATCCCTCTGCCTCCTATGAAGAGGGGACCTCCTGTGGTCGCGACGGCGAAGAGATCGCGCATTTGGACGTTCTGAGTGAGAGGCTCCCTCTCGGGCTCGCCTTTCATCCAAACGGTGGCGAAGGCCTTCCTCTTTCTGCCGGTTGATTATGATGTTGCGGAGGTCTTCTGAAGGCCGAGGGTTATGGGATGCCATGGAGTCGGTGGAAGGGTTATGTACCGAGATATGATCGCGATGGAGAGGTTGCTTCTGAGGATTAGGACGAGAGGTCCCTATACCAACGTTTTGGGGCCCGAGTGGAGCCTGCTGGAGTTGAAGATTTTGGAGAGGAGGCTGCCCCTGCTGCAGCGGCGGATCAGGTTGAGGAGGGAGTTGTTCCTGTTACTGGACGGGTTGGAGGGGGGCCCCCGATTGTTGTTGATGAGGAGGAATGGGAGTGGATCCACGGTTGGACCCTCTGGATCTTATTTTCCTTGGTGGCATGGCTGGAGGCAGTATTGACCGGTGGAAGATGCTGGATTGTTATTCGGTTTCCTACAGACGGCGCCAATCTGTTGCTGCTGAAATCGGTGTGAGGGCAAACAGATAGATTTGTGGATTCGAGGAAAGTTGTATAGTCAAACCTGAACAACTTCATCGGAGTTTGACCGAGATTCTCCCGCTGTTGACCTGCAAAAAGTGCGAAACACCGGGATTGATCTGGCGACACACCCTCCGACACTCTCGTCAGTAATCAGAAAGATTATGAAAGAGCTTTGATTGGCGAAAGATTGATTACCTGGTAATAGTAGGGGATGGGGGGTATTTATAGCCGCCTTAGGAACCAGTTTCGGGATAAGATCAAATCCCTACTTCCTAGTGTAAATGGATAGAAGCGATTAGGGCCGTTGATCAAGGACAATCATAAACCCTAATTCTCCCCTATCCCGTTGGACTGGGTTTCTTGCGGGTCAGAACCCGTGCCCAGTAAGACGGATCCATTTATGGGTTATTGGACTTTTGGAAAAAGGCCCAGTTCCCACTTCAGACCCGTTTGTAGGTGAAATTTCCATTTTACCCCCGAACTTTAAGATTCGTGCCTGATTTGAACGGTTCCAATCTAATCCTATTTTTAGCCATATCAGAGCGTTACAATTGTTTATATAGATCTAGAGACAAATCCTAAGTTTATATCTTGTTACAATAGCCATTGGATAATACATAAGAGATAACCCTACGATAGGAGCCACATGATCTAACTTGAAGAACAAGTTGCGCTTTTCACGAATCTGCCAGACTCAAGCCCGAAACCCATCAGCGCCGCTAATGGTCGAATGCACCAAGAAATCGGTCGACTATCCCCCTCTCTGGAAGACTTCACACAGGGGTCGGACGACCGCACAAGAGTTGCGGTCGACCGCAACTTCTGCTGTTGCTGCCGCTAACTGTTTCTCGCCTCCACTCCGTTTCCAATCGTCTCAATCCCTCCATCGTCTTATCATCTTCTTATCTAACATCGTATGCAAGACATAAACCCAACAATCTCCACCTTGGATTGCATACGCATGAATCCATACCTGTGTGATTTAAAACTTTTCTAGACCTTTCTTCTCTGCTTTGTAAACAACATGTTTCTATGACTTCTTCTGCTAGTTGAACAAACCTCCACCTGTTTTCCTCCAGCTGTATGCCCCCCTCAAGGGCACACCCCTGTAAATGTAATCATGGAGGTGCCACCCTCCACACGAACTCCACTTACATCAAGGCTCTCTCCACCTTCCAACGGTATTCGAACGTTGCAGTCTTACGTCGGTAATTCTAGTGACGGCTTATTAGATGATACTTTAGGAACAATGGGCTTCCATACACTCGGTCGAGTTTTTCTGCTCCCACAAAGCTGGTAGAGGTTGTGCTGACCCTGCCCAATCTCCCTCTTACCCTTCATTACTTTATGACGACTATCCCAAACTGTAAAAATTCCACCTCGAGCTGTGTACCTGCAGCCATGAGCATCAAGAGTACCCAAGGATATAAGATTCTGCTGTATCGAAGAAATATGCATGATTTCTTCTAGTGTGAACCCTTTACCATCTGGCATCTCCAATTCAACAGTTTCCTCACCTACTACTTCACAAATCTTACCACTCTCTATTTTCACACTACGGCTTGTTGATAACTTGTAAGTAGAAAACATATCCCTCTCGGAACAAATATGAGAAGAACTTTCTGAATCAAGATACCAACTTGAATCCACATCTGAAAAACTTGAAACAAGAAGACAATAATCGTCATTATTACCTGACTCAGTTGCACTGACTATATGGGCTTATTCCCCTTCTTTAGTAGCAATCTTCTGACTCAACTACTTGCGACAGTCTCTCTTATAATGCCCAACTCCTAAACAGTAATGACAACGAATCTTACCCTTGTGTATCACATTCCTTCCAATTGAAGTATCACCATCCACCGCAAAACACCCTGTATAAATAGACCCTCCTTTATGAGTCTCCTTTCTCATTTCATCTTCTTTTAGAACCTTAATCACCCCGGCTACAGTAAGTTTCTCCTTGGCTAATTTTCCATGTAGCATGGTAGTTATCAAGTGATCATAAGAAGTGGGCAGTGAATAAATCAAGTTGAAAGCTTTATCCTCTTCGCTAAGATCATCAGCATTAATCGCCTTCAGTTCAAATATTACCTTATTGAACTCCACAATATGATCTTGAAGATGGGCACCTTCCTTCATTGAGAACCTAAATAGCTTCCTCTTCCAATACATCCGATCCAGCAATGACGATCCCAAGTAGTCAGATTTGAGTCTCGCCCATAGACTCGTCGCACTTTTCTCCTCAAGAATATTACACTTGACTTAGTTCGTCAATTGCAACCGGATTAAACTCAAGACATTCAAACAAATCTCATCCCACTTCTCCTGCTTTATGTCGGTTGGCTTATTCTCTTCTAGGGCAAGGTGCAAGTCCTTCTGAACCAAACATCATACATGTCCACCATCCATAGATTGAAGTTGATCTTACTATCAAACCGCTTGCTCTTCGTCTTTTGATCTGCCATCTCCAAGGATCTCGAATAAATCCACAAACCTGATTGCTCTGATATCACTTGTTAGGAATTATGAGGATCTTGTTGAGTCTTTGATACAATCAAACACAAACCACCAAGCAAAACTAGATCGCACCAATCACACAAAGCACACAAGAATTGTTCCGGTTGGGGCTTTCGCCTTAATCCGGGGGAGGAAGAATCGAGTTATTATTTCAACTTAAGAAGATAAAAGAATATTATAATTCTCACCATGACCCTCTCTCAAGCCTATTAGAACTTGATGCTGCTTACAATGGAGAACTCTCTCACCCTTCTCTATGAAGTACTCTCTTCTTCTATTCGGCACTCAATAGAATCATATGGATCTATGAGTCGTTACAATTGTTTATATAGATATAGAGACAAAACCTAAGTTAATATCATGTTACAATAGCCATTGGATAATACATAAGAGATAACCCAACGATAGGAGTCACACGATCTAACTTGAAGAGCAAGTTGGGCTTTTCACGAATCTGCCAGACTCAAGCCCGAAACCCATCAGCGCCGCTAACGGTCGACCGCAACAACAAGTCTGTCGATTGTACCCCTCTCTGGAAGACTTCTCGCAGGGGTCGGTCGACCGCACACGAGTTGCGATCAACCGCAACTTTTACTGTTGCTGCCGCTGATTGTTTCTCGCCACCACTCCGTTTCCAATCGTCTCAATCCCTCCATCGTCTTATCGTCTTCTTATCTGACATCGTATGCATGACATAAACCCAACATGGGTTGGGGTTTTTTTAAAATAACTTTTTTTTATAAAAAAAAGTGTGGAATGCACGTGTTAGTTTTCCTCCTTTTTCTCTCCTCTCTGTTTTGAAATAGAGAAAGAAGATAGGGGGTAGACCCATTAGTATAACTACTAATTTATACGTGTGATGCACGTCTTATTAAATATATATTTTTTAAAGTAAAAAATTTGACATAGTCTGGCCTCGAACCTGAGACCTCTTTTACATTAGTTATACACGGATAATTCATGTCTTAATAATTTTTTAAAATAAAAAATAAAAACTTTGACGTAATAAGGACTCGAACCTAAAACCTCCTCCATGTCAGTTCGTGCATCACACACGTTGATAGATTGATGAATGACACTAAGGCCTTCCTCCATTATAATATTAGATATAGAGAGTAGAGATTAGAGATTAGAGATATATAGTTATAATATGGACTGAGTTAAATTCCTCCAACGTGATCACATCACATCTTTCATAATCTAGTGTTTAACTCAATTTTTGAGAGCGAATTTCACATTGTCAGTGGTATTTATGAAATAAGGATATATATGTAATTGTCTCCTGTGTATGCGATAACTCTCTCCCGAAGATGATCCATATCCATCCAGCCTTTTCAATTTAATTGCAACTAAACATTAACAATTAAGAGAAATGCTACGAGTACCCCAAGTTAATATAGTTGATCAATAACAATTAAGAGAAATGCTACGAGTACCCCAAGTTAATATAGTTGATGTGTAATGTGTTGGCAATCTAGGTGGCTTAAATAGTTATAATAAGTATCTTTACCTAAGCTAATATTGTTTGAATTAATTTTCTTTAAATATATCGTTGATTTTCTTTCCATATGAGAATTCTTGTCTAAATCAGGATTATAGATGATGCGGTTTGTTTTTGGGGGGTGGCTGCACGGAGTAGGCGGGAGTGAGGTGGAGATCGAATGTTCGGCTCGGATCCAGAGGTCTCGTGTACCTGCACTCGGTCTAGAAACACCGGGGTTGGTCCCGGTGGTAGACCCTCCGACGATCTAGTCAGTTACTGAAGAGTAACAGTAGCTAGGGTTTTTTAGAGGGAAAAGATTGATTACCTTTTGAAGGGGTAGAGGGTCTGGTATTTATAGGCAGTGCCAACCGGGTCTGGACCCGTTTGGGGCCGGGTCTGCATCGGGTTGCCCGTAGGCCTGATGTGGCGGAAGCCCAGGCGGTTTAGGGCTGACGTGACGGGAGCCCAGGCGGGTTAGGGCTGACGTGGCAGGAGCCCAGGCGGGTTAGGGCTGACATGGCGGATCTGGATGATCGGGGATGTGGCACCTTTTGAGGGAATCCTGTGGCCCAGGAGGGGCCACGTCATCTGACCCATATCAGGAGCCCCCCACTCCTGGAGGGCTAGGTGACCCAGCCGTGTATGAGTGGTTTTTTGCCTCTGTAGGAAGAGCGGGGTGGTGTGTACGGCAAGGAATGGGATCTATATATTTCAGAAGAGGTTAGTGGGGTAGGGTGAAGGGATCCTCTATTGGAGTCATGCGGATCGTCGGAGCTCGACCGACCGAGCATAGAGGGTTGGCGGACGAGCCTCCTTACTGGTTAGAAAAGCAAGGGGGCATCGAGACCTGTGGAACAAGAGCTCTTCTTGCCGAGCGTATCGGGTCGTCAGCCGAGCCCCTCGATGTTAGGGGATAGTTTTTGGGCTCGCGGTGCTAACCGAGTGTCGACCCCGATGCCATTTAACCGAGTGAGTAGGGGGGTCGGTCGGCGGGGCCCTCACTTGTTGGAAAGGCAAGGGGATGCAGGAGTCAAGAGCTAGGGACCTTCTTGCCGAGCGTTAAGGGTCGGCGGACAAGCCCCTCACTTGTTGAAGAAGTAAGGGGATCATAGTGGCTCGCAGTACCATCCGAGCGTCAAGCCTCCTGTTGAACAGAGGAGAATTTTGGGGCTTGCGGCACCCTTTGAGCGTCGAGCCTCCTGACTTGTTGGAAAAGCCTGGGATTTTTTGTGGCTCGTGGTACCATCCGAGCGTCGAGCCTCCCGTCGAATAGAGGAGGATTTTGGGGCTCACGGTACCATCCGAGCGTCGAGCCTCCTGTCGAATAAAGGAGGATTTTGGGGCTCACAGTAACATCCGAGCGTCGAGCATTCTGTCGAATAGAGGAGGGTTTTAGGGCTCGCGGTACCATCCGAGCATCGAGTCTCCTGTCGAATAGAGGAGGATTTTAGGTCTTGCGGTACCATCCGAGCACGAAGCCTCCTGACTTATTTAAAAAGCTTGGGGTTTTTGGTGGCTCGCTGCACCATCTGAGCGTCGAGCCTCCTGTCGAATAGAGGAGGATTTTGGGGCTCGCGGTACCATCCGAGCGTTGAGCCTCCTGTCGAATAAAGGATAATTTTGGGACTTGCTGTACCATCCGAGCATCGAGCCTCCTATCGAATAGAGGATGATTTTGGGGCTCACGGTACCATCCAAGCATCGAGCCTCCCGTCGAATAGAGGAGGATTTTGGGGCTCACGGTACCATCCAAGCGTCGACCTCCTGTCGAATAGAGGGAGATTTTGGGGCTCGCGGTACCATCCGAGCGCCGAACCTCCTGTCGAATAGATGAGGATTTTGGGGATTGCGGTACCATCCGAGCACCAAACCTCCTGTCGAATAGAGGAGGATTTGGGGCTCGTGGTACCATCCGAGCGTCGAGCCTCCTGACTTGTTGGAAAAGCCTAGGGTCCTCACTAGTGGCTGGCCATGCGTTCTAAGCCATTTGTATCGACTGAGAGTGCCGAGGGTAAAGGGGTAATTTTGCACCCCACGTCACAGGCGCGTGAATCGAAGCAACTCAGGTCTTAGTGGCCGTTGGATCTTGGTGATCAAGATCCAATGGTTAGATCTTTTTGAGAAATTCGAGAAGTCTCTTTCTCTGTTATAAATCCCCCCTCCCTTTCTTTCTCTCCTTCATTTCCTCACTTGTGTTTTCCAACTTTCAAGAACAGGGGTTTTTTCTCGTTTGCCGTCGACGACCTTTTTTCGGTGATCTTTTTGTTTGCGCGGTATTTTCAGGTTAGTATTTCTAATGCGTAATGTTGCGCTCTCAGTCTGGCTCCGAGGCAAGCTCGTCAGGCCATTCCGAAAAGGAAGTTGAGTCACCTTTGACGTCTTGATCCCTGAGCGATTATGGAATTAAAGAGGAGGTTCTGTCAGATCCAGGGTTGGATGGTGGGGATGAGGTAGTTTTTGTCTTGCAACCTTTGAGATCTCGTAGGCCAGGGAAGGTGCTTGTGGATAGGGGCGAGGGCAAGGAGGAAGAGGAGGACCCCGAAGGAGAGGGGGATGTTAATGACGACGAGGATGAGGAGGAAGAGGAAGGCGATGAAGAAGAGCAAGACCCCGAGGGAGAGGGGGACGATGAGGAAGAGTAGGACCCTGAGGGAGAGGGGGACATTGAATACGAGGAGGATGAGGAGGAAGATTCTGAAGGGAACCAGGGAGAGCCCGATCAGGGTGCCGGGGGAGACGATGTTCGAGGAGATGCGGGGAAGGTGCTGTAGGAGGGGTAGCCGAGGGCGAGGGTGAACTCCCTCCTCTGCCACCATTGTCGACCCCATCTCCGGAGAGGAAATCTCATCCTCGTAGGAGGAAGAGGAAATGGATCCATCCAGATAGCCCCCCCCCCTCGTGCCAAATAAATATTGCCCTGGACCGGGGTTTGAGTTTGCCCCTGTCACCTTCAAAAATCTCGAGTCGATTAGGATGTATCCTGATGATGTTAAAGATCTCGCTCTGCTCCCCTCCGTATCGGGGGACGAGAGTCGGGTGAAGATCAGGATGGACGGTATCCAGTGTGTCCTGAGGGCAAACTACCTGCACATCCTGAGGGCAGCCTACTTTATCCCCAAGGAGTTCGAAATCCGAATTTTGAGCCCCGGTCTTGATCTGACCACCACTCTTGCGCCGGGCTACTGCATTTTTCCCGAGGATGCCTTCATCTCGAGACTTAGGCTGCCGTTGCACCCCTTCATCAAAAGGGTTTTGAATTGAGCGAAGTTGATCCCGATGCAGTACGGTCCCAATTTGTGGAAATATTTGGTCTGCTTTATCTTGAAGTTCTAGGAGAAGGGGATCAAGCCGAGGCTTACGTACTTTCGCGCTATCTTGGGGATGAGCTCATTAGGTGATGCGGAGGGAATCTTCTATCTTTCGCCGCAACCTCACAAGAAGGTGATGCACGGCCATCCGGACTCCATCAAAGGATGGAAGGAGAAGTACTTCATAGTCCGGAGCGAGAAGCCTTGGAGGATTCTGACCACCTGGAACTTTTTTAAGCCAAACCATAAACCTCCGAAGCGCACCGAGTTGATGGAGAAAGAATGGGCGAAGGTGGAGAAGATCGTTGGGGGGCACATCATAGGGTGGCCCCGAGTGACGAAAATGCACCTGGCCCGAGCCGGACTGAGCCCAGCCGACCCTAGTATGTTTTTGTTCTGAATTTTCCTATTTCTCTTCCTTCGTGTTAACATTTGCCTCTCTTCTTCCATTTTGCAGAGATGACGGCCAAGCAGCTTGACAACAGGCAGGCCTTGTTGGCCGTTGCCACCAAGAGGAGGGCGGAGAAGGAAAAGAAGGCGGAGCAGGAAAAGGCAGCTGCCCAAGGTGCGGGATCCAGCAAGGGGCCGGCCTCGGAGGCTGTGGATCCATCCTCGAAGAAGGCGAAGAAGCATCACCACACGCCGAGGGCGTCTAGGGAGGCGGGGGGAAGCTCCGGTAGCAGAAAGACCTTCGAGGTCCCGGAGCAGAGGCTTCCCCCACCTCGGCCCAGTGCCGAGCAGATGGTCGGGCAACAGGGACTGAGGCCGCATGCCCTAGTTTGGTCGGTTCTCGCCGGGGATTCCCTGCTTGAGGGTCCAGTGGCCATAGAGGTGGTCAAGAACATTGCCACAGAGCGAGATCATATGGCTCTGGCGTTGCAGACGTCTGAGATAGCCTTTATGAGGTGGTCTCAGGCACAGCTCTTGGTGAGTGCTTGTAATTTTGCTTTGCGTTTAGACTCTAGAATTTCTTCTAACTTTTTCTTCCTTGGAGAGGCGATGCTTCGTGGGCAGCACTTTCAGAAGTGCTTGGAGAAGGAGGTCCTCATTGAGAGGAGGAACGCGGAGAAGTGTTTCCGCGAGGTGACCAAGTTATCGAACAAGCTGAAGGAGTATCGGAGCATGGAGGCGGTCCACGAGGCCCAGATGGCCTCGATAGCCGATTATCACAAAAAAGAAGTGGATCGTCTGAAGGAGAAGGCCCAGGCAGAAGCTGAGAAGGCGCGGAAGGCCATGGAGGAAGCGGAGATCACCATGGCGGATACCCTGATCCTAGCACAGGACGAGGCCTATGATAAGGCTAAGGAACATTTTTGGTTGATCTATCTGGACAAGAGGGTCGACCACCTCCACTACAACTGGCAGCCCGAGCATCCGCCGACATCCGGTGGCGAGGAGATGAGGGACCCTCACCAAGAGGAAGTCGGGGGCGACCCTACTGATGAAGAGGTGCCACCCCCCCCCCCCCCCCCCCCTCCCAAGCATAGTTTAGGCTCTCCCTTTTGATTTTGTAAACGCCGTGCGCAGACTGACCACTGCCTTTTGTAGTAAAAAAAATGAACTTAATGCAAGATAATTTTTTTGCTGATGCTCCATGACTTGTGATTTTTTAGTCTCTTTTGTGACTTGTTGTATTTTCCATCTTTTTGATAGATGCATAGGTCCTCGGTGCCGAACATATTTCTGCCGAGGCCTCCTTGGTCCAAGCTGGGCTGGGCGCCATGGAGAGTGCTCTGGCTCGCCAACGTAAGCAGGCTTGAGACCGAGCAGCAGCAGTGAATTAATTCATGAATAAGTCTAGGGAGCTCAGCTTGGAGGTCGCTCGTCTGAGGAAAACCATAGCCGACCGGGACTGGTGGGTAATTGAGACGAACTGGTCTATCTCGGATGCCTCGAGTGGGCGGCCGGCTTCGGAGTCTTTTCTTCATGAGGCTGTTGTTGAGAAAGAGTTGGAGATCCACCGACTGAAGCTGGTGCTTGGTGCCGGTTTAATCGAGGAGGCGAGCAATTCCGTACTGGGACCATCTCCAACCTTTTTCTTGAAGGGGGCCAAGCCTGACGATGCGGAAAGCTCAGTTGCTGGGGAGTCTTCCCCGGTTGGGCCGGTCGAGCGTGAGAAAGAACCCGAGGGAAGCGCCGAATTTGAGTTTTAAGCCGAGCGATGAGTGATTTGTAAGCTTTTCATTATATTGGTGCTGCCGTTATTGGCGCTCAATGAGTAGTAATAAAAAAATTCCCGACTTCTTTAACTTTGACGATTCATTGAGTGAGGATTTTTGCCGAGCTCGGCCTTGTAAGGGGTCGCCGCCGAGGCAAAAAGGCTGCACGGTAGCTTCTTGCAAGCAACACATAATTGGTGGCGTTTCGCCTTTCGATAAGCATTAATGGCGACGTTTCGCCTTCCATCGTTTGGACTTCCTGATGCAATAAATGCACTTCTCAGGTGGCTATATAACCCCCATCCCATCATTGTTTTTATCAGGAATTGAGATTGACTCATCTGCAATAAGATTTGGGTGCCTGCCGAAGGTGGGCATCCTAGAGAGAACTTTGGTCCGAGAGTTTCGGATTAGTGGCGCACCAATCACCGTCGAACAATTTGGGGTTTTGGCCTTTAGGGCCGTAAACCCCGGGTTGTTCGTTGGTGACTGGTGGGCCGATCAATTGGTTCAGATGCTCAGTGTGAGTCCTGGGTCGGTGGCTCCCCTGCTGCCCTTGAACAATTCGGGGTTTTGGCTCTAAAAGCCGTAAACCCCAAGTTGCTCGAGGGTGAGAGGTGGGTCAACCAACGGTCCGGGACTTGGGGCGTTTGCCAAAGGTGGGCACCCTAAACCTTAATGAAAACTTTTTGAAATGGCTGTGGGGGACGGTCGTGGCAAGCATAAAACGGCCGTGGGGAAGGTCGTCACCGAGCGTAAAGGTCGCGTGGCTCTGAAAAAAGCCAAATGCCTTACTCGAGGTCGACAACGAGCCTCCACACCTGTTCTCAGGTAGATAGCACGAGTGTAGCTGGTGGTTGCCGCCGAGCGCATAGGTTGATGGGATTGAACAAGCCCAAACCATGCCCGAGGCAAGTACCGAGCCCCCATACTTTAGAGAAGCCAGTGATGGGCGTAGCTAAAGGTCGTCACCGAGCGTAAAGGTCATGGCTTTGAAGAAAGCCAAACACCTTGCTCGAGATCGACGACGAGCCCCCATACCTGTTCTCAGGTAGATAGCATGGGTGTAGCTGGCAGTTGCCACCGAGCTCATAGGTTGATGGGCATGAACAGGCCCAAACCATGCCCGAGGTAGATGCCGAGCCCCCATACCTTAGAGAAGCCAGTGATAGGCATAGCTGAAGGTCGTCACTGATCGTAAAGGTCATGGATTTGAAGAAAGCCAAATGCCTTGCTCGAGGTCGGCGACGAGCCCCCAGACCTGTTCTCAGGTAGATAGCATGTGTAGCTGGCAGTTGCCGCCGAGCGCATAGGTTGATGGGCTTGAACAGGCCTAAACCATGCCCGAAGTAGATACCGAGCCCCCATACCTTAGAGAAGACGGTGATGGGTGTAGCTGAAGGTTGTCACCGAGCATAAAGGTCGCGTGGCTTTGAAAAAAGCCAAACACCTTGCTTGAGGTCAACGACGAGCCCCCATACCTGTTCTCAGGTAGACAGCATGGGTGTAGCTGGCGGTTGCCGCCGAGTGCATAGGTTGATGGGCTTGAACAAGCCCAAACCATGCCCGAGGCAGATGCCGAGCCCCCATACCTTAGAGAAGTCAGTGATGGGCATAGCTGAAAGTCGTCACCGAGCGTAAAGGTCATGGCTTTGAGAAAAGCCAAACGCCTTGCTCGAGGTTAACGACAAGCCCCCATACCTGTTCTCTCAGGTAGATAGCACGGGTGTAGCTGGCGGTTGCCGCCGAGCGCGTAGGTTGATGGGCTTGAACAAGCCCAAACCATGCCCGAGGCAGATGCCGAGCCCCCATACCTTAGGGAATCCGGTGATGTATATTTTTCCGTTTAGCTCGAGGCACCGTCTGGGGGCCGAGCCCCGAGTTTGTATGAGGAGTTTTTTGTGGCTCGCAGTTTCTTCCGAGTGCCGAGCCCTAAGGTTGTAAGAGAAGCTTTTTGTGGTTCGCAGTTTCATCCGAGCCTCGAGCGTTAAGCTTGTAAGGGAAGCTTTTGTGGCTCGCGGTTTCTTCTGAGCGCTGAGCCCTAAGCTTGTAAGAGAAGCTTTTTGTGGCTTGCGGTTTCATCCGAGCCTTGAGCATTTAGCTTGTAAGGGAAGCTTTTTGTGGCTCACAATTTCTTTCGAGCGCTGAACCCTAAGCTTCTAAGAGAAGCTTTTTATGGCTCGCTGTTTCATCCGAGCCTCGAGCGTTAAGCTTGTAAGGGAAGATTTTTGTGGCTTGCGGTTTCTTCCGAGCATCGAGCGTTAAGCTTGTAAGGAAAGCTTGTTGTGGCTCGCGGTGACATCCGAGCCTCGAGCGTTAAGCTTGTAAGGGAAGCTTTTTGTGGCTTGCGGTTTCATCCGAGCCTTGAACGTTAAGCTTGTAAGGGAAGCTTTTTGTGGCTCATGGTTTCTTCCGAGCGTCGAGCGTTAAGCTTGTAAGGGAAGCTTGTTATGGCTCGCAGTGATATCCGAGCCTCGAGCATTAAGCTTGTAAGGGAAGCTTTTTGTGGCTCGCAGTTTCTTCCGAGCACTGAACCCTAAACTTCTAAGAGAAGCTTTTTGTGGCTCGCGGTTTCTTCCGCGTGCCAAGCCCGAAACGTGTTCTTTAAAGAAAGCTTATACAAAGTCAAAGCTTGTTTTAAGAAAGCTGGTATAATTTCAACATACTTGAACTTTACAAGAACAATGCACGACGTGCCGATTACATTTTTCATCATTTACAATGGGTGAAGAGGCTAACCCTCCCCTTCTAGGAATTTGATGTGGCGCTCCGCGTTCCAGGGCCTCTTGATAGTCTTGCCCTTCGGGTCGGTTAGGTGGTACGTGCCCAGGCGTATGACCTCAGATACCTTGTATGGGCCTTTCCAGTTTGGGACCAATTTTCTCTTTTGGCCGGGGTTGGATACCTCCAGCTTCAGGAGGACAAGGTCCCCCAACTTGATGTTGGTGGGACACACCTTTTTATTGTTGAACCTTTCGATCCTCTGTTGGTAGGTGTTCCTTCTTATGGCGGATTTCTTCCTGACCTCGTCTATGAGATCCAGGTCGGCACGTAGTTGTGCCGAGTTTCTTGTTCGTCGAAGGCCATGATCCGAGGTGAAGGGACCCCTATCTCCAGGGGGATCATGGCCTCCGCGTCGTATGTCAGATTGAATGGCGACTCTCCCGTGGGGATTCTCTTCGTCATTCGGTGGGCCCAGAGAACACTCGGCAGCTCGTCGACCCATAACCCTTATTTCTTGAGTCCGTCGAGAATCTGGCAGTTCGCGTTCTCGGCCTGGCCGTTTGACTGCGGGTGGCATACTGAAGAAAAGTGCGGCTGGATTCCGAGATCCTCGCAGAACTTTCGAAAATTCTTACTCGCGAATTGAGTCCCATTATCTGTGATGAGTACTTGTGGAATTCCGAATCGGCAGACGATGTTTTTCCAGAATAATTGTTGGGTTTGCTGCTTGGTGATCGTAGTCAGAGGCTCGGCCTCGATCCACTTCGTGAAGTAGTCGATCGCCACTATGAGAAACTTTCTTTGGCCTATTGCCTTCGGAAATGGGCCTACCAGATCCATCCCCCACATAGCAAAGGGAGTGGGACTGGCCAGGGAGCGGAGGTTCGCTTGCAGATCACTTTTTATCGGTGAGAACCTTTGGCAGGGGCCACACTTCTTTACCATGGCCAGGGCGTCTTGGAGCATTATGGGCCAGTAGTGTAACGCCCCGAATCCCAAATACAACTGAATTCGAGAGTTCTACAGGATCTTTCCACTTCATTTAGTACAATTTTACAAGGAAATTTGAACTTTTCACTTTACATCAGAGTTTACATAAAACTTTACACTTTACATTGCACAGCAGAAGTAAAATTTACAACAATTGAATAAATGTACAACAACATTGAATAATCTTTAAGTATCTGTTCCTTTTTATCATGTCATTACCTTGCATATAAAACTATGGGTACGTCAGTTTATTCAACCGACGAACATTATACACGGCCATCCTCTCTATGCCGGAAATAGTATAACTCATTTTCCATATTTAACAAACACAAACTTGTTACATATCAAACTAAAGGGAATACCCTAATGATGTCGTGTTGTGATTGTGTACTTAGTCCTTAATGCAGTTATTTATATTATATGACACTAATGCACACTTGTTCGGATTCTATGCATCTCATACTACATAGGTCCGAGGGCAAGCCCTTAATCGTTCTTCATCTTGTAGGGTTCAATCCCTCGTCATGACTTACTCTACTACTGTAACTACGGTAAGTATCCTAGATGTTTTCTGACCTACGAACTCATGTCTAGGCTCCCTGGAGGGAATCCCAATGCACTGACACATGACTCATCATGCAGGCATCCTGTGGTAATTCAGCTCCTACCATAGATATGACACCACCCGCAGTCTTCAAACATCCCACGAGCGTCGCCACCGGGACGGTACTCTGGAGCAGTTTCCACGCCCTATCATGGCTCATCATGGGACATCCTGGGATACGCTCTCGCCGCTAATCCAATGGCCCTCATACTCAATGTTTTTCTCTTACTTTCATCACATCTTCACTATGTAACTAATCCTTAGTTCTAATGAAATAGAATCATGAACAAAATCAAAAGCACTAGAGTTAGCCTCTCCACTAAACCGGATTTATTCATTTATTCAAACATGACCAACCTTGGTCTTTCATTTCAAATTTCATTTTATTTCTTTCCAAATGCCGGGGGAGACTTAGCTACTCTTTTGTTTCAATTTCAATTCACAATGAGCGTTTCCAACTCATAAGTTCACATGTTGAGTTATCATACTCAAAAGTATTTTTCTTTTCCAATCATGATTTCTAAATTGTTCAATAGTCCATAATTATACATTAAATTCAACTATTCGTCATGTAACTCATAGAATATTAATTTCACATTAAAGCCCACATCACTAATTATTCAATCAAAGATGGACATTTACACTTCATAATTTGTCGCAATATTCTCTATTGAGAATAATTCACATCACTTCACAAAATATAATTTCTATCTTTATTATTCTTCCTTTCTAATATTTTATATCAAGTCCTTTTGCAAAGTGCAATTTTCATAACATACAAGTATAGGACATTTATTCACAAAACATACTTCATTTCATGTAAATAATTCCCAAATTATTTTTCATAAATCCCCCATAATTTTAGAATAATAACCATATTTTTTCCATAATTTTTCAATCATCGAAAATACCAAAAAAAATAAAATTTCCCCAAAGTTTAATACTGGCCGAGCCCAGCTTCGAACCAGCAACCACCAAGAAGCAAACCGCACGCTCTGGCCACTAGGCCGAGTGTGCCAATCGATATAAAGGGGGGTTGAGAGCTTTAAATGCTCTCGGCTGTAGTATTTATGCTTTTTCAAAAAAATACAAAAAGCATGGTGCTAAGGGGATTCGAACCAGCGACTCAAGAGAATACAGCCGCGCGCTCTAACCATCTGGCTACTTGCACTCATGTTGTCATATTTCAACCCGTAGTCTAGTTAGATCTATCCCCTCTGTTTAGTAAATATTTTGATGTTCAACGATCTCTCATTTCGCTTTGCTTTTATAAAAATTACTGTAAATTTTCAGATTGACTAACATCATCATAAACTATATTCCAGTATATAGAAAATAATTTTTTAACAATTAAAACATATTTTTCATACAATTAATTCGAATTCTAAATTATCACTACCACATTTCTTTTTTTTTGACATTTCTTAACAATTAATATCACCAATCTCTTTATTAGCAAACTTCATATTAATTTCCTGTTTTTAATCATTTACCAATATACAAAAATCTATATTTTAATTCATTCATTTCAATACAATACAAAGATTCATTTAAACACATAAAGTAGCATTGTTAATCTACTAACTTTTGTGTATAATATGTGATGTAAATAATGAAACTTTCTTCAACAATCCATGGCTATAATCAATTCACACAAAATTTAGCCTTTACTAATAAAACCACATACAATTGCACATCCACATTCCAATCAATTTATAGATCAATTTTCCAATTAAATGTGTACTCTTATTAATCTTTTTCATGCATCATTTTTTCATTCAAATCTAGCATGCATTCCTATTTAGAAATATAGAAAATTTACCCACCTTAAATGGAGAGAAAAATACAACTAGCAACCTCCTAAACGAATGTCCTTGCGAACGAACGATCCTCCTCCTAGAAGCGCGCACTCGAGCCTCCAAGCACACCAACTGAATGCTCTCCTTGATGATCGCCGGCGTCTCCCCTTCTTGATGATGCAAGCACAATCCCCACACAAACTCTCAATCTTTTACTCACATACTAACTACTAGATAATTGTATTTTAGACTATAGGTTGGAAGGATTAATTAGCACAAGAATACTAGCCAAAGGGGGGGGTATTTATACTAAAAAAAATAGGAGAATGGATGGCTAAGATTGAAGTAGGAGTTAGGGACAAATGGCTGAGATTTAAGGAGGAGTTACACTAACTACCCATGATCAAGTAACCACCTCCACCATGACTCCACTCAAATTTTGATTTTCCTCCAAGATCACAACCGGCCTAGCATCCATCATGTGCATTTGCACGTGTACGTGTAGTGCACGTGTATGCAACTTGGTCTCTATTTAAAATTTGTACATTATATTTTACATAAAAATAAACTTTAAATTGTATCCTACATGACAAGTTGTATTTAAAAATAAAATAGCTCATGGGCTTTAGTTTTTTGGGCCAAAATAATAATTATAAAAATAAAAAATGAATTTAAATTTTTGGGCTTTAAGAATAAAAAGCTTTTTGTCTAATTGAAAGAAGGCTTTGTATAAAATAATTAAAAGCACATATTTAAACATCTACGCTCATCATGATGAAAATATTTACCAAAAATATTGCACATGCACACTATGTGCAAAATAAAATAATTTTCATTAAATGGAAATCGGGGCATTACAAGTAGTACCCGTGATTCAGAGCCTTTCGCGCAAGCGATCAGCTTTCTATATGGCACCTGCCAATTCCTTCATGGAGCTCCTTGAAAGCATATTTTGCTTTGTCGGCGGTTAAGCAGCGGAGATAGGGTCTTCCGTCCATCATGTTGTATGACCTTTGAAGAGGGTCTCGCTGATCATGGCGAACCTCTCTGAACGAACCTTGATTCATCTTGCCTCGGCTCGGTCTTCGGGGAGCTCTCCTTTGATTAGAAACTTCTTAATGGGAGTGGTCCAATTGTCAGGATGAGCTCCGTCTTCAATGCAGAGGGTCTCAGGGAGGTCAGTACTCGGCTTTAGGAGTACTTTGATCAGGACGGTGCGGTCGAGATCCTCGAAGGATGAGGAAGCTAACATTGATAGAGCGTCAGCCTGGGCATTCTGCTCTCTGGGGATCCTTATGACTGTGGATTCTTCAAAGGATGCCAATAGTCGCTGGACCACGGCCAAGTACCTGATCATCCGATCGTCACGGACCTCGTACTCTCCAGTGATCTGATTGACCACGAGCTGAGAGTCGCTAAAGGCCCTGATCTGTCTGGCGACTACCTGGTGCACCAAGGTGAGCCCAATAATTATGGCCTCATACTCAGCCTCGTTGTTAAAAGCTGGGAAGTTGAGGCGGAGGCAATATTAAAGGAGGAAACTGTCAGGGCCTCGCAGAATGATGCCCGCACCACTTTTCGCTTCGCAGGAGGACCCGTCGACGTAAATTTTCTATGTCTGGTCGACCTCCACGCTTTCAGGTTGCTCGGAGATGGTGCATTCCGTAATGAACTCAGTGAGGGCCTGCCCTTTGATGGCCATCCTTGGCTGGTAGACAATGTCGTATTGACTGAGCTCGATCGATCACTTGACTAGTCGTCCGGAGCTCTCAGGTTTGTAGAGCACAACCTTTAAAGGCTGATCTGTGAGCACTTGAATTGAATGCGCCTGGAAATAGGGACGGAGCTTCTGTGCGGCCATGACCAAGGTGTATTCTCCTTTTTCTATTCTTGAGTATCTGGTCTCGGCTGCGAGCAGAACCTTGCTCATGTAGTATAGCAGCTTCTGGACTCCGTCTTCTTCTCGGGAGAGGACAGCACTGAGCACAATTTTTTAGGCCGAAAGATAAAGCCAGAGTGGCTTACCTGGTTCGGGCTTGCTAAGGAGAGGAGGGTTGGCAAGGTACTCTTTTAATTGGACAAACGCCTCTTGTTGCTGAGTACCCCACTCGAAGCCTCCGGTTCTGTGCAAAACCTTGAAGAATGGGAGGGACTTCTCTCCGGACTTGGAGAGGAAACGGCCGATGGCCGCCAGTCTTCCCGTGAGCCTCTGGACTTCCTTGGTGTTTCTAGGGGAGGCCATGTCTATTATGGCCTAGATTTTCTCGGGGTTCATCTCGATGCCGTGTTGGCTGACGACGAACCAGAAGAATTTTCCCGACGAGATGCCGAATGCACACTTCACCGGATTGAGTCTCATATTGTGGGTCCGAAAGACCCCAAGGGGTTCTTCCAGGTCGGCGATGTGGTCCTGGTCTCGCTGGCTCTTGACGAGCATGTCGTCGACATATACCTCCATATTACGACCGATTTGATCTTTGAAGACTTGGTTGACGAGCCTCTGATAAGTAGCACCGGCATTCTTTAGCCCAAAGGACATAACTCGGTGGCAATAAAGACCTTGGTCCGTGACGAAGGAAGTCTTGGCTATATCAGGGAGGTACATTCGGATATGGTTGTAGCCAGAGAAGGCATCCATGAAAGAAAGGAGCTCGTGACCCGACGTTGCGTCGATCAGAGCGTCGATGCTAGGGAGAGGGAACGGGTCCTTGGGGCACGCCTTGTTGAGGTCAGTAAAGTCTATGCAGATCCTCCAGCTCCCGCTTGCCTTTCTGACCATTACGACGTTCGCCAGCCACTCAGGATAGCTGACCTCCTGTATGAAATGAGCAGATAAGAGTTTGTCCACCTCCGCTTTCACTGCCTGTTGCCTTTCTGGGGCGAACTTATGTTGCTTCTGGACGATCGGCTTCGAGCCGGGGATCACGCTGAGTTTGTGCATGATCAGATCTTTGGAGATCCCGGGCATATTGGAGGGCTTCCAGGCGAAGAAGTCGACATTGCGGCCAATGCAGTCGATCAGGTTGGATTTGAGGCTGGGAGCAAAGGAGTGGCTCACTCGGAACCACTTCGATACGTCCCCTTTCTCGAACAAGACTTCCTCTAGTTCGTCCGTCGGCTCAGGTTCTGGCTGGCTTCTCTCGGGCTGTAGCTCGACGGCGTCCAGGGGAAACACACCACCCCCGATTACTGTCATGTAACACGATCGTGATGCTTCTGGTTTCCTCGGATGACTCCGACACCTGACTTGGTGGGAATTTCAGCTTTTGGTGGTAGGCCGAGGGGACAGCCTGGAGGGAGCAGAGCTCCGGTCGGCTGAGTATGGCATTGTAGGCTACCTTGACATTCACAACCATGAAGTCCATCGACTTGGTCCGTCTGTGAGGGGTCGTACCGGCGGTGATGTCTAAGGTCACGATCCCCTCTATTGGCACCGGGACGTCGGAGAACCCGTGCAGGGTGTATTCGGCTGGCTTTAGCTTATCTCGGGAGAGTTTGAGGTTCTAGAATGCTTCCAGGAAGAGGATGTTCACCGAGCTCCCGTTGTTCATGAGGATCCGACGAGCCTCGTAGTTTGCCATAATGAGGCTGATGACGAGCGCATCGCAGTGAGGAAGCCTAACTCCCTCCAGGTCTTCCCCTGAGAAGGAGACAGGGAGTTGCTGGACCTGGGGGGAAGGGGGACCCTGGACGGAGTTTACCTCTCGGACGAACGCCTTGTGGGAAGTGCTGGACTCTCCTTCCATGGGTCCCTCCATGGACGCAATGCAAGATGGCTCGACCCTCGGTTTCTTCATGTTCAGGGTTCGGCTCGGGACGTGGTTTGGGTGTTCGAGGAGGAGGCGAAGGCCTCCGGTTCCTCATGTCCCTTTGATCCCGGTCGTCTCCTTATTGGAATTCCAGGAGGTACCCCCGTTTAATGAGGGCCTTGATTTCGTCCTTCAGGGCACGTCAGTGGTCAGTTTGGTGCCCGTTTTCTCGGTGGAAGCAGCAGTAAAATTGCTGATTCCTTTTCTTGTTATTGACCGGTCGAGGGGGGAACTGGACGAGGTCCCTGTCTTCGATTACTAAGAGGATAGTTGACACATTTTGTGTCAACGGTGTGTACCTCTCGAAGCGTGGGACTGGAGGTACCCTCTTCGTGATGGTCCCGTCTTTTGGGACCTTCATAGCCGGCTCTGCCTCGTCGGCCTTTCGCTTCCCCTTCCCCGGGACTTCTTTGGTGTTTTCTGGATTTAGGGCCTCCTCGGCCCGAATGTACTTTTTGACCTGGCTGAGAAGGTCAGGAAAATCGATTGGAGGCTTCTTTGCCAGGGATGCCTTCAACTGGTCGTGCCGGACGTTGTGTCGGAATGCTGCCGATGCGACCCCGAGGTCGAGGGAGGAGACCGACCTCACCTCCGTAGTGTACCTCCGGACGAACTGCCGGAGGAACTCTCCTTCCTTCTTTCGGAGGTCCAGTAGGGACGCGCTCGTTTTCTCAGCTTTTCTGCTGGTAATGAAGTGGGCCAGGAAATTGGCCTCCAGCAGATCGAACGAGTAAACCGAGTCGGGGACGAGCTTGGAGAACCATTCCTGAGCCTGGCCTCGGAGGGTGGCAGGGAAAGCACGGCACAGGAGGAGATCCGAAGTGCTATGAATCATCATGAGGGTCTTGAAACCCTCCATGTGATCAGCAGGATCACCCTCGCCATCATACGTCTCGAATTAGGGAGGTCGGAAATTCTGGGATATTTCTACTTGTAGGATTGTAGCGGAGAAAGGAGGTCGGGTCAGCGTGTGACCCTAAGTCTGCCTCGTGCCACCATCGCCGAAGTGGTCGAGGCGGTTCTCCATCTCCTGGAGGCATTTTAGAATGTCCTCATCATACTCCGGAGGGATCGTCAGGCCGCGCGACGCGCTTGCCCCGACCTCCGATCGTGAGTGAGAGTGGTGGAGCATCTCGTTGACTGGGGTCCCTAGGATAGCCTCCATGATCTCTTTCCAAAAGTCCCGTCTCCAGCCGATGCGGCTGAGCGCCGGCTCCTGCCTTTGGGGCAGAGGTCTGGGATGGTTCGGGGCCGAGTTGGAAGCGGCCCCTCCCCTAGTTCGGCTTGCTTGTTGATTCAGGATGACCCCGCACAGGTCAAGTACGACCGAGTGAGAGGCATCCAACTGGTGTCCAAGGCCGATCCCCGGATTGTTGGATCCATGAGTGTCGGTAGGAACATCCTGAAGAGGGGCGTCCTGGCGACGTGTAGTGGTGACAGCTTTCCTGGCCTTGGGTGCCATGTGAGCTCGGACTGTCGGGATACCGTTGATGGCTAGGCTCAGACTTGTGTCCATACTAGTTCCCACAGACGGTGCCAACCTGATGCGGTTTGTTTTTGGGGATGGCTGCACCAGGTGTGAGTTCTTCTCAATTTGTATTTTTGCAAAAGCTTCGGTACGAATGGTACACCCGACCCTCAGCCGAGGAAACGGCTTGGGAGTATGCGGGAGTGTGGTGGAGATCGGATGTTCGGCTCGGATCTGGAGGTCTCGTGTACCTGCACTCGGTCTAGAAACACCGGGGTTGGTCCCGATGGCAGACCCTCTGACGATCTAGTCAGTTACTGAAGAGTAATAGTAGCTAGGGTTTTTTTGAAGGGAAAGATTGATTACCTTTTGAAGGGGTGGAGGGTCCGGTATTTATAGGCAGTGGCAACCGGGTCTGGACCCGTTTGGGGCCGGGTCTGGACCCAGTTGCCCGTGGGCCTGACGTGGCGGAAGCCCAGGCAGTTTAGGGCTGACGTGTCGGGAGCCCAGGCGGGTTAGGGCTGATGTGGCAGATCTGGATGATCGAGGATGTGGCGCCTTTTGAGAGGATCCTATGGCCCAGGAGGGGCCACATCATCTGACCCATATCAATAGACTAAATCCTGATTAACACTAGAAAAGCGCAATCTTCTATAGACTTGAAGAAGGACTAGAGAGCATCACAAACTTCAATTTATTCAGAGTTCAAAGAATACAACCACAACTTTGCAACAAATTGTATGGATACAGCATACCCTTTCATAATTAAGTATTTCTCAAGTTTTGTGCCATTACATAGCTAATCCTCCAAAACATCAAGAGAATTTCATCTTAAATTAACTCTTCAAAGTATTCAAAAAGTTGGTATCCAAGAAGATGCAATGTTGCTATCACATAAATCAATATGAATGAAAATTATGCTACAAATTAGCTTGATCCCTTCATATTCTTGCCAATAAACACAATCATAAGTACAGGTAATCAAGGAACAATTGAAGATTTTAGTAAACTTACATGGAATTATATTCTTTTTTTTTACTGGTAAAAGATAGGATGAACCTACCTTATATATATATATATAAAGATAAACAGAGTAAAACGATTACAAGATGATAGGGAAGGGATTGGAGGCAGGGTGAGCTCTGCGCATGTCTGAGTTTGAGATGGCATAGCACTGAGTCGTAGAGAGGGCATTGGACTAATGTAGTACTCCTCAACTAGACTCAACGCTATGATCTCACCCCCCCTACATGCAACATAGATAGCTCCCCAAAACAAAATAACCATCCCCCTCTAATAACAGTAGTACACAATTAAGTTTGAAATATTACAAGAGTCGGGACATGCATAGTCCCCAAAAAGAACAAAAAACCTACTGACAGAAGCGCCAAACTTGATGACTATCCTTGGGTGTGACCCATACTTAGAATCGATCAACCTTCCCGTGGCCTCATGAGATCTCGATCGTCAGTATCCTCAAGCTCCTGGAGAATCTTGGTTTTTTTCTTTGAATCTCCGCAGCTATCTAGCCAATGAGAAAACCAGAATTTGATGTTAGATATAAGTTTATCTGCTGTGATAGTCTTGTTGTTAAAAATACTATCATTTCTAGCATGCCATATACTCCAACAGGTTGCCAGTGTAAGCATCAAGAGTGTGTGAACATGTGGTTATGGGAATCAAAGCACCAATGTGTGAAACAGTCAGCCGTTGATGTAGGTAAATTTGTGATGTTGAAGCGGTGTGTGAAGTATTGCCAAGTCTGAACAACCAGTGGGCATTGAAAGAAGATATGGAAGGAGGTTTCGATCGGACATGCACAGGCTGTGCATGTCAGATCACCATCTCATCCTTTAGAATGTAACCTCTCTTTGGAGTTGAGTATTTCCCAACTCAGCATCCAAATAAAAATTTTGCATTTGAGTGGTACTAAATTCTTCCAACAGGCACGGTGGAAGGGAGACATTAGGCCTGAAATACTGTAAATCATAAGCAGACTTGACAGTGAAGTACCTTGAACTAGAGTGTCTCCAAATGGCAGTGTCTGCAGTTGTAGATGGTTGTAAGTTAGAGATAAGTTGAAGGAGCTGGTTCTTCTCGAAGAGGATGTGGGTGGATGTAGAAGTATGAAGGTTTGGTCTCCAAATCCATTTGCCTTGATGAATGTGGCCTTGAGAATACAGTGTGGCATCTTTGTTCCAAGCAGCTTCAAATAAAGTTGGGAATAGTTTGGCGATGCTACTGCCTCCAATCCAATTGGAGGTCCAAAATTTAAGCAGTTGTCCATCTCCCAGTTGCCAGGAAATCCCTTGTTCAAATTGCTCTTTCAGCTTGTAGACGTTCTTCCAGAATTCAGAAGCTTGAGCCTTGCATGTGAAAGAGTTGGTCGCTCTGTTGAAGTATAGGGATTTGAGAATTTGGGTGCAAAAGGATTCCTCAGTTAAGATTTTCCACCACCATTTCATAAGCAGGGCATTGTTGAACTGGCTGAGACTTAAAATCCCTAGGCCTCCTTGCTGTTTGGGCTGGCAAACTCACTTCCAGTTGGTACAAGAGGCTCCGGTAGCATTTGTATCTCCCCCTACCCAAAAGAATCTACTCCGTATTTGGTCAATTCTTGCTATAACCCACTGGGGCAGTTTGAAGAATGAAGCAAAGTAGGTCGGCAAGGCACTCAGTATCGAATTGATGAGGATAAGTCTTCCCCCCTTAGAGCGCAGTCGACCTTTCCAGGTCGATAATCTCCTCTCAATTTTAAGAATAAGAGGTTGCCAATCTCTCTTCTTTAGTTTGCCATTGGATAATGGCATGCCCAAGTATTTGGTGGGTAGGGAGTCATGCTTACAACCCAGGATATATGAGTAAAAGCCTCAAGCTTAGCTTTAGAATACCCAAGTAGATAATGGATGATTTGGAGAGGTTAATGTGAAGGCCTGATATGTTCGCAATAAATGCAGTAGCAACTTTAGATGTATAACATCTTGTTCGTCATCCTTGCAAAATATGAGAGTGTCATCAGCGAATTGTAGTATGACGAGCGAAGCTAGGGAGCCCCTGAGTTGTAGCTGAGAAAAAGTGTCATTGTCTCTTCCACTTCGCAACATTTGTGCCAGCACATCTACAGCCAAGATAAATAACATCGGAGAAAGGGATCGCCTTGCTTTAATCCTCTCTTTGAGTTAATTGTCTTGCCCCCTACCCCATTAACTAGAACAGAGGATTTGGTAAAGTGAAGATTGCTTAAATCCAACTGCACCAGCTTGAACCGAAGCCTCTGGAAACTAGCATTAGCTCAATGAAAGTCCAGCTAATGGTTTCAAAGGCTTTACGGAAGTCAATCTTTAGCATAAGAGTATCTGACTTTTTGGTGCAACATAAATTGATGGCTTCGTGGGCTACAAGGAAACAATCCACTGTTGATTTGCCTTTGAGAAAAGAACTTTGTGAAAAGGAAACCAGAGTGTGCAGTAAGGGGCTTAGTTTGTTTGCAAGGATTTTGGTGAAGATCTTCATAGAACAGTTGATGAGACTGATGGGGCGAAAATCAGAGACTGAGTTAGCACCTTCGCACTTTGGGATTAGGACAATGGTTGAGTAGTTGAGCCTACAATTATCAGCCTTCCCATTCTGTATGTCCAGCAACATACAATATAAATCATCCTGAATGTTCTCCCAATATTGCTGATAGACATGCATCGAGAAGCCATCCGGGCCAGGTGCCGTGTCTCCATTCATGCTGAATACTGCTATTTTTTATCTCTTCCTTACTGATAGGTGCTTCGAGGTCTGATAGGGCAATAGTAGAATTAGGATAAAGAGTTGCCCAGTCGATTCTGAAATCAGGGGATGACCTACTTCCACAGATGTCTCTGAAGTGTTGCTCGAAGCAGGTTCGAATTGAACATTGATCTGTGATAAGATCTCCATTATGAAGAAGGGAATAGATCAAGTTCTTACACCGCCACCTATTAGCAATAGAGTAAAAGAATTTTGTATTGGCATCACCCTCCTTGATCCAAGTTACTCTTGATCTCTGCCTCCAGTAGGTGACCTCCGCTTGCACCAAGCTCTGGTAGTCTCTGTGGGGCATAAAGAGCTCATTTGCAAGAGTACTATCTAAGGGTTAGTTATCTGCGAAGATGTCAAGTTGGTGAATCTTATCAAGAAGGGCCTTCTTGCGAAGTGGAATATGACCAAATTTCTCATTTCTCCATCGCCTGATTCGTTTCTTAAGCAGCACAAGTTTTTGAGCGAAAACATCAACTGAAGAACCTCTGCAGGAAAAGCTCTTCCACCAGGCAGTAATAGAAGGAGTGACAATCCTTCTCAAATTTAAAATAATGGACTCTGGACTGAATGGCCTGAAAGTCGAGGATTAATGGGCAGTGATCAGAGGCGATACGCGGGATGGAGTGTTGGATGCAATTTGGATAGAGTTGTTCAAATTGACTTGAGATTAAGAACCTGTCCAATCTAGTAGGCGCTGGCTTGGCTCTGAGATTATACCAAGTGTATTTTCTACCTGCAAGAGGGAGGTCGATAAGTTGCAGCTGCTGAATCCAATTCCTGAATTCCTTCATATCTCTGCTCGAACTCTGGCCTCCAGTCCTTTCAATGTTTGAAGTGGTCGCATTGAAATTGCCAAAAATGACCCAGGCATCTCATAAGAATCTTCTTCTAAGAATGATTTCGCTGAAGCAAAGGGTTCTGTCATCGAATTTAAAAGGGGCATAAACAGAGGTGATAGACCACTCAGTTCCAGAGGTTCTGTTACGGAAGGAGAAGGAGATTGAAAAAATATCAACTGCATAGTAGTAACAATCAAGGATGTTTTCATCCCATCCAATAAGAATACCACAGCAACTCTCGATAGCATCAAAAGATCTCCAACTGGTGAGAGAAGTGCCGCCAATGGATGCTAACTTTCTGGTGGATGGCTTTGTGAGTTTGGATGCTTGTAGGCAGGCCACATTTATTTGAGCATTTCTAATACCATCCTTGATCATGGCACATTTGTTGGGGTTGCCCAAGCCTCGAACATTCCAACTGCCAATCTTCATTGAAACAAAGAAGAATAAGCAGCAATAACAATACAAAGAGAGGGCCAATAAATCCAGGCACTCAATTGAGCTGCTTTTGTTGATCTGGGGGATCACCAGTATCACTTTCAGGGTGCTTAAGTTTATCGACTGAGTGTGGACCAATAGCCTCCACTCCTACAGATTCAGCTACCTCATTTATATCCTGATTAGAAAATAAAGCAAAAGGATTATTGCAGGCATTGGTAAGTGAAAACATAGAAGAGGAGGTACTTTCATTCTTGCGGGTGGAGGCTGACTTGAGGGAGGATCTTAGATGCTTCATGAAGGGTCTGGTATAGGTTGCTTTAGATGCTGATCTGCACCTCTTGCACCGCTTGCTAGTGCCTACTTCAAAGCCTGGTGAAACAGATCCAAGCTAGAAGAGGAGGTGAGCTTATGGGGCCGAGGGATGAGAGACTTTGTTTTGAAGCTTGAAGCACGCGCTCCCTTAGCTCCAGAGCTGAATTGCATTCCCTTGGGGGCTTCTAGTTTTGCCACTCGCTTGGCAACTGACATCTCAAGAGCAGACTCAACAGCAGGCTGGATCTGTTTGAAAAGAGATAGAGGGATATTGAACACCTTCCCCTTCCAGATCATCTGCCTAATCTCCTCCTCTAGGGAAATGTCGTGAGAGCTTGCGGAGCTATCGGGGTTGTTATTTGATTTGCTGGAAGCAATACCCAAATTGCCCTTAGGGGAATCTGAGGGGATCTCATTAATTAAGGGGGTGTTGAAAACAAACTTTTTGCCTGATTTGGTCCCCACAGGATCAGCAACATTCTTCATCTTAGGGGGGAGACCAATTTGGAACCTTCCAAACTAGAATCCACAACATCAGGAAAATTTAAAAAATTGTCTGCCAGGATAGCCAGATTTGTTTGTTGCTGAGATTGTGCAACAGAATCCCTAACAGAAAGATTTGCCTCTAAGATTGTCGCCTTGCCTTTAGCATCGCCAATGATTCCCTGATTTGGCGGGTGATTGACTCCATCATTTTTCTCAACTGGAGATTCTTGACAGCGCTAGAAGGAGGTGGAAGAGCCACTCCCTGAAGTGAACAGTTGGACTTTGCCTTTCGCCACGTCCTCCGAAGGGATGGGGTTGCCGAGTATAAGCACTGGTACATCATGGATCTGAAGCTCCTGTGTCCATGGCACAATGTAGTGGATTTGGATATTCTTTGGAATGTGGCTGACATCTTCCACTTCAATAAGGATAAGGGCTTGGTCCCTAGAAACCACATTCTTCATCTCTCCACTCATGGTGATGAACTTGCCGAATGGTTTCACCAGTTGCTCGAAGGAGGTCGGATTCCACATATGGAAGGGAAGTAGTGGAACATTGATCCAAATAAAACTTGGTTTAGGCTTCAACTTCGCTCCATAGTCCATGGACCATGGCGAGAAGGTTGCGTTAAAGAGGTACTAAATTCTTCAAATAAAACTTGGTTTCACCATTGGTCTTCATTGTCTCCTTCATTTTGAAGGAGGTACTAAATTCTTCAAATTTGAAGACTATGGAGTTTGCCTTCAAAACACTATTCAAACTTTTTAATTCTCATTCTATCTTCTTGCATCTTAACATCTTTTCAAGAATTACTTTCATATCCTTTTAATAAAAGTGTGTATATATATATTAGATGAATGTATCTTATAAAATATTAATCCAAATTTTAATATTTTGATACCGTTAAAAATGTCTCGACAATACCTTTAAGTTGAGACCAATTTTGAATAATGTTTTATCATTTGAAAAAAAATAATTCATACAATATTAATATTTAAAATTATTTATTTATTTTATATTTGCTTAACATATTTCCAAAAGACTATTAAATACATTGCACCAACTCATAATATGTGATCATTAATTGGAAATAGATAAATGAAAAAACGTTGGATAGTGAAATACATAGAACTGGATAAAAACATAAAAAACATTGGAGATGACCTAACGGAATATTAAATTATCTTTAATTTTTATTGTTATTGTAATCTGCTGTCACGTAATTTGCATTGTTTGTTATTGGGTTTTTTTTTGTTGCATGTTGTACTTTAAATTTAATTATTATAATTCTAAATGTTCTATTTCTATCAAAATTTAATATTAAATTATTGTAAATTATAAAAATTATTTGATTAATGTGAATTTACCATTTCATGTATATTCTAGGCAAGGTGATAACTAAATAAAATAATATTTTAGAAAATTTAAAAGTCATTAATAATCGCTTAAAGTAAAATTAATCTAATAATGTGATAATTAAAAATATTTATTCGGAAATTAAAGTAGTTTAAATTTTATTAATATTACGATTAATATATAGTTCATTTTAGTTTAATTAAGAAAAATGAATCAAGTTTGAAGAAATCAAATTTGAAGGCGTGTGGTTGAAATTAATGAGTCTTCAAAATGAAATATTTCAAGAATATTCTTTTTGAAGGCGCCCGTTAGAGATGCTATAAGGCTCTTCTTCAATTATAGGTATATCCGATCCGACTTAGAGATTCTATAGGGCTCTTCTTCAATTATATGTATATCCGATCCGACTAACTGATGAGGACATCATTCCAGTTTAGGATTTTTATTTTATTACCATTTTTTATTTCTGGCAATTATAGCCATATGTAATCTTTTTGTAAATTTTAGATTTTGAGAATATGTTGGAGATGTGTTTCAAGATGTAATTGAGCCTATTTAAAGGCCTTGAGATTAGTGAGAAAGCATGCCATTATTGATTAAAAAAATCTGTGTTGAGTTTTGCTCTTCATTTTCTCCTTTGTGTGATACAATTGAGATCAAATTAGGGTTTGTGATAAATCCTAATCCAATTTTAGAATTAGTGATTAATTCTAAAATTTATCCCCCAATTAGAAAAATCCCCAATACAAATCATAATCCCCTAATCCAAACCTAATCCCCTACTCAAACCCTAATCCTCTATCCCATACCCGTCGCTTCCCCGCTCGCCGCCAACGAGCCACGTCGACCTGATCTGCCATCTGCGTTGGCCTAGTTGCTGACCTGATCTGCCAACTGCGTTGATTTAGTTGCTGACTTTGCTCCCTGTGTTGCTGTGATCTTGGTTGCTGTCCGCTCCTACATCTACGCTGGGTTTCTTCACATTCGGTATACTCTTTCCACTATTAATATTTGTGTTTTACTGCCTTATCATCTAGCTTATTATCTAATTTGCCTGTCGACCACAAAATAATTGATATTGAGTGTTCCACATGCCTGAATATCGTACGAATCAATATTGAACTTCTTACTTGCTAATACACGTAGGGATTTAATTGATTGTAAGGTTGAATTATTAGTCGGAACTGTTACACTTATTCAATTCTTGAAAATCCATCGAACCTGTTAATTGTTACAAATTTCCAACTTAGATCCGCACTTTCATGTTGGTAAAATTAACCCATTAAAATTCTTGGAAATTCTTTATTTTAGGGTTGGTTTTACATCATTTTGGTATCAGAGCCAAGGTTCTTAAAACCTTAGTTCTTGCATCGTAGGCATCATTCTTGCATTCATTTAGGATTGTGTAGTTTTTATTTTTCTTCTTTTATTTTAGTTTATTTCAGATTCATTAATAAAAAAAAAAATAAAAAAAAAATAAAATTTAAAAAAAAATTTAGGACACACCCTATTTCACACTTTTGGTGAATGCGTCTTCGCAGCACCATCACAGACCCTGAAGAGCCTTTCCTATCCCTTTCCAATCACCCAATTAGGAACCCTAGACTTTCCAGACCTGAAATGGACAATTCTGATATCTCCACTACCCTAGCTGCCATCCAAGCAACTCTTGCCAATATCAATCAGAGGCTTGAGAAAGTGGAGCTAAATCAAACCATTGTCCCTGAGCTTCATGGCCATCGTCAGATCCCTCAAGGGAATGTTCATGACGATCGACGCCAAGAACGTGACCCTGACGAACATTATAAAAAGAACGTTAAGGCTGACGTTCCCCAGTTTGAAGGCCACATGGAACCCTAAGCTTACCTCGATTGGATCCGTGCCATGGACCACTACTTTGTGTGGTTCGACATGAGCGAAACCCTTAAAGTTAAATTTGCCACTATGAAATTAACGGGTAAAGCTCAACAACATTGGACCAATCTTGAACATGCCTGCAGAGGCCGAGGCCTGGCACCCATAGCCACTTGGGAGGCCATGAAAGAGAAGCTCACTGAGAGGTATGTACTGTTATCGTTTCACACCCGATTGCTAGATTCGTGGAACCAATTGTATCAAGAAAGTAAATCCACACAAGAATATGTTGATAAATTCGATAACTTCCTTATTCGGTGCAATGCGTTAGGTAAAGAGAGTGAAGAACAAACTCTCTCTAGGTTCAGAGCTGGACTACGAGCTGACCTTAGGAACGAGCTAATCTATAGAAACGTGGACTCAATAGCGGCAGCCTACGCCCTAGTCCTCGACATGGATTCCCTTAAAGCTAGTTCTGATTCTAGGTCCAGCGACTCGAGAGATCATTCATCTAGAATGACCTCTACTGACCCACCTAGACCTCAGCCTCCCTCTCAGCACCCCAACAAATCTTACCCCAGTAAATCTAATTTAAATTTTAATTCACATAGAGATGAACATAAGGGTAAGAACACCGAAAGAGATTACAGTAAGATTGACCCTCTCACTAAGTGCTATAAATGTAAGGGATACGGTCATGTTGCTGGCAACTGTCCTAGTCCAAGTAGGATTAATATAGTAGAGGGTACCGCAGTCATCGCTGATGAGCCCGACAATGAGTTTATCTATGAACCTAATATAAGTGATGACTTTGATGAAAAAGAGGATGACCAGTCTCTCAATTGTATTCAGCCTATCCAGTCACCTCCATTAAGTATACCTGAGACACCCATTCCTTCCCCAGTCACTTGGCAACCCATCGATTGTACCCATGTGTTAGAACATCACAAAGTCACAGAGTCTGCACCCACATTTGCATATAACATTCATGACTTGCATAGAGAAATTTCCAAGGAACTTAATGAGAATAATTTTAACTACAAGTTAATAGCAGATACTAGAAGGAAATTTATAACTTTTGATATTGGTGACGAAGTGATGGTTCGGATTCATCCGGAACGGTTTCCTGTTGGACCCGTTAAGAACTTGAACATACGTACTGCAGGCCCATTTAAGATTTTACATGCAATCAATGATAATACCTATGTCGTTGACCTTCCTAAAGGTTTTGGCATAAGTAAGATTTTCAATATTGAGGATCTAGTACTTTATGAAGGCTCAGAATTCAACCCTAAAAATTTTCTTATAAATGAGCCTACCCTGCAGCCTAATGGTGAGATTCCCCCATTACCTCCACTACCAGATATTACTTACCCATCGACAGAAGAATTGGATAATATTTTAGATGATCAGATAATCTCTACTAGAGATGGTGGTATGCACAAGTATTTGGTAAGGTGGAAAAACAAACCGAAGTCGGATGATACTTGCAGTGATCGTAAGGGGCTCCCGCAACTGGATCCAGATCTTTTGGAGCACGATGACATGATCACTGGTTTTGACTCGATTGGGTCGAGCTCTCTCCCACCCGGAGAGAATGATGAGGACATCATTCCAGTTTAGGATTTTTATTTTATTACCATTTTTTATTTCTGGCAATTATAGCCATATGTAATCTTTTTGTAAATTTTAGATTTTGAGAATATGTTGGAGATGTGTTTCAAGATGTAATTGAGCCTATTTAAAGGCCTTGAGATTAGTGAGAAAGCATGCCATTATTGATTAAAAAAATCTGTGTTGAGTTTTGCTCTTCATTTTCTCTCCTTTGTGTGATACAATTGAGATCAAATTAGGATTTGTGATAAATCCTAATCCAATTTTAGAATTAGTGATTAATTCTAAAATTTATCCCCCAATTAAAAAAATCCCCAATACAAATCATAATCCCCTAATCCAAACCTAATCCCCTACTCAAACCCTAATCCTCTATCCCATACCCGTCGCTTCCCCGCTCGCCGCCAACGAGCCACGTCGACCTGATCTGCCAACTGCGTTGGCCTAGTTGCTGACCTGATCTGCCAACTGCGTTGGTTTAGTTGCTGACTTTGCTCCCTATGTTGCTGTGATCTTGGTTGCTGTCCGCTCCTACATCTACGCTGGGTTTCTTCACATTCGGTATACTCTTTCCACTATTAATATTTGTGTTTTACTGCCTTATCATCTAGTATATTATCTAATTTGCCTGTCGACCACAAAATAATTGAGATTGAGTGTTCCACATGCCTGAATATCGTACGAATCAATATTGAACTTCTTACTTGCTAAAACACGTAGGGATTTAATTGATTGTAAGGTTGAATTATTAGTTGGAACTGTTACACTTATTCAATTCTTGAAAATCCATCGAACCTGTTAATTGTTACAAATTTCCAACTTAGATCCGCACTTTCATGTTGGTAAAATTAACCCATTAAAATTTTTGGAAATTCTCTATTTTAGGGTTGGTTTTACATCACTAACATAGTAATATCTTAAACTCATAGTACTATATAAATTAGAAGAGATAAGACAAGCGATGGCAACAAGAATCTAACAAATAGCAGCCTACAAAATTAACCACCACGTCCACAAAATCCTTTCGTCTCCTTGCCAATCATCAGGCAGTCTCCGAGAACGATGCCTTTTCTGAAACCCTCAAGGCGGTCTCAGGTAACACGGCCCTTTTGTCAGGGATGCAATTATCTTGAGCTGAAAATTGAAGATGGTGAGCTGAAGTGAAGTGGAGAATGGAAGAGAAGCTGGGAGTATCTGTTTTGATCTACTTTGTATTTGTTTATTTCAGGTTGGGAGAATTAATTGTAAATGGGCTGAGATGAGTCAGGTCTAATAGAGTGGTTCGTTAGTTAGCGGAGTCTGTTATAGGATTTACGTGCATTGTATCTGTTTCTCCATCCTTTAAAACAAAGAGGATATCGGTGTAAAAAGAAATTAATCAAGAAACATCAAGAAACTCCTTTAGTTCTTCCCCAATTCTCCAGTCCTTAAACCGTAATTCCATCTTTAATGGCGAATTCCCGACCACCTCGAGTTTCAGTCTCTAACACCTTTCAACAGCCAAAAGACAAACGAACGGCTAGAGCGAGATATTGAGTTCATGAGAGAAAAGCGAGGAAAGAGGACATGATAATCAATGCCTTTCTAGATGAAAAATAATTTTCCCTCATCTTTCTGCAAAATTTCAGGAATGAGCTGAGAATAAGGGGGACATTTGATAAGCCTAGAAATAAAGGGGGAAGGTAACTGCCGTACACCACATAGGCTGCTCATGGGAAGCCAATAGCATTGGTATATATACCCGATATCCAGACCTAATCCGGATCCGACATTGGACCGGAACTGTAACGCCCCGATCCCGACTCACCTGCACACACGGTTACACGTGCGCGCACATAACACGAACAAAACAAATCCTAACAGCTGCCCCACCACAGGCTTGCCTCACAAAAGGTGCCATAGCTTATAAGTACCCTTTTAATCCTAGGCATCATCTATATATAAATAGACTGACTCTCCAAAGCATTTCAACGAAGTTGGACAAATCTCATGTCCCAAACTAACTCAAACAATGTTCCATCACGTGCACTCACCTTTTGTGGGGCAAGCCGGTGATGGACAGTTATTAGGATTTGTTTTGTTCACGTGCGTGCACGTGTAGCAGCGTGCGCAGCTGAGCCGGGCTCGGGGCGTTATAGGAACCGACCCGATCTATATGGGTCTAGATCTGTATCATAAAATAAGATTGGTTGCAATTTCGGGTTTGGATCTGGTTCCAAGTTCGGATCTGCTCAAAATGGATCCAACCCGGACCCGTTAAAAAATATCCAAAAATATGATATTTGAATAACAGAGTTATAGAGATATACACGTAAATAGTAATTGTTGAAGATAGATGTGTAAATATAATATTTATTCATGTACTTAACTGCAAAATTATGAATATCTTAAGTAGGAATTGGATCCGACGAATATGGTTATTTTAAGTAGGAACCGGATCTGGATCCAGACCCAGACCTGATTCTCATGGATCGGGCCCGGGTCTAATTTTTGGACCCGTATGGTATCAGGTCCGAGTCCGTGTGGTGCAGAACCCGAACCGATAGGACTCGACACCAGTACTAGATGCCAACACATTCATTACATTGAGGGATGGTTTGATTGGCTGTATAATGTGTAGAAGATTACTACTTGAAAAAAATATATTACGAAATGAGTTCTAAAAAATAATTTGTTTGCATATAGTTTTACTATAATGTATAATAAATATGAGAAAGAGAATTTTTTTTAAAAAAAGTAGTAAAAAATAATTGTAGATGAGTATGTCGGGTTGTTTTCTTGGATAATGTGAGGAGAGATGAGAGAGAAATCAATTTAAAATTCTGTGAATAATAATACCCCCTCCTTCCTCTCATTTTGTTCGGAAATCTAGGGATGGCAACTGGGCTGGGTCAACCGGCGACCCACCCGCGACCCGGCCCACCAACCCGGCCCGGTTAGCTGTTTGGCGGGTTCGGGTCGAACCCGGTGAACAGTACCGGGTCAACCCGGGTCGCAATTTACGTGAATTGAACTCGCGAAACCCGGCCAACGAACTCGGCCTAACTCACGAATTCAACCCGCCAACCCGCGGGTTGACCCGCGGTTTCGACCCGTTCGACCCGTGACGGGTCGACCGTTGACCCGCGGGTCGAACGGTCGAAATTTCCGCTGTAGCGCTACTTGCGCTCTGTCTAGGACAGAGCTGTTCCGAACAGCTCTATAGCCGTTAGTTAGGTTTTTTTTGTTTTTTTTTCCCACATATTTAGTCTATAAATATCTCCAAAAATTTCATAAAAAATCACACCTCACTCTCTTACTCTCTCTACTATTATACATCATTTGTAAAAAAAATTTCAACAATTGTAGTATTCATCAAACACTTCTACAAGGAGGCATAGACACGATCAAATTTCGGTCGTATCGGAATCAAAATTCAACGTCTTCAACGTCTTAAACTCTCTTCAACCGTCTTCAAATCAACTTCAACATCTCCTCAACTCTTCAATTGCGAAATCGGCAAAGCGCTCCTCCATCTTTTCTATTCTATTCTTATTTTCACGATTTTTTTTACATAGTATTCCACGGTGAACGGTATCAGAATTTCATACCTCTCCCGTTATATTTTTTTTACGTTGTAGTTAAAATTATTGTTCGTTTTTTGAACTTCTCTATCTCAACCCTCTTGTTTTTTAGATTTTTTTTGTATAATTCAACCCTCCTACATTGTATATTTTTTTTACATACTTTAGCACATTACTATATTATGTCTAGATCACGCGGTAGCGGTCGTAGCGAACAAGATTCCTCCTCCTCTTTACGTAGGTCACCAATTATCCCAACTAGTAAGCCCGCCCAAGATTACATTGATCATACTATGGAACAATGGGGTACACACGATGAGGTTGTAGGTGACATACAATTAGAAGAAGAACAACAACAACAACCAACTGAAACCACACAACCCCGTAGTAGTAGGAAAAGTAGAGTAGAAACTAGCGATTGGCATAAGTTTTATGATCATATCCCGGACGAACATACTCCGGGTATAGGTTTGAAAGTTTGTAAAACATGTTCTAAAACATACAAATTCAAGAGGGGTGACGGCACCGGTACAATTAGTAGACATCCAATATAACCATAAAAAACTTCTTGATCAAATACAAGGCCAACAAAAAATCAACCCTAGGACCGGTCAAGTTGACAGCCACCCTTATGATCCTGAACTTGTTCGTTGGGAAATGGCCCGACTAGTCATTAAGGAAGAGTTACCATTTTCCCATCCCGAGAGTAAGAACTTGGAAAATTTTAATCAAACGGCCTTAAACCCTCATTTTAAAAGAATTCCGAGAAGTACTTGCAAATCGGATTGTTTTAAAATGTACATTGAAATGAAGGGCGCTTTGATTGCAATTTTATGGAGTTTAACTTGTAGGGTTAGTTTAACTTCAGATTGTTGGACGGGTGTCAATAATATTCCAATGATGGGAATAACCTGTCATTGGATCGACAATGATTGGATTCTTCAAAAAAGAATCATATCACTTGCGGTGTTACCGTATCCCCATAGTGGCGCTGAAATAGCAAACTGTATTATAGAAATTTGTGATGTTTTTCATATTCGCCATAAAATTATGGCTATTAGTTTTGATAATGCATCTAACAACAATGTAGCAATTACTACTTTAAAATCTGTATTAAACCCTCCATCTGACAATATTTTTCATGTTAGATGTGCATGTCATATTATAAATTTATGTGTTCAAGATGCATTAAGAATAGCTGATCCATATATAGTTAAAATTAGAAATTGTGTACATTTCATTGCATTAAGTGCAAGCATTTTACAAGAATGGAAAGCTTGGTGTAGGGTTAGAAATGTTCCTTTTAGAAAATTTCCAAAGGATGTTAGACACCGATGAAATTCTATTTTTGATTTACTAAATATTGTCACCGATTATAAATCAGTTGTAAATGATTTTGTATCGTAAAAAATATGCACAATTTTGAAATGACTCCCCCCGATTGGTTTTTTGCCGAATCTTTGTTGAAATTTTTATAACCTTTTAAAACCGCAACTTTAAAATTTTCAAAAACATATGAATCTACTTCTAGTAGCATTTTTATTGAATTAGTTAGCATGATGCAAATATTTAACGAAATGTTAAATGATCCCTATATTAGTGACATTGTAAAACCTACATTTCAAAAATTTTTGAAGTATCCTCCTCCTATGTTGATTTGTGTTGCTACTGTTATGGATCCTCGTATCAAATTAGAAGGTACGAAGAATTTGATAGAAATGTTTTTTGGATATTTAGAGATAAATGTAGAATTAACAATTGATTGCGCTACTTTTTTAGTTCAGTTTGAATCTACGTTAAATAACTTGTATGATTATTATGATAGACGTTTTGCTTCTAGTAGTACAACTTCTATAGTTAGTTCTTCTTCTGGTAGTTCTAAAGGTAAGAGTAAAAGTAGAATTGGTGATAGAACATTTAGTTTACTTGAACAAATTCAATCTAAAAAACCTAGGACTAATCAACCAAATGAATTAAATTGGTATAACCAACAGGATACTGAGCCTACTCCTTCTGCACTAGATATTTTACAATGGTGGAAAGAACATGAACACACTTTTAGTATTCTGTTAATTATGGCTAAAGATTTACTAACTCCTCCTGTCTCTACAGTTGCTTCTGAGAGTGCATTTTCTACAAGTGGCAGGGTTCTATCTGATTACAGGAATCGCTTGAAGCCCGAGGCATTAGAGATGCTCGTTTGCACAGAAGACTGGCTGAAGGCTGAAGATAGGACACAAGGGAAAGCACTATCAAGTTCCACAAGTGGGAGCAACTTGCCCGAAGAACAACAATAACAACAACAATACCTTTGCTTGTTATGTCGAATTAGAAAACTTGTACTCAATTAAAATTGTATATAAGAACTATGTTATTGTATAAAACTTATTTGTGAAAACTTGTACTCATTTCATTATAAATTGTTAAAATTGTATAACTTAAATTCATATGAATAATATTTCAAAATATGTTGTCAATTTCACTCTTTCAATCTTATTATTATTATTTAGATTTTTATTGTTTATTAGTATTATTACTTACTTAGTATTATAATAATTATTATTATTATTTTAAGGCTTTAAGTTACCAAAAAAAAAATTTATATATATATATATATATATATTAAACGGGCCAACCCGCGGATCGACCCGGCCCAACCCGGGTTGAACCCTAAAGGGTTCACTGGTTGGGCGGGCCACCCAAAAGAAATCTCAGCCCGGCCCGGCCCGGATAAGAGCCCAACCCGGCCCGAGCCCGCGAATTATACGTGCCAACCCGTTCGGGTTGGGCCCGGCCCGGCCCACTCAACCCGTTCACCATCCCTAGGAAATCAATAGGCCCAAAAAATACTACAGTAATACCCCCCACCGAAATCAAATTCAACCTCTTTTAATGACAAACAACGCAATGAATAGTGTTTTTCTTCAGAAAACATTTTTTTCATTGCTTTTACTGTCAAACAAACCACCCATAAGGGATACAATTGCAGGTATACATGGTAGTTCTTAATTGTCCAAGGAAAATTGTATTGCATAAAGTATTTTTTTTCTAAAAAAAAATTATGGCAAGTTTGCAACCATTAGAGCATCTGTAGTCCTTCAATCTGGAATCTTGGGTATTTGGCATATAGGAATAGGAGGGTTTAAGTTGTAGTCGTTTTAACCCAAAATTTGGGATTTCATTTAAAAAAATCGATGGACGATAGATGATGTCTTGTTCCAAAAAAAAAATTCCGTTTTAAAAAGGTCTCAGATGAGGAATCATTTCCCGTCTAAGGATTAAAAAAAAATAAAATTTAACCACGGACGGGATATCATTTCCCCGTCCAAGAATTTTTTTCCAAATTAACTTCATGTTTAATCCTAATTAAATTTTAAATAAATCTTAAATCTTAATTAAATTTCAATTAAAATCTAATATATACCCATAATAATTTTTTTCGGCTTACTTTTAAAAAATTCTTCACAATTTGGAAAAGTTGGGATCGTCATCTCCCGTCCAAGATTTTTTTTTTAATTTAAAAATTGACGAACAGCATATGATTTCCCGTATGGTTGTTTTAAATGATTTCCCGTCTGATTGTTTAAAAAAAGAAGCGACGAAATATGATCTTTCGTTCGATTCTATTAAATATAAATATATATATGAACGGACGAAAGATCATCATTCGTCGGCTATAATTTTCAAAATCCTATATCTTCTGCCAAAAACCTAAAATTTTGGTATATAACCAACGACTACAACACTTTTTTTTCTTTTTTTTGGGAAAAAAATGGCATCTTAGTTAACGCCTGCAGATACTCTTATTGTATGGAATATTGGTTTTAAAATAATTATCGTAAGTTTGCAACCATTATCGCATGGAATATTGGTTATACCGTAGTTAAAACAAAATCTAAGCTCCAAAAAGACAATCCCCCCCCCCCCCCCACCCACACACAAAAACACAAAACAACTTCTTTATTTATTTAATTATCTCTCTCTCTCTCTCTCTCTTCTCTCCTATTCAGATCAGTTTGCTCCCTCTATTCCTTAAACCAGAGAGCTCCAATTTATCTCTCTTTCTCTTCCCTAGGGTTTTAAGCCGCTAACTCCATATTCCTAAACCATTTTCTTAAGCCTTCGCTTCCATTCCATTGGCGAAGCCTCCATCGTCCTCTCAAGTGTGAATCTCAATGCAAATCCAAATCCAAATATAGTGTCGAACCCCAATCAAGATGTCGTAGCCGATATCTGATCTGTTGTTGATTCCATATCGGCGACTCCCCTCACCAAATCGAGCGCGAATATCAAGCGACTTCGTATCGGTGACTCCCTCCATCGAATCGAGAACCTCTACATGCGATACGTTGACTCTAATTTCATCTCATTAACCGAAATCTCATTCTAATTTTAAGTTTGTGTGTGTAGGAGATTACTCAGTTTTTTGCTGACTCGAATTTTATGTGTTCATGGGATCTAAGTTCAGAGAGGTATGATTGTTTTATTTTTTTGTTTAAAAAATTCTAATTTGGTGATTTATTTGATAAATTTTTTATTGGTTTTGATTTAAGGTATACGCAAGTGAGAGATGGATTATTTAGTGACATCAATTTGGGCTTCCAAACCATAACAGGACAGGTAAGTTGATCAGCAAGCTAAA
This sequence comes from Hemerocallis citrina, assembly GCA_017893485.1. Taxonomy (NCBI): domain Eukaryota; kingdom Viridiplantae; phylum Streptophyta; class Magnoliopsida; order Asparagales; family Asphodelaceae; genus Hemerocallis; species Hemerocallis citrina. The sequence goes on from CM030359.1 coordinate 369,953,376, forward strand.
ATAACTTGGCAAATATACAATATTAATTTCTTTAGTACAAGAGAATATACTATCGTGAAGTGTTCCCTTCACTCGTTATTGGAGACCATGGATAACATAACATATAAGAACTTTTAATGCATATTTGGATATATAGGATTGAGATGATTTGAGTTTACCAGTGAAGGGTGCAAACTCTCCACTCAAAAAAGACAGCTAAATTAAATTTGTTATTGATCCATTTTGTTTTTTTCTTATAAAGGTGCAATAGGAAGACAAAGTGGGGATAAAAGAAATGATTAGCATGGATTAAAGTTTTGAAAACTTCATGTATTACATTTTGTTTGAAATAATAATAATAGGTATTTCAATTGCAAACTGAGTCTCAGACAAACAAATATTTAGATTATTGGTATCGTAGATACCTTCACACTTGTACTTGGGTTACCATTGTAATTAGACATGCTCATAGTGGTTATGAGATTAGAATAAGCTCTATAAAACCTATATGATCATGTTCTTACTTAACTATTACAAGTATCTAAAAGTGGTGTTGAAGTTAAAAAAATTCTATGCAGTGTTTGTAACAAACTATATGCATTCTAGGTAAGTTCAAGCTAATGATCAAGAATGCGATGGTTGAGATTCAAAGTAGATATGATGCTTCGTCATATAATATATTTCATACATCAATTAATTTGGTAAACCATTAAAACTATTTTATATAATCAAATCAGGTGCACCGACACGTATCAACGTGCAAACCTATATACTACTAAAATAAGAGGCCTCTCCACCTTATAATAATAAAATAATTACAAAAAGGTGGAGACTTACTTGCTTCGGTACTCTCTCTATTATCTTTTCCAAATCTTCTTCTCACTAACCTTTTCATATTCATAATCACGTAATCATATTTATAGCCTATAAAATTCCATGAATGTTATCTCCCTTTAAATTAAAAAAAAATCTGGACCATCAATCCAGCCGTTGAAATTCCGTTTGCCAGGAGAAATCCAAATAATCCAATAGCTCACCACCAAACCCATACCACTCAAAATCCGCCTCGCTACCGAAAATACCCCTCTCATTCTCCACAATCCCAAACTCCACTCCCTCCCAAATCCCACGCAATCCCGACTCATCACCACCAATCTCTAGATTCTCAACCACACCTCCACCGTCCATTGACGATCCAACGGCCGGAGGAAGCCCAAGATCATCATCCGAAGCTTCTAGAAGGTACCCGACATTCGGTTGCAGCGGCGATCCTCCGCTGCTCGCTTCCTTAATCTCCTCCTCGAGACTCCTGATGACGTCAGCGAGGTCGCCGCCGTCGTGATCCTGGTCGTCGAAAGCGTCGCCGTCGAGAATCTCAAAAATGAGGTCGGCTTCTCGTAGCCGCTTCGTAGATTCGGAGAGCACTTCCGAATCTTCTCGGACTCTCTTGTTGCCTTTGTTATCCATTTTTAGAGAGAGAGAGAGAGAGAGGAGGTATGAGAGACTGGGGGCGTTTTGATACGAAAATTTGGGGAGTTTAGTGGGAGTTTATATAGTAGCGGAGGTCAAGATTTTTGGGTTAACGTTTTTAATTTTGATTTACTTTATTATGAAAGTAAGTTTATAAAGGTTAGATGAATGAGCGCGAATCTCAAAGCTTTTTGTTTATATCGGGCGGTTGGAATGTTGGCCTATAGGTGGATAGTATACGCCTATGCGGTGGTATCGTAGAAGAATTTGGTTTGGTGTTAGGATTTTGGCAGGTGCGGCACGGGGGTGGGGATTTGATTGGTGGATAGCGGGTTGGGCCGGTTGGTAGATGTTTTTTGGGCCCGATTTTAACTAGATGGAGTTGGTCTTGTCTTCTGCGCGTGCTTTTGATCGTCCGACTTGAACGGTTACAAATGTCAATAAAACGAAGGAAAAAAAAAAACAAAAAACTGAGTCAGTTAAACCCGTCGAACTGGAATTTAAAATGTTTACAATAAGAAAAAAAGAAAAAAAAGTACGAACAACTTGTTTATTTAGTAAATAAATAATTGATTATGTGTCATACATGTGATTGAAAAATTCTTAGAATAGTTAGTTGTCCGATGTATCAGATAAATGCTACATAATCAATTGCTCATTTACTAAATGAGCAAGTTGCTCAAATCCCTTTTTACCCTTACAACAAGGTGGTCTTGTTAAGAAATCAAAGTAGATCAAATCTCAAAGCACATCTTGTTTGGGAGTCTACACAAACTAACTATGCATACGGAGTTTCGTTATTTTCTCTAATGCTGGAGAGTCTGGTCTTTGGTAATATAATATATTGGTTCTTAGATGAACCTAAAACATGTTGGATGTATATGTATATTCTCAATATAATAGGATAATATTGTGTATATTGTTCTATGGGGCAACACGGGTTTACACGTGTTATGTATTAATTATTGGAACGGGTTGAGTGGGCTGAAAGCCCAGTACCCTAAACCCAGTCTAATCTCTATATAAGCTGGTTTAGAGGTAATGTCCTGTGATATTTCAATAGTGATAAGCAGGATATAATATCTTAAGCGGCTAGAGATTAACCCTAACCCTAATTTTTCCAAATCAGTATTAACAAAACAAACCTTGGATTAGTAATAATCGCTGGAATCTGTGTATTGAACACTTTCAATAAATAATTAAAATAAAATAAAAACTGTTGGAGATGATTATAATCTGACCATGTTTTGAAAATGTATCATGTATGACTCACTTGCTTTAGTTCAATTCTTTTAGTTATTATTTTGATCGAGATAATTTTCATAAATTTTTAAATGGAATAGCGACTGGTAGTTTTGTCACGCTCGGTCAATTTTGAAAATTTCTATGCTTTGCTTGGCGATGACTCTATTGACACTAGACTAGGACTTTAACTGCCTGGATTTAATTAGTCAATCGAATGGCAGACATTAATTTGGTTTGTTTTAACTTTGAATGTCAGATTAACTTTGAATGTCAGATTTGTTGGAACGGCAATGAGCTCCGCTCCCAGTCCAGTCCTGGTCCAACGTCTCAATTTATATTCTACACATCTATAGCATGCCGCATTGAATATTTTTCAATCCAAAATTTGGCTTTTCAATTTGAAAAGAGACGGACGGAAGATCATTTTCCGTTGGATCAAAATTTTTAAAAATTTCAAATTATATCGGACGGGATATTATATCCCGTTTGTTAAAGAAAATTTGAATTAAATCCTAAATATACTCATAATAAGTTCTATATGCCTAAATGTATAGGTTTTAAAAAAATCTAAGAAGTTGGGCCTTGAATGGGAGATCATTTCCCTTTCGAGGAATTATTTTTAATTAAAAATGTTTACTGGGCAGGATATCGTATCCCGTTTGATGTGTTTAATTTTTAAAAAAAAAATATGGACGAAAGATGATTCATCGTCCCTACAGCTTTTTGGAGAATATGAGCGACGAACGAGAAATTATATTCCGAGTGCAAAATGTTATATCATCTCTCAAATATAGTCTTCAATTGTTCAACCCAAACCTAAAAAAAGAAGAAAGGACCAACGACTGCAGTTGAATTTTTGCCAAAATTTAAATATTTAGAAAAAATGGCAAACCATTGCAGATGCTTGAGAAGACTCTAGTTCATTGCCCACCACTTCATTTCCCACCAATTCGGAATTAACAAAAAAAAGAATCACAGATACAAAAAAAAAAAAGTAGCTGGCTCATCGTGAGAAAAGCATTGTTTAGACAAAGAAAAAAGTAGGTGCTAACTCCACGATTTTTTTCTCTTTCATGTAGTTGGGCTATCGTGAATGAACTAAGTCGTGGCCATCACAAATTTATGATAATGATTTTTCTATCTATAATTTCATCGCCAATTACTTTAAGATTGATATATATATAGTCTCACACAGGCAAGAACTCTGTCGCTTTTGTCGAATCGTGAACTCTTTCAATTTCCAAATTAGGATAACATATTTATTTATGACTAAACTTACATTTTATATGTTATATGCTTAATGCGTTTCGGTATATACCTACCATGAAAAGAAAAGAAAAGAAAAGAAAAGAAAATGTTGTTATATTGGAAATTTTGAAGTTAGCCTTGCCTTTTATCGTAATTACTATATTGGCATCGTTGGTTAAATTTCTTACACTTTACTCGTACAGAATTAATATTTTGATGGATCTTCTGAACAAACAAGTTTGCATCTATTATTTGCCGGCCTTCATTGAACTTGCGATTCTTAATATTTAGGACTGAGAGTCTAAGACAAAAATGTGGAATTATTACGACCTACTACATTTTCCTTCATTACAAAAAAAATCAATAATGACTTAATAAAAATGTAGTTGGTCTAAAATGAATCTAGGTAGTTTTGTGATACAACTGAAATCTAGCTACCACAGGACCAATTAATCTCTTCATTTCTTGAACCAACTAACTCATCCTTTATTTAACCAAAAAAAAAAAACCTTAATACATTCTCTGCAGTTAGGAATTAAATTAAGTGACTATTAAAGAATATATAACGAAATGTCAAGCATGTTTTTAGGCTATTTTAGCCAAATGGTAAGCATGTTTTTGAGGATTTTGCTCCGTATATTTATGAAAGTTAAGTTTCTTGTCAGATTATATATCATTATAAATAGGTTAATTTTGTTTTACTCTGTTGCCCAGAGGCCAGAATACTAAAGAATTAGCCACGATTTAGAGTTTGGAGCATACAAGATGGACTAAAATGCAACTGGCATGAATCGTGAGTAACATGACTTGAGATTATCTTATTTTAATTTATTTTAATTTATTAACATGAAAAATTTTTAAATTCTTTTTGTGCAACTCGTGTTTCTAATTTATCAGGAAACTGCACATCAAAGTTGCGATTGTTCCCTCACTCATTTCGGGAGCATTTCATGTCACTATTTGATCAATTTAGTCTTTGCTCATGGATGTTTTACTAGCTAGATAAGTTTTACTTATAGAATCTTCGAAAGCACATTTTATTCTACTTATTTTCAAAAAACGAGATAATGGACTACGAAAGACATTAGAAGTCAGAAAAATTTGCTGCCACCGGTTGATTTTTTCGATAACTCAAACTTGGAACTCAGAGTAACTCGTTCAAAATTGAACTGGGTACGTTGTTGTTGAAAGCCTATTTTTAATGCCTTTCATTTCATCATGTCACTTATTTCTTATTAGTCATTCCGACTTTCTTTGATGCATTTTAAATCTATATAATAAATTACAAGTAAATTTAAATAAAATTAATCAAGTGATTTTTATTTCAATTGAAACAAAAGTAATGGCTCACATTAATCCTTCAAAAAAATATCCCCTAAAACATAAATCTTCCTCACTTTATTACTCTCTCTCTCTCCCTCATATATCTTCACTTTTCCAGATCTCTCTCTCACTTTCCTACCCCCTCTCCTCCTTCGGCAATCGCCGAAAAACTCCTTCCTCAACTCCCACCCCCTTCTGCACCTCTCGCTTCCCCCGTTCCTGCACCTCCCGCCAGTGCCGCCCCTCCTCCCCCTCACCAGCCCCGCCGCCCCACCAACCAAGAGTAAGAGGATAAGTTCTAGAACAGCTGAATCGTCACGCTGCTAGTAGAGCCCTCTTCCTCCCCTGCCGGCGGGCCCTCAGCTCCACATGGCAGTTCGCCTCCTTTAATTTCTTGCATGTAAGCAGCTAGAATTTTGGATCCAAAATGTTTTGATCTTGGATGATAAAAACATTTTGTGGGTGTTTTTGCTGAGGAGCTGGAGACGATGCTGATTTCGGTTAATTCTACGTTGGATGATGTGCTTATTCCGCTGTTAAAGGTTGGTTCTTTTTGTTGGTTTTGTTGATAAAGTTTGAGTCTTTAGGGTTCATTTTAGAACAATCGGAGTTGGTTTTTGTGGTATTTGGAGTTTGGAATGAGTACTGCGAGTGTTTTTTCTTGTGAGAGGGTGAAAAGTTGGAGTCTTTGGAGGTTTCAGTGTGAATATGGTTTCGTTTGGGAGGAATTGAAGTGTTAGTTTAAATTTGGAAAGTGTGTATTAGTATTTTTGTTTGGGGGTTGAGAAATTGTCTGATATTTGTGTGGCATTGTCGGTTTACACTGCATTGTTCCGAAGACATCCATATGCACGTGGCCACGGACAAACCGAGTATAATTATAAAAGTTAAAAGCAAAGATACATGTTCGACCTCTGGGGTTGTTTACTGGTCTACTTGGAAATTATATAACAAAAAAGCCTAGAAAAACTTTAAAGGTTAATTAAAACTCAAATATTGGAGTATAAAAAATTAATAGTAATAAAGTAGCTGATGTGGTTATAGGTGACGTGGCCCAATTAAGGCCGTCAGATCTCCTTGGATTTTGCTCATCCCCGATCATCCAGGTCAACTGGTCCAACGGGCCGTCTGCAACTTCAAGCCCACAGACAAACGGGTCCAACCTGGCCCAATGGGACTTCAGACCCATGTCACTCTCCTTATAAATACCAGCCCCCCTCCTCCCCATAAAAGGTAATCCACTTTTTCGAACCTGAACCCTAGCCTTCAGTTACTATTCCAGTCACTGACTAGATCATCGAAGAGCCTGTCGTCGGGGATTCCTCCCAGTGTTTCTAGGCCTTCTGCAGGTACCTCGACCGATCAGCCATCAGCGGCCTCGTCCGTACGAACCGCAGAAGCCGAACAGGATCGGCGGTTAAGATCTGTCCCTTTCTGCTTCACAAATTACTAGTACTCACACCTGTTGCTCCCACCACTTAAATCAAGCAGCATCAGGTTGGCATTGTCTGTGGGAACTAGGTGACAGATCCAGCGCTAGAACCCGCACACCTACAATATCCCCCTCGCCCAAATGGCCCCCAGGCAAAGAAGAGCCCCCACGGGAGGGCGGCAGTCTGAGTCACATCAACCGTCCCTCGGTGGCCGTGCGAACACACAAGGTTCCTAAAGACACCAACTAGAGGATCCATTAGGTCTGGGTTGGAATGCCTCCCGGTCGGCCCAAAGGCCTTCCGAACGTCAAATACCGGAGGATAGGCGAGCCATCCCCAGTCAACAGGTAGCAGTAGAATACCTGCGGGGACAAATAGAATGCTCGATGGCAGGGTTTGCCCACTTTCACCGAGCTCCAAACCTTAGCGTTCATATGTCCCAGGGTCAAAAGCAACATTCCAACCATTCCCCGAGAAGCTGATGACCCCCAACAGGTCATATCGAAGAGGTCCCAGTCACACGGACCGAATTTTGGGATTTCCATAATGAAAACCTGCAACCAATCAGAGGTGGCCCCAGGACAGAGCGTCATAACAATGTTCATGCTCACGAGGAAAGAGACCGGCATAGCAAGTCGCATGGCTCTACCCTACCGATGAGGGAGGATGACAATGTCCTCAAGCGGCTGCAGGATATGGAGAATCGCATCGCCCGAATCAGCAACGGAGGCGGACAATCCAGCCGGGGGAACCAGCCTACAGGCCCCGCCTTCTCGGCTCAGATCCTGGATGCATCTATCCCCAAGAACTTCCGACCCCCTCAATTCGAAACTTATGACCGGGAAAGTGATCCCACCGATCACATGGAGGGATTTAAGACCCTCATGATGATGCATAGTGCTATGGATCCTTTTCTCTATCGCGCTTTCCCAACCACCCTGCACGGATCAGTCAGGGAATGGTTCTCGAAGCTTGCCCCCAACTCTATTTTTTTCTTCGAGCAACTAGAGTCGAGCTTATAGGCTCACTTTGTGACCAGCAATAAGGTTAAAAAGATGACCGCTTCTCTCCTGGACCTCAAGCAGAAGGAAGGAGAGTCCCAATGGGATTCTGTTCGTAGGTTCACCACCGAGGCCAGGGCAGTCTCTTCCCTTGATGCTGGCATCGCGTCTGCAGCCTTTAGGCACAACGTACGCCATGGCCAGCTGAAGGCCTCTCTCACCAAAAAGAAGTTGATTGATTTCCCAGACCTCTTGAATCAGGACGAAAATTATATCAAAGCAGAAGAGGCCTTATACCCCGGAGGCGTCACTAAAGCATCGTCCAAGGGAAAGAGAAAAGCGGAAGGGCCTGATCCTGCGAAGAAGGCTCCGAAAGATCTTCCCGTTCAAAGAAGGCCACCTCTGGTCCCTCGCTTCGAGAAATTTACGCCACAGACATATAGCGTGTCGGCCATTCTCATGGAAATTGAGGATAAGGGGATAGTCCGCCATCCCCCCATTCTAGCAACAACAAGAAGAGGGACCGATTTTACTGTCGGTTCTATCGGGACCACGGGCATGAGACCGATACCTGCCGCGCCCTTAAGGACGAGATGGAGGCCTTCATTCAGAGCGGATACCTTTGGGAATTTACTCGCCCTAATTAACGGGATAGGAGGACCTCTCCTCCACATACCCGACCAGAGCCACAGCCCGAGCCCGAGCAAGACGGTGGTCCGACAATTCTACACTGCGTCCATGGCGGCCCAATGGGTGGAGAGTCTTACTCCTCCCGCAAGGCCTTCTTGAGGGAATTCAATTCCATTGGCAATGAGCCGCCCCACAGTAGCCAAGGACTGGCTGTGTCATTTTCCAACCATGACCTAGTCGGCGTCTGCCCGCCTCACTGCGATGCTTTAGAGACCAGCATCGCCATGGTAAACCACGAGGTCCGTCGCGTTCTCATCGACAACAGTAGCTCTGTCAACATCCTATTTCTAGCAGCGTTCGAGGCACCCAAACTTTCCTGAGAAAGGTTGAAGCCAGCAGGATACACACTACACGAATTTTTCGGCATGCCTGTACAAATTAAGGAAATCATCACACTCGATATCACCACCGAAGCCATGCCGATCATACAGACGGAGGCCATGGACTTCATGGTGGTAAACATCAAACTGCCTACAATGTGATTCTCGGTCGACCGAGCCTCTGTTCCCTTCAGGCCGTACCATCAGCATACCATCTGAAGATAAAATTCCCTACTGAACACGGAATCGGTGTGGTCAGAGGAAATAAGGAATCGGCGCGGTCCTGCTACATGACCGCATTGGGGGGCATGGTGCTGCCCCTCGATGCAGTCGAACTTCCATCAGAGAGAAACTCAATGGGCACGGAGCCCGTCGATGAGTTGGAGGAAATTGACTTCCAAGATGAAGACTTCTCAAAATGCTTCCGCATAAGCTGGTCGCTCCCCCCGAACCTCAAGGATGTTCTCGTTGAGTGCGTTCAGAAGAACCTCGGCCTCTTCGCCTGGACACCTAGTGATAGGCCTGAAATCTCGGAAAACCTCATCATGCATAGGCTCAGCGTTTGACCAGATTCAAACCCCGTTCACCAGAACCGCCGCAAGCTTGCCCCTGAAAGACAGCAGGCTACGAAGGAAGAGGTGCACATGCTTCTGTTAGCACGTTTCATACAGGAGGTTAGCTACCCGGAATGGCTGGCGAATGTTGTGATGGTGAAGAAATCAAGTGGAAAGTGGAGTATCTGTATAGACTTCACCGACCTAAATAAGGCTTATCCGAAGGATCCATTTCCCATCCTAAGTATTAACGCCCTGATAGCATTGGTATAAATACCCAAAATCCAGACCCGGCATTAGACCGGAACCGACCCGGCCTATCCGGGTCCGGGTCCTAAAATGGGACCCATTGTACTTTCAGGTCTGGGTTTAGGTCCACTCAAAAGAGACCGAACTCGGACCTGTTTAAAAAAAAACAAAAAAATCAACATATAAAAAAATATTCTATCATCATCCATCCCCTCCTTCCTCCTCAATTCTAAATCTTCAACTTCCAAACTCAAAACTCATGCCTTTTTCTTCTCTCCTCCATTCTAAATCCTCAACTCGCTGCCTCCGCTTGCCGCTCACACTCCCGATCCTATCCGAACGGGTAGGAATATTTTAATAGGACCCGGACCCGAAACCGAACCCGGTCCTCACGGGTCCGGGTCCGGGTCCGGGTCCAATTTTAGGACCCATAGGGGACCAGGACCGGGTCCGGTAGTGAAGGACCCGACCCGACCCGACCCGATACTAATGCTACACCCTGATAGATGCAACGTCAGGGCATGAACTGCTGAGGTTCATGGATGCCTTCTCGGGCTACAACCAAATCCAAATGTTTCCACCCAACATCCCTAAGACAGCGTTCGTGACCTATCAAGGCCTTTATTGCTACCCGGTTATGCCTTTCGGGCTGAAGAATTTTGGCACCACCTACCAGAGGCTCGTCAACAAAGATTTCAAGCATCAAATTAGCCGGAACATGGAAGTCTATATCGACGACATGCTCATCAAAAGCTGCAAAGGCCACGACCACGTTTCTGACCTTGAAGAAGACTTTGAGGTCCTGCGGTCCCACAACATGAGGCTCAATCCCTCTAAATGTGCCTTCGGCGTTTCACACTGAAAATTTCTAAGGTTCGTGGTCAGCCAAAGAGGCATCGAGGCGAATCTCGAGAAGATCCTGTAACATCCCGTAATTTCAAATATATATTCGAGAAGATCCTGTAACATCCCGTAATTTCAAATATATATATATAAAAATAAAATACAAAGAAAGCTATCAAGTGGCTCTTCTTCAATCCTCCCAAAATCAAAGGCTCAGATCTAACCTCACAAAACACATTTTTCCTCCCAAAATTTCAAACCCCAAAACTCAAATTCAAATCCCCCTCCCCCTCCCAAAAAACTCATTTATTGATTTAATTATTTCTCTCTCTCTCTCTCTCTATTTACTCAAAAATTTAGATTTTCAGATTTCAGGTTTCTAAATTTTCAGATTTTTATGTTTTTTTATTGTTCATGTTACATTGAAAATAGCAAATATATCTTCAACAGTTAAATTTCATCATTTTTCACCCTCAAAGTTCTAAGAAGTTGGATTTTATACCATCATTTATAATTATTTTTCAACATATGCTAATGGAAACATAGACTTTTATTTACAACTAATTGTTGTCATACTATTCAAACTTGAGCTACATAATTGTTGTTTTACTGTTTACAAGGCTTTACAGATGCTGTATCATTCCGAAGACGTGCCGTAGACACGTGCCCATGGGCAAATCTAGTATATATATATATATATATATATATATATATATATATATATATAATGGAATAAGGGCAAAGTTGTAATCATTTGGAAATAGGGGGGCCTACGGTTTGAGAAACGACAGCAGACTTAGCTATTTGCGGTGATGTCATGCTGACGTCACCATGTGTGTGTGTATGGGAGGGGGGCACCCGAGATTGTGAAACAGGATGCTACTCTCTCTCTCTCTCTCTGATGATGTGGCACATGGCCCACCAGGGGCTTGTGTGTACACTGGATAAGAGAGATAGTGTATAAATTGTACCACATCGAAAAATATAATAGAATATATAACTATAAATAATATAGCCTATGATCAAGAGTCACCAATCGGGTTAACCGTCTTTTGAGAGACAGCATGTGGTAGGCAGTTGTACTATACTATAAATAATTTGTTTTCTAAATTGTATAAATTGTCCGAGCAGGGGCAGGGGCATTACAAATGGTATCATAGCCGACTTTCGATACCGAGCATGGGGTATGTCTATATAGTCGGGCGGTGGATTCCGGGACTATAGATGCAGTCGGGCAGTGGATTCCGGGACTGTGGTGAACCCTCAATTAAATCTGGGACTGTGATATATCGGGGCAGTGGATTTCGGGATCATGATTAGTCGGGCGGATAGGAGGGCAACTCAATTAAATCCGAGATTATGACTGATTGGGCGGTGAATTCCAGGATCATGATTAATTGAACAGATAGGAGAGCAGATGCTCCACATCTGCTAGAAAGTAGATCATGCACTAGATTGTGCATGCCCCGTGCTCAGTGAGGACGCTGATTTCTGAAGTGGTTGTGTGTGTGTGTGTAACATCCCGTAATCTCAAAAATAGCTATATATATAATGGAATAAAGGAAAAGTTGTAATTATTTGGAAATAGGGGGGCCACAGTGTGAGAAACGACAGCAAACTTTGCTATGTTACGGTGACGTCATGCTGACGTCACCATGTAGGGGAGGGGGGGCCAGGATTGTGAAGCAGGATGCTGTTTTTTTTCTCTCTCTCTCTCTCTGATGACGTGGCACATGTCTCACCAGAGGCTTGTGTGTACACGGGATAAGAGAGATAGTGTATAAATAGTACCACATTGAAAAATACAATAGAATATATAACTATAAATAATATAGCCTATGATCAAGAGTCACCAATCCGACTAACCACCTTTTGAGAGGCAGCCTGTGGTAGGCAGTTGTACTATACTATAAATAATTTATCTTCTAAATTGTATAAATTGTCCGAACAGGGGCAGGGGCATTACAGATCCAGGCCATACTGGACATGGCGCCACCTAGAAACATCAAGGAGGTGTAGAGGCTAATAGGCAGGTTGGCGGCCATCGGCCGATTCCTCTCAAAATCCGGAGAAAAATCCCTCCCATTCTTCAAAGCTCTCAGAACATCGAAAAATTTTGAGTGGGGTGAGTCCTAACAGCAAGCCTTCGACCAGTTGAAGTCACACCTTGCCAACCCCCCACTCCTCAACGAGCCAAAGCTAGGGGAACCCCTATATCTCTAACTCGCTACATCCGAACATGCCCTCAAGGTCATCCTCTTTAGAGAGGAGGACAGTGCCCAAATGTCCATTTACTATGTCAGCAAGGTACTGCATGAAGCCAAGGTTCGGAATGCAAAGATTGAAAAAGTGGCCTACGCCCTGATAATGGCCGAGTGGAAACTCCTACCTTACTTTGAAGCTCACTCCATCCCAGTCCTAACTGATCAGCCTTTCAAGATCGTCCTTTAAAAACCAGAAAATTCAGAGCGACTCATCAAATGGTCAATCGAGCTCAATGAGCACGACATCCACTACCATCCTCGTACGGCCATTAAAGGCCAAGCGCTCACCGAGTTCATCACCGAGTGCACAATTTCCGAAGCTCTAGACTTACCAAGGGAAGAACCTCCATGGGAGATCTATGTAGATGGATCGTCTTACGAGGGAGGAAGCGGAGCCAACGTCATTCTCCTCGGTCCAGACGGTTTTGTATTATAATACTCTTTGCTCTTCAGATTTTAGGACTCCAACAACGAGACCGAATACGAGGCAATAGTCGTCGAACTCACTCTTACCCATAATGCCGTGGCCTATCCTATCAGAGCCTTCAGTGATTCTTAACTCGGGGTGAACCAAATCTCCGGAGCATATGAGGCACGAGACGCTCGAATGATCCTATATCTGGATCGAGTGAAGCTCCTTTTGGAATCCTTCGACCATGCCGGCATCGAATGGATACCTCGAGAACAAAATCTTCTGGTGGATGCCCTGTCAAACCTGGCCTCATCAGCCTTCGAGGGTCTCGACCGCATCGTATTATCGAGATACTCCAGAAACCAAGCATAGAGATGCCCAAGGTACTTTCCACCGATATTAGTGCACTGACAAGCAATTGGATGGACCTCATTCGCCTCTTCCTAGTCGAAGGTGAACTACCAGAAGATCTTCCTGAGACCAGGAGGATAAGGGTTCAATCACAAAGGTTCACGCTGATCGACAATGTTCTCTTTAAGCGGTCATACACACAAGTTGATGGGAGACCCTACCTCCGATGCCTAGAGCCAGAAAAGGTGAAATATGCCCTCAAGTAGCTACATCAGGGAATCAGAGGATGACATATGGGCAGCAGATCGCTCGCCTGAAAGGTGCTCAATCATGGGCACCATTGGCCGACGATACTGCAAGACGCCACGGACCACGTCATGAAGTGCGTACCTCGTCAAAAGTTCTCCTTGATTATGCGAACGCCTCAGGCCGAGCTAAAGAGCCTCTCCAGTCCAGCCCTTTTTTGCAATGTGGGGGATGGACGTAGTTGGCCCCTTCCATAGGGCGACCGCCCAAAGGCGTTTCCTCATATTCGCCATCGACTACTTCTCCAAGTGGGTAGAAGCTGAACCATTAACCACCATTACCGAGCATCAAGCACAGTAGTTCTTTTGGAAACACATTATTTGCCGGTTTGGGATCCCCAGAATACTTGTATCGGACATGTCACACAATTTGCAGGGAAAATTTTCCAAAAGTTTTGCGAGGATCTGGGATTCGAGCAATGATTCTCGGCCATAGCACAGTCTCAATCAAATGTCTAGGCCAAAAATGCCAACCGACAAATCATTGACGGGCTCAAAAAGCAGCTGGACAATTCTCCCAAGGGCCTCTGGGTCGACGAACTGCCCAACGTGCTGTGGTCGTATCAGATGACTAAAAGGATCCCCACAGGTTAATCTCCATTCAATCTTACATATGGGGCAGAGGCCGTAATTCCCTTAGAAATCGGACTCTCTTCGCCCCGGGTCATGGGCCTCGATGAAGAGTCTAATTCGGCAGATCTCCAAGCCAATCTGAACTTAGTCGGGGAAATCCGTAAATGGGCCAATGTCAAAAGAGCCATCTACCAACAGAGGATCGAAAGAACTTACAACAAAAGGGTCCGTCCGAGCAACATCGAAGAGGGCGGCTTCGTCCTCAGAAAACTCGTCATTTCCTAACCCACTGCCAAAGGCAAGCTCGCACCCAACTGGAGGGCACATACAAGGTCTCGAAAGTGGTATGTCATGGCACCTACTGACTAGAAGACCTGGGGTAGGATGGTTAAGCGGCCCTAGAACGCGGTGCAACTTGTTAAGTTCCATGGGAAAACCTAAGGGGGCTCCACTGCTGTAATCCATGTACTTTTGTAATCACAGTAGATATAAGCATGGAGATTTTTTGTGTGAATAAGTCAAATTGTTGTGTACGAGAGATTTCTCAATCTTCAAGAATTTCTCTATCTGTCAAGCCCTCACCGCTCAGCATGGACATCGACCACACATGGAGAAACTTCACATCCGCCACGTCCTTGCTGCTCGGCGTGGACTGCAAGCACCCACGAGAGATTGCTCAATCTCTCAAGAATTTCTCGACCTGTCAAGCCCTCGCTGCTCGACATGTAATTCGAACACAAATGGAGAAACTTCACATCCGCTGCGTCTTCGCCGCTCGGTGTGGACTGCCAGCACCCACGAGAGATTTCTTAATCTCTCAAGAATTTCTCAACCGTCAAGCCCTCGCCGCTCGGCGTGGATTTCGACCACACATGGAGAAACTTCACATCTGCCATGTCCTCGCCGCTCGGCGTGGACTGCGAGCTTCCACGAGAGATTTCTCAATCTCTCAAGAATTTGTCTACCTGACAAGCCCTCGCAGCTCGGCGTGACTTCGACCACACATGGAGAAACTTCACATCCGCCACGTCCTCACCGCTCGGCATGGACTTTGACCACACATGGAGAAACTTCACATCCACCACGTCCTCGCATCTTGGCCCAGACTGCGAGCTCCCACGAGAGACTTCTCAATCTCTCAAAAAATTCTCTATCAGTCAAGCCCTCGCCACTCGGCGTGGACATTGACCACACATGGAGAGACTCCACATCTGTCAAGCCCTCGGTGCTGGAACAAGTGAACACAAAAAAAAGGGTGGGAACATTATGAAAAGCTTTTCTCTCTTATTTACAACTGCAAATGCGCAGAGGGTTATTGGTACAAACAGGATTCATTACAACACCCACAATCAACCTAAGACTCCTTAAAACCGGTCGCCGGATCGTAACAAACCAGCTCAAGCCCAGTCGAGTGGCTTTGCTCCCCAACCTACCCACCAGAATCTCTAGGGGTAGCCAAAGTGGATGCACCTGCCACCAAGCTCTGGGCATCGCCCGGCCTCGCGTGCTCCAATTTTCGAACCGGAGACGATGCACCACCCGAGGGGCGAGCACCACTGAAAGAGATGGATCGTGACCCCGATACCCCCAACATTGCCTTATAATGTTGTATCTCTATCTCCTTTTCTACGATGACCTCGCGAAGGAATGACTTAAATGAAGGTCGCCGAGCGGAAATGCTGGACATGAAAAATCCGAAACTGGCACTTCCCAGGTCGCAGTCAACTAACACCTTCTTCAAGTGAGCCGCCTCCACGCCGAGTTCCTTCGACTTGTTCCTAATGTATTGAACATCCGCCTCTCGGTCCCGAGCCTCTTTACGATACTGTGCCAAGGTAGATTCTAAGACTTTGACCTTGCTCTTGAGGCACGTCACCTCGGCACGACGGGGATCCACCTCGAGGAAGGAGGTCATCTGACAGAGGCGAAACCAAAAAAATCATTCTGAACCTTATACATAGCTCAAAGTCAAAAGAATTCTCAAGATCAAAAGGCTCCAAGTCAAATTCTGTAACGACCCGGAAAATAGCATATGGCTATGTTGCATCAAAATGTGTGCGCGATTGAGAATTTCGCGCGAATATGTATTTTCTGATAACAATTATTTTAATTGAGAAAAATAAGATATATTGTCTACCTTATTTTATCATTATTTTCGGAATTAAATTATTTTTTATGCGGAGTATTACGGAGTGGTTTTAATGTATTTTTGTATTGTTTGTAATATTAAAGTAGGGAATTGGGTTTTATTTGGAATGTATTGAGGACTAGGGGGCTTATATGTAATATTCCCCTTATATCATTTATTTATCTATTTATTTATTTATCCCTTATAAAACCCCACTCTCCCACCTTCTCTCCTTCTTCCCTTCTTCTTCTTCCCTCTTCCGTTTGCTTCCCAGACCGAAGGAGAAGAACCCACCCCCCGGCCTCCTCCTTCCTTCCTCCCGTTCGTCCACGCCGGCCGATCGAGAAGAAGCCCCGACCACCATCTCCCTTCTTCTTCTTCTTCCCGTTCGTTCCCAAACCGACCCAAAAGAGCCCCGGCCCTCCCCTCCTCCTCCCGTTCGCGCCCAGCCGAAGGAAACGAACCCCATCCCTCCTCCATCTTCTTCCTTCTCCATCTTCTTCCCTTCCGTTCCCATCCCGACCCAAAAGAAACCTCAGCCGAACCCATCGCCGATCACTTGCCCATGCTCAAATCCCCTCAGATTCTTCGTCGATTTCAAATTAAATCGAGGGGTAGACTAATGGAGGGATTCTCTACGTGGTAGTGGCGTCGGATTTTCGATTGGATTTCGGAAGGTAAAACCCTAACTATTTTATTGTATAAAATTTAGTTGGGTTAATTTTTATTGAGTAGGAATGTTAGGGTAGAGAGATTTAGAGATATTGGAAATTGTGGATGTGAGAAATTAGCGGATTTTAGAGAGATTTCAAGTTGTTAGTAAAATAGGGTTTTGGGTTTGTAAAAGAGAATTGTATGGATATGAATTAATTCTCGGATGGTAATAGAAATTGTAGTTGGACTATTAGATTATTTGGGGGTAATTTTAGTAATTAATTGGGAATGAAATACCGTAAGCATTAGTTTATTACGTGCATCGCACGTGTATATCCCAAGCGTTCAATAAACGCTTGTGTGATATTTGGGATGTTGTTATTAGCTTTTATAATTGGTTTGGACGATTTGAGTGATTACATGCAAAGCGCGTGTGCATCCTAGGCGTTCGATAGAATGCCTGTGTGATGTTGGAGTTAGTATTATTATTCTTCCGTAACTGTTTTGGATGCTTGAGCCTTGATTGCTTTGAATTCTGATGATAGGATTTACTAGCGGCTTTGGAGGTGTGGTGGCGCTTCGAGTCTTCGCGGGAAAAATTGTGAGTATGATATCTTTTAATTTACGCACTTGGTGCGTTGTGAAAATTTAAAGTATGAATTGCTATGTATTCCTGTTTTTGTATCTTAGTGTAGCATGGATGTTTTGAGTTAAGGATTGGTGTGGACACTCTTGTAGGTGTCCACAACTATGGTTTAATTTCATAAATTATCGAGGTCGGTTGATACCTCAGAACTTGCAGAGTTCAGCTGGTCTGAAAAGGCAGAGCTGAAGCCGGGTGCTTTTGGACTGAAGTCCAAAGGGTCATAACCAATTGTATGTGTATGATATTGCTATGAACTTTGAGAGGAGCTCTGGGTATGAGTTTATTTGATGATTCTCAAGTTCTAGAAATTCTAGAGTTCATTAGTAAGGGGTAGTGAACGCTCTGCTGGAAGAGTGGCCGAATTCGTGTGCTATGATGGAAGAGTCGTGGCTCTTTGTGAGAAATGAATTTAAACGAAATGGTATATGTGTAGATTGAGAATCTCAAACTTCATGAGCACTGGACTCAAGGTTGACTTATTGTTGAACTTCGAGGTGGGCTACGTTCAGCTTAGTATAAGTTGACTAGTTGGTGAAGATGAGAGACAGTGAACTATTGTTAAGAATTTGGGAGTTTGACCGACTAGAGAGTCGTAGTAGGGAGTCATAGCTTTCTAACCCATCTGGAGTTTTGTAATTCCAGTTTATAAGTTGAGAGTTATGATTTCCCAAAGATGGAACAGACCCAATCCTAGTTAAAGTATTATTGGCTAAGAAAACCAGTTTCTCTCTGCTTGTACACCTGATGGAACTTGTGTTTTCGAGAACTCAAATGATAGAGTCTGAAAGAGTCAGATTAAGAAGTCGAAATAGACACTCCCACCTTCCCATAGGAACCGGAATCGAGAATTTCCGATGTGTGAGCAAACTCTTGTGATATTGGAAAGGTGCAGCGAGTGCAAGAAGAATGTACTATTGAGGATACATGAGGTTTTATAGTATCAAGTAATTTCGTATCGAGTGTTGGAAATTTTGGACGTGCAAGCTAGTGATCTGTTGATTAGACTAAACTTCAGGTTGAGTTGACTGCAGAACGGTGGGACCGTTGTCTGCCATACGGTGGGACCGTATATATATATTTGTCATCACGGTTGTTGACTGCAGAACGGTGGGACCGTTGACTGCCATACGGTGGGACCGTATATATATTTATCGTCACGGCTGTTGACTGCAGAACGGTGGGACCGTTATCTGCCATACGGTGGGACCGTATATCTTTATCATCACGGCTGTTGACTGCAGAACGGTGGGACCGTTATCTGCCATACGGTGGGACCGTATATCTTTATCATCACGGCTGTTGACTGCAGAACGGTGGGACCGTTGTCTGCCATACGGTGGGACCGTATATCCTTATCGTCACGGCTGTTGACTGCAGAACGGTGGGACCGTTGTCTGCCATACGGTGGGACCGTATATCCTTATTCGTCACGGCTGCTGACTGCAGAACGGTGGGACCGTTGTCTGCCATACGGTGGGACCGTATATCTTAAGTTCGTCACGGCCATTGACTGCAGAACGGTGGGACCGTTGACTGCAGAGCGGTGGGACCGCATATCCTTAAGTTCGTCACGGCCGTTGACTGCAGGATGGTGGGACCGTTGACTGCAACCTCATTGCCACGATCTATTGGGAACAGGAAGTAGACCAAATTAGAATGCATTGCATAGCGAGGGTTCGAATCCCTAAACTTAGAGGCAACGGCTTGATTTGGAAAGTGTGTAGTATGGGATGCATACATTTCCAAAGTCTCGCTTGCAATAGACTAAGTATGTTGGCTTGACCTGGGTCACATGTAGTATGGGATGCATGTGCATCCAGAATCTTGCTGACATTAGATTAAGGGCATCTGTTCTATATTCTGTATTGTTGCATTAGACTTAGATTAGGGCATACACAAACACTAGGAAATTAGGATACACGTTTATTTTCCATTTAAGATGAAGTATGAGTGTGGAAGTGATGTATTGCGAGACGTAATGATATGTGTTGTAAGAATGAATGAATACGATGTTATGTGATATGAAATTGGAAAGGAATATTTGCATAAGGCGTAAAGTGATGGGCCTTAAGCAATTAATTTGGAAATGATTTTCCAAATTAAAGTTAAGTATGTTTGTAAACAGGTGTGGATATGCATACAGGAAGTGATGCAGCGAGTATTTGATGTGAAATTCCATTTATGATATTTACATGCTCAGGTTCATTTTGGTATTCATAAGTTCATTCTGTTTTACTTATAAGTTTAATTGAGTTGCTTATTAATAAATTATACTCACACCAGAAATGGCTAACCCCTTAGTGTTTGGGGGTTAGGGAGTCTCTGGACTACCTAGGCTCCTACTGTTACAGGTCTTCAGCAGTGCAGAGGTGAGGTGTAGACTCTGTGGACGGAGCTTCATTTTACCATGGTCACTTAAGGTTTAATTGTGTGAATAGCGCATTTTATGATTTAAATTGTATTTTTGCTGTATAAGTATGTGGATGACGATGGAGAGTAGAGTGTGGAGTGGCATGGTGTGGTTTGGACCCGTACCTGTCTCGTTGTGGAGTACCGGGCGCTGTGGTAAGCTTTTACAAGTTATTTTCTAAAAACTTACTACGTTTTCAAAAGGATTTATGGTTTTTAATTGATAATTGATAAACCGTTATGAGTTTGGCCCCCAGAGCATATATATATATTGCCTGTGTGATGATGCTCATTTTGGCCTGGGGAGCCCGTGATATTATTGCCTGTGATGTGAGCTAAGGAATTTAGAGCAGAATTCCGTAAGCTTTTTGTGTTTCGGGGTAGAAATTACAGGGGAGACTCTGCCGAAATTTTCCCTGAGACACAACTATCTTAGTTTATGGTTAAAGTGATATAGAAATTGGAAGAATTGAGTTTGGAGTCAAAAAGGAAAAAGGGCAGGCGCTACAGTTGGTATTACAAACTGATATTTGTAATTACTGCGGGGTAACTCTGTATTAAATAAAAAGTTTTAATTTCCCGCATTTTGTGTATCGTGACTAATTGAAGGAAAGATCTTGGCATATGTCACGGTTTCCCAGTTATACGGGAACCGGGGCGTTACAAATTCAAACAAAGCTCCAAGTCAAAAGGCTCGGCCGAACGAAAAAACTTCTTGTTATAAATCAAAGAACCATACAAAATATTGCGGTGGCTAGTCCGCTTAGGCAAATACATTTTTTTTTTAAAAAAAAGGGAAGGGAGGGGGGAGAGAAGAAGCAAAAATCTACTGCTTAGAAGTGTCAACCTCTCCCTCGACATTAACATCGACATTGGGGTCGACTCTATGACGTCTTCGCCTCCCGCTTCCTCTTTGGCCTAGGCATCGCCCCCAGGGGCCTTTGGTAGCTCGGGGATGGTCATGTCGTAGTTGAACCCTTCAAGATCGAGGTTCGGGAAGAAGTGCTTGACGTGCCCCAACGCCCCAGCGTACACCTCATCCTGGGCCTCGGTGACCATGTCCTGGGCCTTCTGCATGAGCAGCCCTTTCTCCACATCAGTGGCCTTCTTAAGGGCTGCCTCCCCCTTTAGGCCCTTGTCGGCCATCGAGGCCCGCAGAGCTTGTTCTCACGAGCGAGCCGCTTCCAACATTAGCTTAAGATCCTTCATCTCTCGCTCATAATGTTGAGTGGTCCTGTCACGCCCTGCTTCCCAAAAAGAAATGCAGAATACGAATACGCGACTAAGTCCAGCGAATGGCTTTTACCATTCATAAGCTGTAAGGATCTTTACAACATTTCACAGGAATAAAAAAGGAATAAACAAGAAATAATCAACCACGCATGCATGAATAAATTTCTAAATCAACAGAATTTACTTGAAATAAAAATACTTAATCTTAAATAACCAGATCTGGAAACAACAAGTTATAATTTCTGGGACAAAAAACACCCAATACAAAATTCAAATAGCAATAAATACAATTTATTCAAAACAGGAAAATAATAATTCAAGGAGAAACTCTAGCCAAGCCTAGAACACTTGGTCACTTATACCTTCAGGCAGCTAGTCACCAAAATCTGGAAATTTGACAATTTGTAGGAAAAGAGAACAGGAAATAACATGCCCGTCAGTGCAAGTTACAGGCTGCATGTAGTGCAGGCAATAAGTACGAAAAACAGCTAAGAAAAATACAGAGTAGCAACAAGAAACAAGTATTGAAATAAACATGGAAGGAATGTGACAGCAAAACAGAGTGACTAACTCTTAATCAAGAAATAGAATCAAGTAACATGGTGAGGTAATAGGGTGCAGACATCATGTAACAGGTGTCAAGTAGCATGCAAGCAGGTAAACAAGTAACAGGTGTCAGGTAGCATGTACAAGTAACAGGAATGTACAAGTGATCATGTTATTCTTCAAGTCTTGTATTTAATCATATCTAGGTAGCACTTTATGCATCTCAAATTTTACTACATGGTTGCTACATTCAAACAAGTTACGTTTAGATCTAGTGGTGGGTTTCTATAGGTTCGTGTACTCAGGCATCATTAACAGGTAATAGGTTCATGAATCATGTAGTAGCATAACAAATACATGAATCATCAGGTTCATGAATCAAATAATAGTATAACAGGTTCATGAATCGAATAATAGTATAACAGGTTCATGAATCAATAATAGTATAACAGGTTCATAAATCAAATAGTATAACAGGTTATGAATCAAATAGTGTAACAGGTTCATGAATCAAGCATAAAGTGGAAAACACGGGCCCATTTTCGAGTACACTTACCTATATTGTTCACTACTAAGGTCTTTCCCTTTAAACCCTGGTTTGTTATTTATTATTATTATCAAAGCATGCATAGACGTGCACAACAGGACAAAAAAAAGCGTGGAAAGAACAAGAGACAAGTTCAGTTCGGACAGAAACATGCACGGGTAACAAACAACTCATAATAGACTATGACAACGAGATTTTCAATTCTGGGCAGCAAGACATGACTGCACCAAAACCAAGACTCCCATTGCCACAAGAATGCAAACCTGGATCCTTTAGAAAATCTAGAAAATAGACTCTCGATCGAATCCATCACATATACATAAGTCATATAACAACTACAGAAACAGGGCTCAAAATAGCGTTGTATAAAGAATTTATGTTTAGCCAGAATCGCAAAGTTGTATTTATCAGCATGAAAATAGCATAAAAACTTACTGATTAAATCTAAGAAAAATCTGAAAGGTTCCCTAGTATGTCTAGCATCAGCAAATAAATTTTTATAATATTCCACTACGGATAGTATAGTCAAATAAATTTGGAAAATAGAAAGATACAGCAAGTTTATGAATCTGAAAATTTAGACACAGCAGTATTAAAACAGTGATAGATCACAAAGTATAACTCGAAATCCAAATCCGCCAAAAGGGTTGTAAAATAGACAGCAGGCTACGTTTTATATTCACAAAATTTTAATCAAAAGTAACTGGAATCAGTTTGAAAATAGAGTTCTTTACTGAACAGCATGCAGTTTGGAAATATATTGGTTTGTTCACAAGCATGGAATAAACCATAAAAGTCATTAAATAAATCTAAAAAAATTAGGGGTTGATACCAGTCATGTTTAGTCATACAGAGAAAAATATTGAATCCAAATCTTACCTTTAACACCAGTTTTAAAATAAATAATCATACAGCAAACTTATAAAACAGAATCTGGTATTTTTAACACAACTACAGTAAAACAGCAATAACACACACATCATAAATCGAAACTGAGATCTGTCAAAAGTTCTAAAAAATAGACATCAAGGCCTACAAATCATATTCACAAAATAATTTGATTTACTGGCCTTAAAATGGCCTAAAACGTTGAATCAAAACAGGGTAAAAGCAAAACAAAATTCCTTTCATGCATTTAATCAAACAACTTATCTATCATAGATCCAAAATAAATATAATACAAAACATAATATGTTAGATATTCAAATCAACGTGACATGAGTAATAACAAGCCTACAACGACATAACACATCTAACACACCAAGCATGCAATAAATACACAACATATCATAGATCACGAAGAACATATATACATGCATCAAGAGTCTATCTAGATCTACTTATTTTCATGTAATGTGTGTGGCAACTATGATGGATCATGACTACGAATGGATCAAACGAATGAGATCAAGATTTATCAAGGGATCATCATGAGAATAAACACAAAAACGAGAGCGAGACTACATGCGGTATTTTGTACTTGTATACAAACAAAAAGAGTATATAAGTTACTTGCCTTGGGTGTAGACAATGAATCTGATGAGAAGAATAGAATAACGGGAAAGGATCCCGCACACGGCGATGATCGGCACGGGTCTTGATGAGATGATCAAGATCAAGATGATCGGACAGCCGAGATCCAAGAGCTGATGATGATGGAGATGGTAATCACGATCATGATCGGTCGATCGGAGGACTCAGATTCCAAGATCAAGGTGATGATCAAGATCAGATCAAACGGACGGTCCAAATCAAGGTGATCAAGTTCAGATCTGATGATGATCACGATCACGATGAAAGATCAGATGACCCAGATCTCCCTGATGATGAAGATGATGATGATGATCAAGAGGAGATCGGATGGCCAGGATTCAAACGATCAATCTCCCCCCTCCTTGATCAGAAAACAAGTGGCAATGGCACGGTGGTGGCAAAGGGTGCACAGGGGTGCTGGCGGGCGCTGGCGATCGAGGAGCGATGGCAGCGATGAAAGGGGTAGAGCTCGAGAGGTGCTTTGTTTCGCACCAAAATAGAGGAGGACGGAGACGACGGGATGAGGGGATGGTGGTGTGATGACGGGGATGATCGGAGGCGGTGAAGACGGTGGGTTTCGGTGGCATTGGCGGCAGTCGAAGGTGGAAGAGGAGGTAGGGTCGGTGCTTTGGTGGAAGGAGAGAGCAAGGAGATGGGTTCTAAAGGGGGGGTGACGGGCGCTCAGGGACAACGAGGGCAATGCGGGGCAAAGGCAAAGGGTTTTGGAGTGGGTGATTAAGGGCTTGACAAGTGCAGACGGGAGAGAGAGGAGTCGAGAGGTAGAAAAGATGAAGTTGGTGGCTAGGTTAAAAGCAGGGGTACTTAAGATTAGGTTAATTGGTGATTAGGGTTTTTAACAGTGGGTTTATATAGGAGTAAATTAGGGTTAAGGGTAAACGGGTTATTGGGTATTGGGTTTAAAAACCAATAAAGGATATAGGATTATAGGGTTTTGGGTTAGGGTTTGGATCCAACAGGGTAGGAATCAAAAGATAAGTATTTAGGACATGAAATAAATAAATTCAGAATTAAGAAAATCATCCAGAGAAAAAAATTAGTAGACGAATCGAGAGATCGAAACTCACAAAACTGAATCGAAGACAAGATAGATGAATTTTATTGAGAACGGAGAAACAATTAAATGGTTCGGAAAGAATAGAAGATTTCTTAGAAACCAGAATAATATTTTGTTAAAATTCGATCAATTAAAAATTTAATTGTTGAAAAAAATAATAAAAGCGAGAAGAAATTTATAAAAAATTTAAACACAGAAAATACACGGAAAAATACATATATACGGGAACAGGGGTTACAAGTCTTCCTCTCCTGCTTCAGCTCTTGGTGATGTAGCTTTATCACCGGAGTGCCAATCATGCATGCCTTCAGCCGAGGGGAAAACACATAAGATTGGTGAAAAAGAATTTTCAAGATTGGTGAAGGCAGAACGAAGTTTACCTGAATGCTCACCTGAGCCCACCTCATGTAGGCCGACTTAATGTTATCGGCACCCATGAAGTGCCGATCACACGGCGTGATCCTCTTCTCCACAAACTCGACCGCCACGGGACCCTCCGTCAAAGTGTCCCCCGTGCGAATGGCCCAGTCTGGAGCCCAAGGCCGGAGCCCCTCTTCCCCAACCATTTGCTGGGCATCGACACAAAGAGGAGGTACACTGCCCAACACGACCTCTGTAACCTTGAGGCTACTAGAGCTTGTCCTTCTCAGGGTATCTTGGTTCAAATGAGCCCTTATCTTCTTGGTCCTTGGCTCCGAGGGACCCTTATGAGCCGCTTGGGAAGTAGACTTCACCCGCTTCCCCCTGCTCAGCCTGCTCGGCCTGCTCGGCCTGCTCGGCTTTCTATCTCTTCAACATCGCCCTCCTTTCAGCAATCTATGATGGGTCCATGTCTGCACAAGCCAAAAAGGAAAGGCAATGAGAACGAAGGAAAAATTACATAAGAAAAATTAAATGAAAGACATACGAGAAGGAGCGGGGCTCAGTCCAATTCGTGCCATATGGCTCTCTGTCACTTTCGGCCAACTTGTACTGTTTCCATTACAGAGGCACTCGACGTCCGTCCACTCTTCATTTGACAGGTCGTTCTTTCTCGGGCCCTTGAAGTTAGGCTCGTAAAAATTCCACCTAGTCAGAATTTTCCACGGCTGGTCGCTCCGTAAGAAAAAGTTCTTCTTCTTCCACTCCTTTATCGAATCTGGATGGCCATGCATGACTTTCCTCCCAGTGCGAGGCAACACATAAAAAATTCCTTCCTAATCAACGGACGATCTCGTACCTAGCATAGCCCGAAAAATGTTCAACTTCAACGGTACCCCCCTCCCCTCACAGAGCATAATGAAACTCACAATCTGCTTCCAAGAATTCAGACCACATTGCATCGGACATAGCGAGGCCCAGTTGAGCACCTTTCAGATAAACGGGTGGATCGGTAGTCGCAATTCCGAGAAGAACGCGTCCCCAGGAAAGATACAGTACCAAGGCGCTAGGGGATCGATAGGATGAAGACCAGCATTGGGGATCATCAACTCATCGTACTCCCTCCCAATAAAGTAGCTTGCACAGATTAAAGGTAGGTCGTCCTCTTTTAACATGGTTAGCGTACCATC
The DNA here is from genome assembly GCA_017893485.1 of Hemerocallis citrina. Taxonomy (NCBI): domain Eukaryota; kingdom Viridiplantae; phylum Streptophyta; class Magnoliopsida; order Asparagales; family Asphodelaceae; genus Hemerocallis; species Hemerocallis citrina. The sequence goes on from CM030359.1 coordinate 369,979,957, forward strand.
CATCTTAATCTTTATTCGGCTTGGCGATGAGGGCTGCACTCCGTAGCGAACCAAGTCTTCGACATCGTCCAGATACATCCCAATCGATGATGGTTGCGAAAGAAAGGGAACATCGAGCCTTCGACGTGGGATTGTCTCGTCAGGACTACTGGGCATGGTCCACTTTAGCCTCTTCTTTCGAATTCGGAGAGCCTTCTTGAGGGAAGGTGTGTCCAGTTGCTCGAGCACGGGGGCCCTAGACGAAGAGTCGACCTCTTCAACCTCTGCGTTTCATCCTCTGAATCACTAACAACTTTGGCAGAGCCTTCATGAGTTTCATCCTCTGAATCACTAGTCTCTACCACAAACGGCTATCGAGTGTGGAGCGGCTTCACGACGTAAGCATTCTCCTATCTTTTCCAAGAAGAAAAAAAATTAGAAAGGCCCGTGCCAGTGTTCCGACCCGATGTAGAGGCTGTAGAACCAGACTGAACCCTCGACATATTCAATACTAACATGTTTGAAGTTTTCTGAAAAGAACGCCGGAAAGCTGATCACCGATGATAATAAAAATCTAGAGAGAGAAGCTCTGAGATTAAGTGAGAGAAAACAAAAGTGAAAAATGAGGGGGGGTGTATATATAGAACCCTATGACTCCACGATTCTCGCAAAATCTGTGACTCCGCAAAATTTGCAAACGAAATTCTGCTAAAATGACGTCAGCAGCACACGCTTCACCGCTTGAATGGCTCACATGGAGTACTATTTCACTAAAAAACCCAATTTTTACTTAAGTATAAAGTCGTCGGAGCTCGGCAAGCACTTTGAACCAGTCGTTGCATGGGCAAAAACATTTTGGACCACCTCGCTCAGCGCTCAACTTTAACCGCGAGCACAGGGGTAGATTTTTTAAGCAAAAAAGGCTCTCATTCATTGCTCGGTGCTGACCCCCTCCTCGACGCTCGCCATAAACCACGAGCACACGGGTAGATTTTTCAAGCAAAAAAATGTCTCTCGCTCGACGCTCGACTTGAACCGCGAGCACAGGGGTAGCTTTAACAAGTAAAAGGGCCTTTCCTCGTCGCTCGGTGCCGACCCCTTGCTCGACGCTCGCCATGAACCGCGAGCACGGGTGTAGCTTTTTCAAGCAAAAAATGACTCTCGCTTGACGCTCGGTGCCGACCACTTGCTCGACACTCAACTTGAACTGTGAGCACAGGGGTAACTTTTTCAAGCAAAAAGGGCCCTCATTCGTCGCTCGGTGCCGACCTCTTCCTCGATGCTCGCCATAAACTGCGAGCACAGGAGTAGCCTTTTCAAGCAAAAAGTCCTATCTCTTGATGCTCGGCGCCGACCACTCGCTCGACGCTCAACTTGAACCACGAACATAGGGGTAGCTTTTTCGAGAAAAAAGGGCATTTCCTCGTCACTCGGTGCCGACCCCTTGCTCTACGCTCGCCATGAACCGCAAGCACGAGGGTATATTTTTAAAGCAATAAATGCCTCTCACTTAACACTCGGCGCTGACCACTCGCTCAACGCTCAACTTGAACAGCGAGCACAAGGGTAGCTTTTTCAAGCAAAAGGGGCTCTCGTTCATCACTCGGTGCCGACCACTTCTTCGACGCTTGCCATAAACCACGAGCACAGGGGTAGCTTTTTAAAGTGAAAAGGCCTCTCGCTTGATGCTCGGTGCCAACCACTCGCTCGACACTCGACTTGAACCGCGAGCACAGGGGTAACATTTTCAAGTAAAAAAGGTTTTTTCCTCATCGCTCGGTGCCGACCCCTTGCTCGATGCTCGCCTTGAACCGCGAGCACGAAGGTATCTTTTTAAAGCAAACACACCACTCGCTTGACTCTCAGACCCGATCCTCCAAGCGTACCTCGAGCAACGCCATAGTTTCCTGAGGCATGGCTCGGCCCCGACCCAATTGTAACCCCTATTGCTCATATCTGTATTTTTTATTATATTTAATAAAATTCTTGATTATTTATTTTATTTTTGGTTATAGTTAATTTCATTCCCTTTGTATGGTGTGTTGTTTTTCTCTCTCTTGTGATTCATTTTGCATTGATCAACGTTTTATTCTCAATTAATTGTCCTACAATTTGTCTTTGATCTCATCTACTGTTTAAACCTGTTTCATGACCTATTTGTCTCTTATTGAATTCTTTTCTTCCTATTGGATACTACCCAGTTTGCCCCTATATAACCACCATAATTGAACCCTAACCCTAATCACCAAACCCTAATCCTATCTCTCTCTCTCTAGCAATCATCACCCCTGACCTCACCTCCCGATCCCCTCTCCCTGCCTCTTACTGTCGTCATCTTTGTCTACCGACGCCGGCGACACACCACCCCCGATCACCCCTCTCCTCTTCTCCCTCCCGTGCTCACACCCCCAGGTCGACCCCCCCTCGCTCCATGTTCCGCTCGAGCAACAAAGCCTACAGTGTCGTAGACCCCAGCCGCTGTCGCCGTCCTAGCCATCGTCGTCTCCCCGAGGTGCTGCCACCGACCTTGCTGTTGTTTGCTTGCTGCTGTCTCTTTGGGTTGTGTGCACATGTCGTCTCGTGCACGTGATTCGGTGATGTGATTCTCGTGTCTTTGTTTGTTGTGTTCGTTGTTCGGGATCCGTTCCCGTTATTCTGCTCTTCGTTCTGTCGTCTTCATAACAGGCAAGTAGCTTGTATGTGTTCTTTTTGTCATACAAGTTAATACCGCAAGTAGCCTAGTATGAAAATGTGTGTGCTCTCATGATAATCCATATTTGTTAGTTTAACCATTGACATCATCTATTGATCATGAGTAGTTACAACATTTGAAATCCGTTGCATGAAAATAATTAGATTAGATGACACTTTGACTGTAGTTGTTTGTGACACACCGTATATTATAGATGACTGTTACATAGATGTTTCTTGGATGTATGATCTCATTATAGACCATTTATTCTCATGCTATGCTGATTTGAGTAACCAATATATGCCATACTTTGTATGACATCTAGATTGGACCGTTTGTAGTTAAGTTGTTCGATAAAATGCATAAAAGAATTTTTGTTTTGTTGCTGCCCTATTTTGTACAGTAATTTCGACCCTGGTAAAATCAGTAAAATAAATAAGTTCGTGAACATGAATTGTATCCTTCATTCTCTAGTTTCTTGAACTTTCAACGGAACTGAATTTCGAGTTTCAATGCATGAGTTATTGCTATTTTACTACGGTCGTATTGTATATTCCAGATTCTAAACTATATGTATTCTATATGGAATTTTATTTTAAAACTGATATTAAAAGTGAAATTGGAACTCTATATTTTGCTGAGTATGTTTAGATATGACTGGGTTCAATCCCTAATTTTTGTGAAATTAATTAATGACATTTATATCTCATTTCTTACTTATGAAACCAATCGAAATATTTCCAAACTGCGTGTTGTTCAGTAAAGAATTATGTTTTCAACCTGATTCTATTCGTTTCTTATGAAAACTTTATGAATATAAACTATAACCTGATTTGTCTACTTTACTACCCTTTTGACGGATCTGAATTTCAAATTACATTTTATGAATTATCTCTATTTTGGTACTACTATGTCTGAACTTTCAGAATTGAGATTTTGTTGCATTATTCTGTTTTCCAATTTTGTTGACCATACTATCTGTAATATAATTTCATGATATTTTATATTTTGAAACTAGATATGTTAGGAAATCTTCTAGATTTTTCTCAGATTTTATTATGATAATTTTAAACTATTTTCATGCCTATAAAAAAGATTTTGTATTTTCTGGCTGAACACGATTTCTGTATTAAATGCTATTTTCAACCCTGTTTCTGTGGCTGATATGTGACTTATATATATGTGCTGGAATCGGAAGAGTGTCTAGTTTCTATATTTTCTGACGGATCTAGGTTTGCTGTTCTGTAGGAACGGGACTCTCAAATTTGGTACAGTAGTGTCTTGCTGTCCAGAACTAAAAGTTTCGTTGTTTTGACTATTATGAGTTATTTTTATCAATCGTTGTAAGTACTACTTCATCTTAGACTTATCATTTGTTCATGCCATGCCTTTAGACTGTTGTATTCATTCACACCTGTTGACAATAATGAAAAGAAATCAAGCCGGGGGTTTAAAGGAAAAGACCGAGTAGTGGACAATATAGAAATGCATATTCGGAGGGAACTTGTTTTCCCCACTGTTTACTGTGGTACATACTGTTTATCTATGGATTCGTGAGGGTATGATCCATGACACCGTTTGTTTTTATTACTGTTACTGTTATTGTTTGTCCGAATATATTGCCTATAGATGTTCCACTACGAAGTCTTAAAACGAAACTGTTTGTTTTAGCAACCATATGGTATAATTTGGGACGCATGAAGTGCAACCTAGTTAGTAATGAACATTACACATAAGAATAAATATTGACACTGTCACATCCTGTTACTATTGATTTTAAGTTACCGTTGATTTACTGTTATTGTTGATTCACTGTTACTGTTGATCCATACTGTTACTGTTATGCTTTTACTGTTATTTCGCTATTTGCTTCCATCTGTAGACTGTTTTATTTACTGATTCTCCATGTTAGTATTTCCTGTTTAGTTAGTTTTCCCCCTATTTCCCTACTTGTACAGCTTGCGGCCCGGACTTGCATCTAACGGGCGTTATGTTTTCCTGTTTTCCTATTTTTCCTTGTAAATGCCATATGAGCAGGTTTTGCTGATCAATTGCCTTCTGGAGTTTGTGAGCAAATTTTTTGAGCTGCGAAATTGGAATCATTTGATTAAATTTTTTTGATGAACTATTTATATTTGTGAACTGTATTGAGACTTGTATTTGGGCTTGTAGTCCCCGAATTATTATTTTGTTTCAGATCTTGTATTTGTTGAAATATTTATTATTGTTGCAATAAATACTGTTGAGTTATGATTGTTTATGCATGCTTTGTTGGAGTATACTGTTATATTTATTGTTGTAATGAGTCAAGCAGATCCGTACAGCTTATGGATGGTGAAAATTATCCGTTGGGCATAATTGTGTACCGTATTCTATATTCTTTTGGGAAGCGGGCCGTGAAACCAATGCTCGGAGCTCGATAAGCCCCTCGAGCAACGTTATAGCTCCCTCTAATGGAGCTCGGCGCCAACTTATGACTCGGAGCTCAGCTCGCACCATGAGCCGCTCCATAGCTTCCTCAATATCGGAGCATGCCTCGGACTTCGGCTTGCCCACATACCATGCTCGGCTCGGCGCCGACCCCAAATGTACAGTCTTCAGGAGCTCACCATCTCATCATCGTGAAACACTCCCCTCCACTCTACTCACGGGAAAGAACTACTCCTCGACAGGAGGTACACATTGCCCTCCAGGAGTGGAGGGCTTATGATGTGGGTATAGGTGTCGTGGCCTAACTAGGGCCGTCAGATCTCCTCGAATTTCGCTCATCCCCGATCATCAGGTCAACCGGTCCTACGGGTCGCCTGCAACTTCAGGCCCACAGACTAATCGGTCCAATCCGGCCCAATGGGACTTCAGACCCGTTTCAATCTCCCTATAAATACCTGGCCCCCTCCTCTGCTTAAAAGGTAATCAACTTTTTCTAACCTGAACCCTAGCCTTCATTTATTGTTCCAGTCACTGACTAGATCGTCAGAGAACCTATCACTGGGGATCCCTCCCGGTGTTTCTAGGCCTTTTGCAGGTACCTCGGCCGATCAGCCATCAGCGTCCTCGTCTATACGAACCGCTGAAGCCGACCAGGATCTGCGATTGAAATATGTCCCTTTCCGCTTCACAAATTACAAGAACTCACAACTGTTGCTCCCACCACTTAAATCAAGCAGCATCAGTAGCTTTCAGAGTTTTTATCCCCCCAAAACTTTAAAACTCTTCAGTTTGAACTGTCTTATCGTGTGCATCCAGATGCAGCCATATGTTCATTTACAACAAATGATAATTCTTTACCATAAGAGCATCCACAGTCGTGTGCTATATATGAATAATATGCAATTTATAGCATTTTGAGCATTGCAGTCGAGTGCTATATATGCATATTTTTCCTTTTCCACTATAGTAGAATGCTATATTTGAGAGAAAATATAGCAATATGCATATTATAGCGGACGAAACATGATATTTCGTCCCAAATATTTTATAATATTTTTAATCCATCGGAAGAAACATCGTGTTTCGTCCGACGAAAAAAGAGGACTTTTGTAATTAAAATAAAACCCCAAAAATGGAAAAAACCCACGGACGAAAACATGATGTTTCACCCATTATTCTTGGACGAAACATCATGTTCCGTCCAAAGAGAAATGGAGGTGGTTTTTGCAAATTATTTTATAATTTTTTTAGATTCTTTGGATTAGATTGTATATGATTTTCTATGGATTATTGATTGAGACAGTTGGATTTATACTAAACTAACACATAAATTGAAGGAAAAGAAAACCAAAAAACCCAGACGAAACATCATGTTTCGTCCGAGGCTTTTGACATTATGCAAAAGCGTCGGATGAATCCGACCAAAAAAATATTTTTTAAATTTTTTATTTGTCTCTGACGAAATATCATGTTTCATCTGTAATAAAAAAAATTAAAATTACTATAATATTAAAAAATATATAAAAAAAATTAAAAACGTTTCCTCAGATGAAATATCATGTTTCGTCCCTTCAAATTTTCTTTAACATTACTACATCTTTTCATTTCACGACTGCAGCAAAACAACCAAATGATATTTCTAAATATGCATATATGCATTTTATAGCATGCACGACTGTGGATGCTCTAAGAAAACACAAAAAAACATTAGCTGATCAACATATAATTTTGTGCAACTATCTCAATTCATGGGCAACTCAATCTCTTCCATTATAACTATATATTAAGGAAATGTGTCTACTCCCTCTCCCCTTAATCTATTTTGAACTAAAGTAAAGAAAACAAAAGTAGATTACCTCATTTAAACTAACATGTGCGTGCCACAAGTTTTCATAAGATTCCATTTTCTAAGTCGAATTTCAAATTTCAAAATTCAAAAGGAAGTGGAAAGATAAGGAAATGGGAAAATACAATCATGCTACACAATACTTACGTTCCTAAAATATCTCTTAAATATTAATCAACTAATCACAAATGTGATTATTGGGATTTTCCCAAACCAACATTTTCCATCTATCCTTATTTTCTGCTTTCTCTCTTTCACTCCGCTTTCTAAAAAAAAGGATATATATATATATATATATATATATATATATATATATATATATATATATATATATATATATCACTACAAGATAAACCTTTTTTCGCAACGAGGTTTTGGCAACGACTTTTCAGTCGTTGTGAAAATTAGTTACGGCAACGCGAAAGTCGTTGCTAAAAATAAAATAAAATTTTCCCGGGCCTTTGCACATCCCCGCCAGATTGTGTGTAAATTGGAAACGATAAATTTCGTTGCGCCAGATTGTGTGTAAATTGGAAACGATAAATGTCGTTGCGTATATTTCCTTATATCTACTGCAACGACAATATTGTTGCCAAAAATATTTTTAAAAAAATTAACTTAATATCCCCAAATTCCCCAAACCCTAGCCGCCAAATTTTTTTTCCTAATTCCCCAAACCCACCACACCAAATATCATATCTTTCCTAATTCCCGCAGCCACCACATCCCGCCCTAGCCGCCACAGCTGCCACCACATCCCGCCACCAAATACTTTTTCCATATCCCGCCCTAGTCGCCACCACACCAAATTCCCTAAACCCTTCTTCACGTTACGCGTCTGTTGATTTCTAGGCCCAATCGCAATCGCAAGGTAAGCTTCTCTTGATTTCTAGGGTTTATAAGGCTCCCCCCTTTTGATCGGCCCAAGCTGTGATGATGGTGTTAAAAACACGTTGCTTGTTCTTCGAAACTTTTAAACTCATCTTAATGTTATTATGCATGTAGTTTTGTTTTCTAGTTGGTTTAGGGAAAGATTGTATCTCTTCTTTGTTTCATATTATAAACAATGATGAAGTTTCTGTTGATTGATAATTGTACAAAAATAAATTTCCTTATGTTGCTTTTTCCTATAATTCAAGTGGGGCGTTTGTAGTTAGTTAATTTGGTTGTTTTGATGTTTTGTTGTTTTTGGCAAAGCCACATTTTGAATTGAGATTCTATGAGATTCTCACTTTCCACTCCAAATACCACTTGCTAGTCTTTTATTCAATAGGAACTTTACATTTCAAAATTAAAGGATAATGAGAAACATAATCTGTTTTGTCATCTCCTTCAACCATGAAAATTAGATGTTTGTCATGCCTAAATGAGACTTCTTATTTAGCCAGCATTTAGTTCCGTCTTGTTCCCTGTTAATGAATATGGAAATTGACTCAGTAGATTGCAATGTTGGATCGTTCCCTTCACTCCATTATTATATCCCAACCTCTTTGATAAAGGTTAGCAGTAAAAATTCAAAACTAGCAGATGTCAAAGGTTTTCTTATACTATGCGAAGTTAATGCTGCTGCTGATCTCAAGTCTGCAATTGAAATAGCTGCTTCGCTCTATAGCTAAGTTCCTTGTTAATATGTCATAGTCATGTGGTTTTAGAAGTAGGGATAGCATGCAGTGTTTGTGCTGTTGTCTCTCTTATTGAAAAAAACGAGAGAAACTATTGTAAGCAAACGTTAAATTTCTAGTGATTGATTTCCTATGTTAAATTCATTGATGCAACAATAAGCCAGAACATCATGTGATGAATTAAAACTTAAAAGAGCACAAAGGGTTTAGGTAAAACACTCTTATTACTCAATTTTTTTTTATAACAGACACTATTTCTATATTCATAAATTAGTCTCACCATAAACATAAAATGGTGTTTAAAATAATTGAATTTAGTTGGCTATTATTTGGACTCTATTAATTACTATAATGTCATTGTAGTATTTATGATACTGCACATGTTCTTATGTTTAGGTAAATGATATGTATGGTGCTATATGAAGTATGTTGCAATTTTTATTATCTTAGTTGAAACTGCATTTTAGGGAATGACTTTCAATAAGGAATGGATGAAAATAAATGATCATTCATTGTCCGAGTATAGAGAGGGTATTGATGATTTCTTGAACTTTGCATTTTCTAATATCTTTGAGGGTGTTGATGCTGCCACCATTAGATGTCCTTGCAATAATTGTCGTAATTTAGTCTTTAAAAGAAGGTGTGATGTGAGATTTGATTTATTGAAGTCGGGAATGTATAAGAATTACACTACATGGGATCTTCATGGTGAAAAAGTAAACCATTCTAGTAGCAGCAACACTAATCTGCCTGGAAATGATGATGATGAGACTAAAAGTGGTGATAATGAAATCAATATGTTAGAAGATGCTTGTGGGGTACCAGGTATGCTTTTTGGTGGGGGTGATGGGAATGACGATGAGTCCAATGAAGAACCTAGAGGAGAAGCTGCAAAGTTTTACCGCCTCTTGAAAGAATATGAAGAGCCACTTACAACTGATGGCACTAGAATGTCGAAGTTGTCTTATATTGTGAAACTGCTGCAATTAAAGGTTTTAAATAATTGGAGTGATAGCTCTTTCGATAGTTTGCTCAAATTACAACGTCAAGCTCTAAGGATTACATTTCCTAATTCCTATTACGAGGCAAAGAAATTGATATCTGATTTGGGTCTTGAGTGTGTGAAGATTGATGCTTGTGAAAATGATTGTATTCTTAATATGAAAGAAAATGCGCAGTTGGATAGGTGTCCAACCTGTGATTTACCTAGGTACAAGAATGTTGACAAAGGTCCTTCTAAAGGTACTAAAGTACCTCATAAGGTGTTGAGATACTTTCTAATAACATCTAGGCTGCAGAGATTATATATGTCTAGGAAGACAGCAAAAGATATGAGGTGGCATAAGGAGGAGCAGGTGGACGATGAGTTTATGAGGCATCCTTCTGATTCTCCCACTTGGAAATCCTTTGATGAGGAGTATACTTCATTTGCAAGAGATGCACGGAATGTTAGACTTAGATTAGCTTGTGATGGGTTTCAGCCATTTGAGAATTCACAACATAGTATTTGGCATGTTGTTCTCATTCCTTACAATTTGCCTCCTTGGATATGCATGAAACCACAATCTTTCCTCCTATCTTTGCTCATACCTGGACCCACATGCCCCGGAAGAAACATAGATGTATATTTGCAACCCCTAATTGAAGAGTTAAAGGAGTTGTGGGAGATTGGGGTTGAAACATATGATGCTTATTCGAAGCAAAATTTTGTTATGCATGCTATGCTTTTATGGACTATTAGTGACTTTCCTGCCTATGCTGACTTGTCGGGTTGGTCAACTAAAGGTCATTATGCTTGTCCTGATTGCCATAAGGATACTAGGCGCACTTCACTATTGAATAAAGGTTGTTACTTAAGTCATCATCGTTGGGTGCCTCATAATCATAAATGGAGAAAGGATGGCAAGTCATTTGATAATACAAAGGAAAGAGGGTCTGCACCTATTCCTTTAACTGGGGATGAAGTATTAGATTGTTATAATCAATTTAATCAAGAGAAATTTGGCAAGGTTGCTGGACAAAAAAGAAAATGGGATGCCTCAAACAGTTGGTATGGTTTCCACAAGAAAAGCATTTTTTTTGAACTTCCTTATTGGAGAAAACTTAAAATACGACATAATTTGGATGTCATGCATATTGAAAAAATGTGTCTGATAACATCTTGGGTACTTTGATGAATATTAAAGGTAAGACAAAAGACACAATTAAGTCTCGAATTGATTTGATGAATATGGGCATTCGGGATGAGCTCCACCCGAGTTTGGACGGAGACAAAGTACGCATTCCTGTAGCCTCTTATGCTTTGAATTCAAATGCTAAAGCTGCAATATGTGAGCTGTTTGCAGGAATTAAGTCTCCTGATGGATACTTGTCAAACATATCCCGTTGTGTAAAACATAGTGGAAAAAAAATCTCGTGTATGAAGAGTCATGACCATCATGTCTTTATTGAGCAACTTCTCCCCCTTGCAACTCGGGGCTTTTTGCCAAATAATGTATAAAAGCCTTTAGTTGAGTTGAGTTCTTTTTTCCGAAATCTCTGCTCAAAGAACATAACTATGGAGCAACTTAATGACCTTGAGGCACAAATACCTTACACATTGTGCAAGCTAGAGATGGTTTTCCCACCTACATTTTTTGATGTGATGGTGCATTTAGTGGTTCACTTAGCTGCTAAGGCAAAGATAGCAGGCCCTGTTCGATATCGATGGATGTACCCGATTGAGAGGTATGACACTTCTTGATTTTTTTAGAAACATAGATATATGCACTCTTTTTCCTAATTATTTTTAATCAACTTTCTTATGACATCAGGTATCTTCGGACATTAAAGAGATACATTCGAAATAGAGCACAACCAGAGGGTTGCATTGCAGAAGGTTATCTTGCAGATGAGTGTCTAACATTTTGCTCAAGATATATGAATGACGTTGAAACAAAATTTAATCGTAAAGGGAGAAATGATGATGATGAGAATGAAGGCACTTTGAGAAGTAATCTAGATGTATTTAGACCCATTGGTCGTCCTTTAGGACAAGGGGTTCCATTACATCTCAGCTTCGAAGAGACTGAACAAATCCATTTGTACATCCTCCTAAATTGTGACGAGCTTATAGAATTTGTTAAGTAAGTTTAGGAAGAGTCATTTGAACTCCATTCTTTATGCTTTCTTTGTATTCAATTGACTTCATAATGCATCTAACTATTTATATTATGTTATAATTCATTTTTAGTGAGCACAAGTTAGAGTTGGAGAAAGAGAATCCTAGAAATGTCGAGCGAAGGCATAAATTGGAGTTCTCTAGATGGATACATCAGCATGTATGTTTGATGGCTTAAAGTACTTTAATCTGATTTCTAGTTATGTTAATGAAATTTCCATCTTATTTATATTCCTTAACAGGTGCGCAAACTTCATGAAGAAAGGAAAGTTGATGCAGACATATATAAATTAGTTTGTTTTCCTTCTAGAGCTGTGAGGCGCTATGCAGGATATATTGTAAATGGTTTTCGGTTTCATACTGATGATAGGTGTGAGAATAGAAAAACTCAGAATAGTGGAGTCATGGTGCGAGGGGATGATATTTCAGATAAGGAATACTATGGTGTGTTGAGGGATGTGATTGAATTGTCTTATCCTGGTGGGAATCGCACATATGTGTTTAAATGTGCCTGGTTTGATGTACAACACCTTGGTAGAGGATATAAGGTGGATGATCATGGCTTGATAAGTGTGAATAAGAGGGCATCCTTAAAGACAGATGAAGTGTATGTGTTAGAATCCCAAGTTGAGCAAGTGTTTTATATACAAGATCCGAAACATGAGGATTGGAAGTTTGTCATAAAGACTTAGCCTAGAGATCTTTATAATATGCCAAGCAAAGATGATGATGATGATGATATAATAGATGTGGATGCATACCAACAAGTCGATGCAGATGCAGATGTCAATTGCCATAATTTCACACATTCAAATGAGGACTTTCTGGTGGCCTCTTTAGCGACAGGTTCTTTTATGGTCGAAAGGGAACCTAGTGTTGTAAAATTAGTTAGAAAGGCGATTGAGGAGAATGGAAAAGATGATAGCTATATCAATGATTGTGATATTGAAGTTTCTGATGGTACAAGTGGAGGAATTGATGGATTATGACTCAGCAGAAGGATGAATAAAAATCATTTGCTTTCCTACCGTTTTATTTATGTTTTTTGTGATATATGCTTTAATAAGTTGCCATTACCTTGTCATACTTGTGACATTTGTGTGGAATAAATAGTATTGTAGCCTTTTATTATTTTGCATGAGAGAATGAAGACTATAGCATCTCTTCTTATTTGCTTGTTTCAAACATGAAATATATATTTTCTTTAGACTATAACAACTAATGTTTCCTAGTGGTTTATGTTAAAGTAGGGAACATACAGGTAAAGAATGGTTGGAAGAGGGGGAGGAAAGAATGTGGGCAATCACAATAAGGATGGATAAGGTATGAGTTATTACATGATATTGGTTTGATTGTTTTATAGCTCAAGTGAACTTTAAGTATAATATGGTCGCTTCATAAATGAAACAGGGCATGGAGGTCATCAAACTATGGCTGCTGGATCTCGGAGACTCTTAAATCAAGTTCAAAACGAAGGCAATCCTAACATATCCAGGCGCTATGCAGGCTCTTCAAACCAGGTGCAAAATGAACAAAGTCATAATTTAGCAAGTCACAATGAAGTGGAGTCCTTGAATCGAATTGAGCACACTCAGAACCATAATGTGGATATGAATTTGAGTGGAAATCAAATGGTAGCAAATGAGTCAGAGGGATTCATTTCACCTGAGAGTAGAGGTAATTTCTAAACAACTAATTATCTATTGTTGAAATTGCCACTTAATTTGACAATAACTTACTCCTATTGTTTAAAACTTCGTACACATAGCAGATCTGTTAGTTACAAGGAAAAGAAAAAACAACTTAGTTGAAAGGCTAAACATGACCCTAGAAGGACCAAATGTTATGGATCCTCCCACGAGAAGGGATGAACAAGAAACTGGTGAAAATAGAAGAAACCGACGGCGAGATGACCAAGTGATAGCAAATCGTGGTTCTGCACATTCAGCCAATAACGCAGACGCTACTCAAAATGGGGAAGGTGAAAACAATACCTTTTTTTTGTGAATCTACACATTTCTTATGCATCGTATATAAATCTAAATATGTTAATATTAAGCTTTATTTGTCATTAGCCACAAGTAAGTTAAAAAAGAAAAAGGGGGAGAGGGAAAAATACAAAAGTCATGTGATTGACATGAAAATCAAAGGACAGAAATCCAAGCTGAAAATTTACATTCTGGATGACATTGATCGAGTAATTGGTGACAATGCTCGACATTTGGTGAATGAATGTGGTCGTGTGGTAAGGACAAGGGCTCCATTAAATGTAAACAATTGGAAAGACGCTTTTGAAGCAGTTGGTGATGTGATGTGGAAGGAAATAGAGGTAAATTTTCTTAAATATTTTTTTAATTGCTAACTTGTCTTTTGTTTAGATTTCTATAATACTTTCTGTTTTTTTTCCTATTGTAGGGAAAGTTTGAGATTAAGGAAGGTAGTTCTTACATCGAGATGCAAGCCTTTGCGATTGATACCATGCAACGACTTTATAGACAATGGAAATCTCGATTGTATAGCTATTATAAGAGTGAGGAATGTGGACAAACTATTGAAGAACGCTTAAGAAATCGTCCTCCTGATTTATCACAAGAGCAGTGGGAACATTGTGTACAACGATTTAAATCTGCAGAATTCAAGGTGATACCCAGACCAACAGATTATCATTTATATCTTATTTATACTTCTATCTTATGCATTAGAATTGTAGGCGATGAGTGAAAAAAATTCCAAAAATCGTCTTTCTGAGAAAAGGACAAAGCATACAACCGGGAACGTGTCATATGCTGAATTTGAAACAATACTGGTAAATATTATAAATTTGATAATTTTTTCATCTTTACACATTTTTGGAAGAAATTGATAAATAATGGCATACATGTCTTTACGCATTATTAGGAACAACAAAATAATGGAGTGAAGCCACTTGTTGATGTGATTTGGCTTGCGGAGCACACAAGAAAAAATGACCAAGGCAAACTTGAGTAGGCTGACGATGGTCAATCTAAGAAGATACATGTACGTTATAAATTTTGTGCTATGCCTTTATTTATATGGTAGTGTACATTGCCTTCATTGATTGATGGACATAAAAGATTTTTTTTGCTTTCTGGAGGAAAGTTTCAGCTCAGAGCATCATGAGCTCAGAGCATCATGTGCTCTTCAGGCATATAAGTACTTCAAAATTTACTATTGTTAACCAATATTCTCCTTTTAGGTCCCCTAATAAATGCTAACATCTATTAGGACCGTAAATATACCGATATTGGTCAAAAGTGGTCATCTGTAGTAATTTAGAATTGTTATGTCAAATTTTGGTAATTTGAACAGAACTAGACAGATCAGCCTGTACTGATTAACTATAGTAGTCTATGTGAAATAATTTATCAAATTGAAGAATCTAATAGATATTACATTTACTGGAGAACATAATTGAAGATACATGTGAATATAATGGCCTGTATGGTAATATATATATATATATATATATATATATATATATATATATATATATATATATATATATATATATATATATATATATATTAAATGATGGTTCACAAGAGGGCATGCAGTGCTAGCAGAGTACTAGGGAGCTTGTTGATTGAATCCTACTGATGATTGGAAATTTAGAACTGATACTAATCAATGAACTGCATGCATCAGACAGCGCCAACAAAACTGATGTATTTCAGGCCATTTGTAATATGACACATAAGGGGACATGACAAAGCTATATATGGAGAATACCTAATCCTATTTAATTTTCTCATCAATAATAAACACTTTTGGTACTGCAATGGACACTGCAATAACCCTTAATAAACATGAAAATTTGAAAGACTGTGATTACATCTAGTTGGTCAGTCTAGATGTAAGGAATGGGAAAAAACCAATTCCACTTGCTGAGTCTAGATAATAAGCAATTCTTCTTATAAACGAAAGATATCATGAAGATAGAACCATGATATGGCAGCAACTAGGAAATCTTGTAATAAATGTCATATGAGTGCTTCTTATTCTCAGTAATTATTGCCGTTTGCAAGCTAGAAATTGAAACAAATGATGACGAATAATAACAATATATGGATCTCAATAGATTATGACTTCAATACATACCGGCTTCCCAAATTTTGATAGCTCAGAAAGTTTAGCTTTTTGTGCACCTGGATAACCTGCACAAAAATAAAGGACCAGAAATAAGATGGTACTATCATGTTAATCATCTGTCATATAAAGGATTAGAAATAAGATGGTACTTCCAGGAGTGCTTAAGCCCGTTTGATTATTGTGATATTGATACTTCAACAACACACAAAAACCTTCGGGGTCCTAGGGGTGGTATAATATTTTTCAGGAAAGGAAAAAAGATCAAGAAACGAATATTTTTTCTATGTCAAACAGATGAATGTGATCAATATGATTTTGAAGATAGGATAAACTTTGCTGTTTTTCCGGCGTTACAAGGGGGACCTCACAATAACCATATTGCTGCTTTAGCTGTAGCCTTCAAACAAGTGTCTACTTTTGAATACAAAGCTTATATTCAATAGGTCAAGAAAAATGCTCAAGTATTAGCATCTGCCTTGTTGAGAAGAAAATGCATACTAGTAACTGGGGGTACAGATACTGGGGTTACAGATACATATTTAGGGTAGGAAAATTTACAGTAATATTTATTTCTTATGCATAATTCCTGGAAGGAAAGTCTCATGATACATAATAAAGGTTAAATAAAGGAAGAGAATATTTTAGCGATATTTTTGTAAGATGCTTCATGGTAAATTTTATTTTTTGTTATTGTTATTTAATTAGGAGCAACTTAAAGTAGCAGTTTCTGCACATGGTGATTCAATGACTCAAGAGGAGATCCTTCTAGATGTTTTGTAAGCCTAGATCAGGGTATTTTCGTGGCAAGGGAACTGCATTAAAAGGTTATTGTAAAGGAAGACAGCAACTCGAGCAACAAAACCTGATCAATGAGCAACAAAAGAAGATTGAAGAGCAGCAGAAAATGATAAAGGAGTTGCAAGAAACTCAAGAAAGAACAACAAGACAAATTGAACAACAAAAGGAAGATATGCAACGTCCAATGGATGCAATAAAACAAGAATTGTTGGAACAACTTACAAATAGAGGTGCATGAAATTCCTCGAATGATCAAGGTACTATTAATTTTAGTGGCACTATAATGCTCTATTGTTTTGTGCATACAGGTTCCAATAGTTTTGGCAATCTTTCATAGTTTCATTGTATACTGCTGGACTAATCATTATTTCAAATATGTAGGTACCACGAGAAGGAACTGTATTTGGAGAATTAGGGAATGAAGCCATTGGTCCGGGAGCATATATTTTTGTATCATATTTTGACAGTGTATGATTTAGTTATATCTTATATGAGTTAGCTGTTGGTTTAGGTTATTAACTCTACTTGTATTCTCTCAGAATATTCATCCCAAAATGTTCTTTTGTTCTAAGTTGATTCAGTTCTTTCAATCTTGCATCCAATTTTGTTGCAATGTTTAGATGTCAAGAGAATATTAGAAAACATGGTTAAGCTTATTATGTACAATGGAAATGATTATGAGATACTTAGATATCTTTTTGAGAAGTTGATAGTTGTAATATTTTGGGCATTGCTTCTTATATGTGACATAAATGTAATATGTTGGACAAGGTTAATATTATAGTTTTTGGAATGATGTTGGTTTTTAATGTTTTTGAAGTGTATGCTAGTTTGGATAGGGCTGATGCAACGACAATATTTAATTTGTCTCGAAAAGAATTAAACTTTCGCAACGACAATTGGTAGCTTTAGCAACGACTATAGTTGTTACCAAAATACAAGTAATGCAAAGCAATTATAAAAATAATTGCAAAACAGTCGAGCTTTGTCAACGACAGTAGTCGTTGCCAAAATAGAAAATGTAAGGCAACGACAATAATTCATTGCGAAAAAAATATTTTTAGCAACGACATGAGTCGTTGCCAAATATATGAAGTATGTTTGGCAATGACAAAGGTTGTTGCGATTAATTTTATACCATACCACGGGTGGAATTAGGTATGGCAACGACAAAATATATTGCAACGGCAATGTCGTTGCGAAAAACTCTATGTTTGGCAACGACAGCAAGTTGTAATCAAAATCTTTCGCGACGCCCGGACGCGCAACGACCTTGGAACGACAAATGTAGTTGCCAAAAATATTTTTCGCAACGACAAACGAGTTTTAGCAACGACATTTGGCGTTGCGAAAAAGGATTTTTCTTGTAGTGTATATAAGGCGGATATGCGATTGTGGCAGAGGAGGAGGGAGACTCAGGTGGGGAGACGGATGGAATGGGATTCCTGGAGTGCGGTCCACTTGGAGGAGATCTGTAGGCTGGGGTCGGCGATGGTGAGGAGGAGGAGGGAGTTGAAAGACCAGTCGTCAGCCCCTCCTGCCTCGATCTGTGTGACGCCGCGTAGTCCGACGCTAACCTCAGTCAAACCCGACAGCCCCTTCATCATTCGGTTCTTCTTTTTCCTTCATCTTCTGTTTATTTTATTTTATTTTATTTAGTGATGAGTAATGGAGGACAAATATATATTTGGACTTGAATAATTAGATTGATGCTGCTGTTTTGCAAGGATTTTTGATTATGTATGCTTTAATTGAATAAAGGTTAAATTTTTATATTTGGTAGATCGATTTTGTGGATAAACTTTCATGCTTGGATGATGATTATATTTTAAAATAGTGAGGCGAGTATGAATTTTTATAAGTTTATAATCATGATTCTATGAGTTCATTTGTATGTTTGGAGGTAGAAGATGACGTAGGTGTGCACGTGGATTGGAGGGGGTGTCGGAGAATAGGACGTCGAGGCGGTCAAGGACGGCGGAAAATGCGGGAGATAAGGAGGGAGTAGAGTGCGGCGCCAGAGAGGGTATGGATTTGAGAGGGGGGTGGGGGTTGAGATGTTGTAGACCATGGCCTGATGTTGTCCGTGAGGATGTACACGAATAGCGAGTTGTGCACATATTTTTTAGGATAAATTGTACTAAACTATACCATTGAAGAAGTAATTTCTTCTAATTCTTTCACACTTTTATAGAAGTCTATATAATTTTATGAGTTTTTCAAAATTATTTTAGTCTATACAATTTCCACTTGATTAGACTAGTTATCTATTTCTCCCTTATAATGTAGGACTTTTTAACATATTCTTTTTATCATGTTCACCCCTAGGTGGAAATTTTTAGAATCTGTAATCAAATTTACAAGTATGTCATTTCCTAAAAAATAATTAAACAAATTATCTAAACTTGGGTTCCTTCTAACTCCCCGCAAGTCCTCAAGTCTTGCTCCCACTCCACCTCCAATCCTCTCAATCTTGTCCCAATAATTTCATCACTCCCCCTGCCAATCCTTTAAATGTTTTTCGCTGATCCGCATTCCCACCTTAAATTTACTCACTAATCCCCATTACCAAAATATTTTCAAACCCCACATGGGCCACTCCGTCCAGGGCGGATACCGATTGCATCTTCAGGGCGATCTTGGAGGATTGTGCCAAAATAGAACAAGTTCTTGACCTCAAAGGTGAGTTCTGAATCTTCTGATTCTATTTTTGTTGGAATTGAGTATACATTTAAAACACTTCTCTTATTGATAATATTGCCTTATGACCCAACGGTTAAAATTTTAAGTGCACATGAGGTCCTATATATGTGGAAGAAGAAAAAAACACAACATTTTTTTTTTGTTTTAAATAAAAATGTTTCCTTTCTTACTAGCCAGTTTTTTGACCAGTAAAATCATTAAAACCATTTTATGGCACTTTATGGTCTAACTGTTATGATATTAATTAGAAAGAAATAAAAATGTTTTTATTTTGGATGTAAATATATGAGTTATGTCACATAGAAGAAGTACAGAAGAGAGAAACAAATTCTTGATCTCTTCTAAAATATTTATTCAAATTGTTGAGCAGTTTTTACTCAGTGTGGTGCAAGTTGGTACGTGCTGCTATTGGAGCAGTAGGCAGCACTGTAGACAGAAGCTCGTTGTATCCCGGCAGATGTGTTTGGTGATCAACGATTCATCTCCAGAATTGGCCAAATAGTTTCTTATAGAAGGTGAAACCCATGCCTCGAGCCACTTTTCATTTTCTTCCTATTGAAGATCAACTCCAGAGTCATTTTCAGAAGGTTCATTTGGTGCACTCAGGTGCTTATGTCACATATGAACCTAAACAAAAAGAACTTCTTATTTATTTTTAAATAGTTTAATTTATCATTGATGATTTTTGGATCTCAAGTGCATGGTTCAAAGGACTCTGGAAGAAATGGCAAAAGCAGCAGGCCCCCCAGCAAAATTTCTACCTTCAAATAAAATAATTACTTCAAGAGACAAACAATAAACAATATATATAGATAAACCTTCAGTATGCACTTGGGGATCAGGTTTTCGTATCGACGTCCGAAACGTTCACATTGATCTACACATTTAAATTTGTCTAATTATATAAAATCAGATCATTTGAAATCCATTTGGCCATCCATCTTGTCATTATAAAAGAATAACTAAGAGTCCGTTTGTTTTGTTATTTTGAAAAGAGTTTTCTGAATAGAGTTTTCTGAAAACTATATTCTGAATAGAGTTATTCTGAAAATGAGTTTAAAAGCTGTTTGGTTATATTTTTTTCTGAAAACTGTATTCTGAAAGCTGTTTATCTGAAAAAGAGAGTTTAGAAGTTGTTCTGTTATATTTCTAGCTGAAAACTGTTATCTGAAAGCTGTTTTTCTGAAAAAACGAGTTTAAAAGCTGTTCGGTTATATTTCTTGCTGAAAACTGTTATCTGAAAGCTGTTTTTCTGAAAAAGAGAGTTTAAAAGCTGTTCTGTTATATTTCTAGCTGAAAACTGTTATCTGAAAGCTGTCTTTCTGAAAAAACGAGTTTAAAAGCTGTTCTGTTATATTTCTTGCTGAAAACTGTTATCTGAAAGCTGTTTTTCTGAAAAAGAGAGTTTAAATGCTGTGCTGTTATATTTCTAGCTGAAAACTGTTATCTGAAAGCTGTTTTTCTGAAAAAGCGAGTTTAAAAGCTGTTCGGTTATATTTCTTGCTGAAAACTGTTATCTGAAAGCTGTTTTTCTGAAAAAACGAATTCAAAAGCTGTTCGGTTATATTTCTAGCTGAAAACTGTTATCTGAAAGCTGTCTTTCTGAAAAAACGAGTTTAAAAGCTGTTCTGTTATATTTCTTGCTGAAAACTGTTATCTGAAAGCTGTTTTTCTGAAAAAGAGAGTTTAAAAGCTGTGCTGTTATATTTCTAGCTGGAAACTGTTATCTGAAAGCTGTTTTTCTGAAAAAGCGAGTTTAAAAGCTGTTCGGTTATATTTCTTGCTGAAAACTGTTATCTGAAAGCTATTTTTCTGAAAAAATGAGTTTAAAAGCTGTTCGGTTATATTTCTAGCTGAAAACTGTTATCTGAAAGCTGTCTTTCTGAAAAAACGAGTTTAAAAGCTGTTCTGTTATATTTCTAGCTGAAATATGTTATCTGAAAGCTGTTTTTCTGAAAAAACGAGTTTAAAAGCTGTTCGGTTATATTTCTAGCTGAAAACTGTTATCTGAAAGTTGTTTTTCTGAAAAAGAGAAATTAAAAGCTGTTCGGTTATATTTCTAGCTGAAAACTGTTATCTGAAAGCTGTTTTTCTGAAAAAGCGAGTTTAAAAGCTGTTCGGTTATATTTCTTGCTGAAAACTGTTATCTGAAAGCTGTTTTTCTGAAAAAACGAGTTCAAAAGCTGTTCGGTTATATTTCTAGCTGAAAACTGTTATCTGAAAGCTGTTTTTCTGAAAAAGAGAGATTAAAAGCTGTTTGGTTATATTTCTAGCTGAAAACTGTTATCTGAAAGCTGTTTTTCTGAAAAAGCGAGTTTAAAAGCTGTTCGGTTATATTTCTTGCTGAAAACTGTTATCTGAAAGCTGTTTTTCTGAAAAAACGAGTTCAAAAGCTGTTAGGTTATATTTCTAGCTGAAAACTGTTATCTGAAAGCTGTCTTTCTGAAAAAACGAGTTTAAAAGCTGTTCTGTTATATTTCTAGCTGAAAACTGTTTTCTGAAAGCTGTTTTTCTGAAAAAGAGAGTTTAAAAGCTGTTCGGGTATATTTCTTGCTGAAAACTGTTTGCTGACATTTTTTTAGTTTGTTTTGGTGAGATTGCATGTGATAGCAAGTAGTAGCGGTAGTATGATAGAAGATTGCATGCTCGAACAAATAGGATGTTTTTTTTTTTTTGAATATGAGTAGTAATTGGATTTTTTGGATTGCGTGGTGTATTTGGATAAATATATTTGGATAAATTGAGTACGCTGAACCTGCAGGCTGCAGTTGTTGAAAAGATTATATGAAAGAAGATTTCTTCTAGCAGAGCAAAACAATTTATTCAAGAAAATAAGCACTAGACAATAAAAAAAAAACAATCCCATTTAAACATGCTCAACCAATACTAACTCCAATAATAGCAACTCCAAAGAAGTAAGCAGCAACTCCACTTCAACAAATCCAAATCAGCAAGTCTCCAATCAGCAACTCCCAAAGCAACTCAAAATGGCAACAACTCCTTCAATAAATTCCAAGACAGCAAACACCTCCAATTGCAACTCCACTACAGTAAGATTCCAACACAACACCAAAGAGCAAACCAATAACCCCAACTTCACTTCACAAACACCAACTCCAAAACAACTATCTAATCACCAAACATTAACTTCAATACCCAAAATACCCAACTACAACTCCCAACTACTACACACCACACAACAACAACAATCCCAATACTCCTGTTTTCCATTCTTCTTCTTCACTTTTTTTTTTCTTTCAACAGAGAGATAGCAAAGAGAGGGAGAGCGAGAGAGATAGCGGGAGAAAAAGGCTGCGAACGGCACAGGTGGTGCGACTGGAAGACGGGCGGAGGATCGACTGGAGGTGGCGGGGCTGAAGGCGGCGCGCGACTGGAGTCTTCGGGAGCGACGAGGAAGGAAGACGACGCTGGCGTGAGCGGGCTCGAGCGGGAGGGTGATGCAGAGTCGGAGCGAACACAGGTTGAGGTTCGACGGGTCTGGCGATGCTTCGGCGACTTGAAGACGAGGCGGCACGGAGGAGAGCGGCACGGCACGGCAAGGAGTCGACGTTGAAGGGAATGCGAGGAGGATGGCGACGGGGATGGCTCAGGCGACGGCAGCGGACTGCAGGAATCGCTCGCGGCGTCGGCGCGCTCGAGAGGATGGGCGACGATGGCGGAGAGCAGCGATGGGTACTCAGACTGGCGGTGGATGCTTCGGAGGTCGACTGGAGGGGGAGCGGAGATGGAGTGATGGTGGTGCTGACGAACAGAGGAGGGGGGTTGTCGAATAGTTGTATTCTGATTAGTGTTTCCAAAAAACACTTCAAACAAACGCCAACTCTGGATATTTATTCAGAAAACAAAAAAAAAATACTAAAACAAACAGACTCTAAGTTTCTCCTATTTGCACCGTATCCTACAATATTTTTTTTTGGCATTTTCTCCTATTATTTAAGTTTTTTTTTCGCACCTTACGTGAAAATAACTGACGACGATTATTCTAGGTGTGCAATGATTGAAATACTCAATATTGGTTTAGATTAAAAGTAAATATGTAAAAAATAATTACTTTGAAGAAAAAACCCTTTCATATTCTATTATCTGATCTCTTCTTCTCTCAGATTTTCCCCAGATTTCAAACACAATGTTTCTACAGCGATCTGGGAAGGACGTGGCTTCTGATACGTGGTAGGAAGCTTGCAAGAAGAAACGGTTTTTGAAAGGATTGCACAGAAGAGGTTTTAATTTGAAACTTTACTTTCCCTTTAATTAAACTAGTAGTTTACGCGTACAATGCATGTTTTAATAAATATAGTTTTTTAAAATAAAAATTTAGACGTAGTCTTGATTTGAAACCTCATTTATAATAGTTATGCACGTGTGTTACACGGATTGGTAGATTGACAAAACATTTACAAATGATACTAAGGATTTCTCCCATTATAATATTAGAGATCAGGTATTATTTCATAATTTTGAGATATGGTAAGATTTTGTTGTTAATTTCATGTGATTCTGTGATTTTTTTATTTTTTTATTTTTTTTATTTCTGGGTGGTGTGTGTTTCATCTTAAAAAATGTCCAAAATATTTCCAATTCCACCATACCTCTGATATGATCCAGTTTGATTACTATGTTAGCTTGTTAGGGTTAGACCATTACAGTGTATCTTTCTAATTTGAAGTTTTTGGATATTGTTTTAATGTTTAGATTCTTCTTGGTAAATTTACAATCTTTTGGTTGTTTTTGTGTAAGTGGAGCCGATTTAACATATAGCAATGTTATTAAAAATTTGTGATTTAACATCTAGTAATGTTATTAAATTGAGTAATGTTTTAGCCACTACCAATTTCACTACCATTTTCTTCACTAGCTTAGGTGGCATACTCTTATTGGAGAGTTTTCCCACCTACTCTATCATCTCCTATCTATTGGAGTGTGCCACTTAAGATAGTGAAGAGAAATGTAGTGAAATTAGTAGTGGCTCTAGCATTACTCTATTAAATTTGTTCGTTGATTGAAAATGCTTGAAATTTAATGCCCACATGTGCTAATAAAATAATTTGAGTCTCAAATCACTATGTTCTGATGCTCAATAATTGATCAATACTTATATGCAGTTAATTGTTTGATATGTTTCGGTTGGAAATGAGTGAAGTTAGATATTATTGGAGCTAAATCATGATGGTGTGTTTGTTGGAAGCATGCATAAGAAGTATGTGGGTGGATAAGTTAGCTTATGAATGATGAAGATGTAGATAAGTTATCCCTAATTGACATAAGAGATGCAATGTAAATTTGTGGTTCTGGTGGCACACAGGGTATACATGAGATCGTTAACAGAGCTTCTTATTGGTACACTAAAAGCAATCTCATCAGATCAATTGATCTAGAATCTGATAGTTTCTCACAAAGAGGTTGGCAAAACATAGCTTTATATATAAAATATGATTGATATGACATTAGGGAGTGATCTGTTGGAATTTTATATACACTTAAGAACATGCATAAAATATTAATAACATTCTAAAACATGTTTCTATAAATCTAGATCTTAATCAAAACATGACAAAAGAGTGAGAAAACTGAATTCTTTATTGGGCAAAAACCAAAGTACCCCCCCAACGTTTGGCCTGAGTACAAAATGCCCATACAACGTTTGAAAAAATACAATAAACCCATTATTCCATTAACTTAACCCTATCCGTTAAGTTATAATTATTAATTTACTTTTTTACCCTTACCCTTTCATATTCATTCTCTTTCTCCCTTTCTTCATTCATTTTTTCTTTCTTAATTTTTGAAAAAAAAGGCACTGCAGATAGAAACTCAAGCAATGTTCAAGTGTGATGAGAATACCTAAGAGCCAAATACAAGTCTTAAGGCATTTCAAACGAATGCAAAGTTGCAAACATACCAAACTTTACTTTCCATCAAAACAAAGAATATCTGAATTAGTCCACCAGACATTCAGAAAGATAAAATTAGTGGTAGACGGCGATTATTTTGTTAGCGAAAGGTCCATAACTTTATTCATTTTATTACGGGAATATATTTACTGAGATGAGATAAATAGCATAACTAAAAATAGAAGGTAAGGTGTACGTAGCTCTCTTATTGACCAAACTCCACACGAATAAGAATTTACAGCAGCATAAGCTTAATTCGAACAGCTTTAATAAAACATATTATGAACTTCCATTATTATGTCTATATTAAAGTGATGCTGCTTTTGATATTTGAATTCGTGTTCAAATATTATCATGAACTTTATTCATTTTATTAAGGGAATGCTGCTTTTGATATTAGATAGGCTTCATTAAGAACATAGAGATTGTACATGAGTTTGTCATTGATTTTGATATTTGAATTCTTGTTCGTCAAAACACTTCCAATTACTTCCAATTATTCATGAAGTAGCTAGGTATGTATTCCAACAAAGCATCCAGTTGATACATTAAGCACTAATTTTTCGTGAACACCTACCCCACAGTATCTGTTTCAATTGCACAAGCACTAATTTTATCTTTCTGAATGTCTGGTGGACTAATTCAGATATTCTTTGTTTTGATGGAAAGTAAAGTTTGGTATGTTTGCAACTTTGCATTCGTTTGAAATACCTTAAGACTTGTATTTGGCTCTTAGGTATTCTCATCACACTTGAACATTGCTTGAGTTTCTATCTGCAGTGCCTTTTTTTTCAAAAATTAAGAAAGAAAAAATGAATGAAGAAAGGGAGAAAGAGAATGAATATGAAAGGGTAAGGGTAAAAAAGTAAATTAATAATTATAACTTAACGGATAGAGTTAAGTTAACGGAATAATGGGTTTATTGTATTTTTTCAAACGTTGTATGGGCATTTTGTACTCAGGCCAAACGTTAGGGGGGTACTTTGGCTTTTGCCCTTCTTTATTTCTGATCCAAATGTCTCACACAACATAATGCAAATAAAATACAAACTCCCACTAAATCATGATATCCTCAAATAATACAACACCCATATGAGCAGTATGCTCATAAAAGACCTTAGGTGGTAATTCTTTTGTGAGTGGATCCACTATCATGGAGTTTGCCCCAATGTGCTCTATGGACATCTGTCCACTTTGCACTCTTTCTTTCACAACTAGAAACTTTATGTCAATATATTTCGACTTTGTCGAACTCCTGTTGTTGTTGGAATACATCACTGCTGACTTATTGTCACAAAATAACTTGAGTGGTCTTTCTATATTCTCCAAAATGCGCAGCCCAGTGACAAAATTCCGCAGCCATATTCCATGATTCGATGCCTCATAGCATGCTACATACTCTGCAGCCATAGTGGAAGAAGCTATAAGTGTCTGTTTGGCACTTTTCCAGGATATAACTCCTCCAGTTAACAGGTAAATATAGTCTGATGTAGACTTTTTGCTATCTTGGCACTCTAGTGAAATCAGAATCAGAATACCTTACGACCTCCAAATGATCTGATTTCCTATATGTGAGCATGTAGTCTTTTGTTCTTTGAAGATACCTCATGACCCTCTTGGCTGCTATACAATGGTCCATACCAGGTTTTCTTAAATACCTGCCTAACATCCCAATAATATACACAATATCCGGACGCGTACATATTTGAGCATACATTAGACCCCAATAGCTGATGTATAAGGGATCTTTTGTATTTCCTGAATTTCAATGTTACTTTTAGGACACTGATTGAGACTGAATTTGTCTCCTTTAGCAACAGGGGTATCCCCTGGTCTACAATCTTGCATGCCAAACCTTTTGAGTATTTTATCGATGTATCCCTTTTGTGATAACCCTAGAATACCTCGAGAACGATCTCGGTATTTCTGAATTCCTAATACAAAAGAGGCATTCCCAAGATCCTTCATCTCAAAATGCTTGGACAGAAACCTTTTAATTTCATGCAATAAATCTTTATCATTAGTGGCAAGCAATATGTCATCGACATATAGAACTAGGAATATATGCTTACTCCCACTGAACTTGTGATACACAATCATCAACTACATTCATCTCAAAACCAAATAAGATAATTACTTGATGAAACTTGTGGTACCATTAACGAGAAGCTTACTTGAGTCCATAAATGGATTTTGTCAATTTGCAAACCATATTCTTTGGATTTTCCGGCACAAAGTTTTCTGGTTGCACCATATAAATTGTCTCGTCAATGTCGCCATTGAGAAACGCCATCTTGACATCCATCTGATGTAGCTCAAGATCAAGATGAGCAACAATTGCCATAATTGTCCTAAACGAGTCTTTCGATAAAACTGGAGAGAAAGTCTCTGTAAAATCAATGCCTTCTTTCTGAGTATAGCCTTTAGCTACAAGACATGCCTTATACCTTTCCACATTACCATTTGCATTTCTCTTGGTCTTAAATATCCATTTACAACCAATTGGTTTTGCACCTTCTGGTAATGAGACAAGTTCCCAAACTTTGTTGTCTTGCATAGACTTATACTCCTCATTCATGGCATTCATCCACTTTTGAGAGTTACAACCTTTCATGGCCTGATGAAATGTGATTGGATCATCTTCCATCATTCCATTGTCATCCTCATGTTAAAATATAATCATCCGGAATAGCATTCCTCCTTTCTCTCGTGGTTCTCCTTAATGGCACTGGTTCTTGAGGTTGTTGAGTTTGTTCTTCTGGAACAATTACCTCATTTTGAATGGGGATTGTTCAACATTGTCTTGTTGAGATTTCAGATTCACTTCTTGATCAAAAATATGTATGGGAACCTGAATATTGTCAAAAGTGATAGTAGGAATTGGATTTGTAATTGAATCTAATTCCTCCTCAAAAGCAATGTCCTTAACTTTATTTCTCTCCAAACTCAACTTCCTCAAAAAATGTTGCAGTTCCTGTCTAAAAATATTCCTAAGTATGGGATCATAAAACTTATAGCCCCTAGATCGTTTAGAATAACCAATAAAGTAGCTGCTCACTGTTTTGGAGTCCAATTTCTTTTCATGTGGCCTATAAGGCTTTGCCTCAGCTGGACATTCCCAAATGTGAAAGTGCTTTAGACTAGGCTTTCGACCTGTCCAAAGCTCTTAAGATATTTTTGCAGATGCTTTAGTTGGTACTCTACTGAGAATGTAAGCTGCTGTCTTTAATGCTTCTCTCCAGAGGGATTCAGGTAAGGTGGAATGAGAAATCATACTCCTTACCATATACTTAAGAGTCCTATTTCGTCTTTCAGCAAAACATTTCTCAATTTGATCGAGGGAATCTTTAGCCTTAGTAATCCCATCGGATTCTATGCCCCTAAAGGCTTCTGGAATGCTGTGTTTCATAATCATTAGACTCATGCGATTTGAACGATCCCACCTTTCAAAATCCATTTTATTATCAGGAGTGTTTTCTGCAGTGAGAGGTGGAGGTTGTTCTTCCCTTAATGCATAGTCTAATTCTATACAGCCAAGAGTTATCAGTAAGGTCCCTTTCCAATCCTTAAAATTTGTCCCATTAAGCATGTGAATAGAATTGATGTTAGCAGTTATTGAGGCAGCAGAAGATACACTAGCTGAATATAGAACAAAAATAAACAAAATAAGCTCACATGAGAATCCATATAAATGAATAAATTCAAATAATGGTTAATCTCATCTCAAGATACCAGGCACAACGTTAATATCAAGTCTTTGGACAGTAACATTAACTGTAAGCGGTACTCTTGTTGTAGTAATCAAATATTGACAATAAATCCTGTCAAATAATAAGTCATTCTTTGGACTGACTTATTGTTTACAGGGAATACCTTATAATTGTCACATATTTATTACCACAGATGTGTATGAAATTCGGCCAAATATCAACTTACCTTTGGGTCAGTTAATAAACGCATGAATTACAAACACATAATCATCTTG
This sequence comes from Hemerocallis citrina, assembly GCA_017893485.1. Lineage (NCBI taxonomy): Eukaryota > Viridiplantae > Streptophyta > Magnoliopsida > Asparagales > Asphodelaceae > Hemerocallis > Hemerocallis citrina. The sequence continues at coordinate 370,009,194 of CM030359.1, forward strand.
ATATTTTAAATAAATTAATCTACACCAAAGATGTTACTTTGGCAACATTTTGTTTCAATTGATCTATTCAAAATGTTAGACATTCATAAGAAAACCAAAACCATAATTTGAATTTAATTGTTTCCCAAAAATTTATCTTTTCCTTAATTTTTGTAATTTTATTTTATTTGTAGATGGATAATGTCAAGATAATATCTAACTGAATTTTATTTATCCGATTATAGGACAAATACCTTTAGTAACAGAAATTTGATTTTCATTAACAGAAAATTAAATGATTAACAGAAATTCTAAAGGAACGGCAGGTCACAAACAAATATCTTTACATTTTTATTGCAAATCAATTTTATAACAAGAAATATATATAATTTTAATTAATGATCCACATCTGTCAACAAAACACAATAGTATTAAAATAACCCATATCCTTCTATTTCTCTTGTTTTTACTCACAACCGAAGGTGGGACCCAAGAGGAATGCCACGTCAAAGCCATGTTGACTGAAGTCAACCCTCACAGCCAGCATACCATGCTGATCACACTTCAACGTGGGCCCCTACCATCCTTACTCCATTCATTTTAATACCTTTCATTCAAGCAAACTGCATATATACCTTTCCTTTATTTAACAACTCTTGCCTCCCCATGAAAATCGGGCCCCACCACCAAATAAAACTACACAACTACCCCCATACAAAACTTTATGGGCAATCTCTGATTATTATCCATATATGAAGCCAAAGGTTATTAACAATCCATTTTGACTTAAATCCAAGCAACTACCCCATACAAATTTTTGAAGCCAACAACCATATTAATTATCTATAATATAATCCAGAATAAAAACGATATCTTAAATCATCTTTATCAAAAAACCAAAACCGTATTCTAAATCAGTACTTATTACAGTTTTTTTTTTAAAATTTAAATCTTGATTCTTGAAAAACATAATCTCGATCCTCCTATGAAACCATAATCTTGATTTTTTTTTAAAAACCATAATCTTGATTTTTTAAAAAAAATCCAAAACCCTAATTATCATTCCAGATCTGTAGCAATTGATCCAATTACTTCATCAATGGAATTTCTTAAACAGAAAGATAAAATAGAACCCTAATTTTCTTAAGTTTCTTTAAACAAGTAGCCCTAAAATTCTTTAAACAAGAAACCCTAAATTTCTTCAATTAATTCTGCAAAGATGGCTTTGATACCAAATATTGGAATTTTATATACACTTAAGAACATGCATAAAACATTAATAACAATCTAAAACATGTTTCTATGAATCTAGATCTTAATCATGTTGCAAAAGTGCTTAATATAAAATCCTAAATCATGAAACTATGGATCTTTGCTAAATCAAAAGAAGAACATTAAAAGCAGAAGTACTAACCTGAAGCCATTAATGGAGATTGTACAGAGGGTTTGGATCTTCCTATATGATACGCATTCTTTGAGAGACCGTCTTTCTATTCTTCTGTTGATGGGATTACAGATGGAATAAGAAGATACATATATGTAGGGGACCATAACCCTAATTGATAATTATTGATTTTCAATTTTGCCCATCACAAGATAAGAAATTTACTTTACGGTCTCTGCACGTATTATATCACACTTTAAATTATATGCTTTTAACCCATTACTTACTCTTGATTAGATCACTTTAATTTGGGTTTGACTTTAGAATAGTAATCATACATTTAGTCACATATGTGAGCCCACATAGATTATTTTCCAACATGGTCCACCATTATTGACTGAGGAAATATTGAGAGAAGGAAGAGGAAAAGAGATTATTAACATTGACGCTGATATGAAAATTACATATGAGAATTTTCAACAGACATTTAATATTACAGAAGCTGTTAATGAAGAGTCTATTATAATGTCTAAAAGTGGTGAAGCCATCACTAACATAGACTCACAAGGCCATCTTGATCTCCAGGTGAAAGAACTGCTCCAACTACTGGTTCTGCAACATCATCATAGGTTGATAGTGTTAAGGCGAAGGCAATGAAAAGAAAGAAGCTGGAAGTAATGAGAATGGTGCAGGCTGTGAGAGAAAGTACTGAGGAGGTGGCGACTACGATAATAGAAAATGCCGAAGATGTCACAAATGAAGCGAAAGTTAATGTTGACACTCCAACAATAGGGTGGAGAAGGAATGAGACAAAGAAGGATCCTGTGGTGTTTGATGATTAGCTATCATCCTTAGATAGTGAAGATGGATATGAAGAAGAAGTTGAGGATACAAGATTTGGAGATTCTGTAGCGGGTTGGTCTTGGTCTGGGCTGCCTTTTGAACTGGGACGGTTCGGGCTGGTCCCGAAGATGGGGAATCGCAGCCAGGATCGGCCCCATAGTCCGGTTCTGAGCTGACCCGGGCCGTGCCATTTTTTTAATATTAGATGTTTAAATGTTTTCTCCCTTTCTCTTAACATAAAAATTAGATTTAAAATATATAATATTGTAGGATATTCCGATGTAGATAAATCATATTTAAAAAATATATATTACTTTTCTCAAGCCTTGAAGTCTGGAATGATTTATAAGGGTCAAAATATTAATGAAAAATATGTAATATATACAAACTATAATATTACATGATACAATTTGAGATAGCCAGGGTTATATTGAAATGGCAATGGACTACTGTCGTGTACCTCAACTTTAACCTAAACCTAGGATCTTATCGTCCTAAATTCCCTAGTGAGCTTCCATTGTAATAATCTTCAATCTTTGGGGTTTGATCTTCATTCTTTGAGATTCCCTAGTGAGCTTCCATTCAGTAAGATTTGATCTTCATTCTTTGAGAGTTCACTTTTATTCTTCGCCTTCTGGAGTGTTGCTAACACTTGAGTCATCTTATATACCTTGAGTCTTCTGCTCCGATTTCATCCAATCTTTTGAGCACACTAGCATCTCCAAAGTTTCTGGTGTGATGCGATTCATTTTTCAACTCAATATCCTGCCACTAAGAGGAAAAAAATATTTTCTGATACGACAGTGGACACTGGGGTTTTAGTAGATCTTTTGCCATGTGAGAAAGAATATGATATGAATCTTCATTGTTTTTTCACCATGTTAACACATCAATCATGTGTTCAAATGGCAATAAAGGTTGTGCATTATAACAATATAATTCATTAGGTGCATTAGTCTTAGGTTATTTTTTAAATTGAATAAGATTCTATACATCAACTGTTGTATCTTCAAATGCATTATCCTTACCTCTGGAAGATGACAATGATGTATTTGTTGTATTTTGTATTTGAGAAGTAGATGCAAATTTTCTATCATAACTATCATATAAATTACCTAATACTGACTCAAATTTAACTATAAATTTATCATAATCATAAGAAACATCTTCAACCATGCTATAAAACAAACCAATAAATTTTTTCGTAATGATATGAGGATTCATTACTCTAGCAACAAAATACAACATAAGAATAAGATGGAAATATTTCATAAATTTATCGTAAGTGTGAACAATAATTTGGCTAATATAAGAGTCGTGCATCATTTATTGAAAAGTTTTCATCATACTAACTATTGTAAGAAAAATATAACTAGAAGTAGACTCATAACATTTTGAAAATTTAAGAGTTGTGTTTTCAAAATGTTGTGAAAATTTTAACAAATTTTCGGCATATTCCAAGATTGTTCATTCATGCCAAAATTAACCATGTTTTTTGCAATACAAAAATCATTTATAACTATTTTTTATTTATTAACACCAATAAATAGGTTGTAAGTAGAACTTCATCTATATTCTCTTATGCTTACATCATTGTTGGAATTTTTGAAGATTATGACCACTCAAATTTATAAAATGCACACAATCTCTTATTGTACTAATATATGGTTCGACTATCTTGCACACTAATTGAGAATATGGCATGCATATTTGACATGAAAAATTTTAGGCTCTAAAGGCTTAAAAACTTGAATTAATGAAGAAACCACATTTTTATTATTAACGGCATTATCAAGATTAATAGAAAATAATTGTATCATGAATACCATAAGTAGTGCAGGCTTGCATAATTTGTGATGTGATAGCCACACCATTATGGGGAAACATCACATATCTAAATTGCATGATCCAGTTTTGTAGTATCCAATTAGTATCAATCCAATGACAAGTTACGCATATCATTAGAACATCATTACAATCTTTTCAACAATCACTAATTAATGCAATCTTACAAGTTGAAGAATATCAAGTATCACTTAAAAAACTCTCAGCCCTTTATAGATTTTAAAACAATCGAATTTAATAGTATTTCTAGGAATTCGTTTGTAATGGGGGTTTAGAACAGTTTGGTTAAATGTCTATTGATTCCTACAGTCGGGATAAGAAAATGGTAACTCATCTTTAATAATGAGTCTAGCCATTTCATTACGTACAAGATCATGATCATAACTATAACTTTACATGACCGGTCCTACAGTTAATTTTTGTTAGGTAAGATTATCTTCTAATAGGTTTGGGTGTGATCTTGCCAAGTGGCACTTAAGTGTACTCGTCTATGTACCCATTTTCCATTTGTAATCATTTTTACACTTCTTAGACACCTTACTTCCCTATTTCAGATTGGACTAAGATGGAAATGTCTGTGATCTTTGGAAGTTTGTTCTCTATGTTTTTAGGAAGAAAATGGGTTCCCTATGTCTTGTGTTCAGGTATCTTGAACAAAAATTTCATCATCATTGTGTGGAAGACCGGAATGGTGAAACTCTGGAATACTACCAAAGTCTCTAATACTATCGGTATCTAATTATGAAACATAATCAGTGCGAGATGTATTGGTGGATTATTGTCCACTTTGGTTACATGAACGTGATGATGCCATTACTCTATAGAAATTATAGAATTGATATAAAAAAAAATATAAGAAATTAACAACTAACAAATATTGAACTAAAAAAAATATCGCAGTAGAGGAATTGTAAGAGTAAATTGAGAATGCTTCTTCACTTCTTCCACAAATTGCAAGAGTAAATTAAGAGAATTGTTGGGAATAATTTGAAAGAGTTGAGACTTGAGAAAATTATTTGGAATGAACTCAGAGAGTTGAAAGAATTGTTTGGAAGTTTGAGTGTGAAAAAAATGGTATAGAAGATGTCTCTATTTATATAATTTCATATTTTTTGTGTTTCCTATTTTACCCCCAAAAACTGTTCATTTTTAATTATTATTATTATTATTATTATTATTATTATTATTATTATTATTATTATTATTATTATTATTATTATTATTATTATTTTGTGTGTGTGTGGGGGGGGGGGGGGGGGGTGTATTTTAGTATTATGAATTAAAAACCCCAAAACAAAACTCCCTACGGATGGCCTGACCAAGCCGATCGTTAAGTTCACTGGACTGGCCGGACCAGTCCGATACGAGTCGAAATCCAGTGGGCAGCTCTAAGTAGTATGGTTCAAAATTGGGCCGCTTTAGATTTTTTATAACCCTGACCAACCCGCATATTTTATGCAGGTTGGCTCGGGCATGGACCGCCTAAGGGTGGTCCGGTTCGAGCCCAACCGGGACCGGTCCACACGAGTTTCATGACATATTGGCCCAGTTGCCACCAGTAGTAGTGTTGAAGAAACATTATTAAGAGACCGACTACCTCATAATATTTTTCCATAGTTATAATCAAATAGCTCATATTCTATTATTAAGATAAAATTAGCTACAGCTGTAGCTTTTTTTACAATCACTATGTGCTTCCATGGCTTGCCCTGAGCTCATGGGGTGCCGAGGCAAATTGCTGAAATGGGGCCATCGTACATTTTTAAAAAATTGGTTTTTTTAAAATGTTTTTTTAATGTTTTTTTTTGGTTTTTTTTTGGGGGGGGGGGAGAATGAGCTATCATTTGGTCAACGAGGCGTTCTTCTCGGTGGTCGGCGCCGATAACTACAAGACATCAACAACACCAGCAGCGTGCGACAACAACTGAGAAGCAGCTACCAAGCAGAGGCTCAAGTTTGGTGTTTGGAGTCAGGTTCGGGTTTGTATGGAGGTTGGAGATGGGTTTTAAATGGAGGTCAGGTTGGTGGTTGGGGTTGTTAATGAGGTCGATGGTGATGGAGTTAGAGATGGATTTCAAACGAAGGTTAAGAGGACTGGGGAGGTTGTGAATAAAGTTTAGTGGATTTAGGGGAGATGAGAAGCAGAATGCTTAGTTCGGGATCGAGTTTGGGGAGCGTGTTCGCGTGATCGGGTCAGATGACTCGAATCCATTAATGATCCAGTGATCCACTTCCCCTTCAATATTTTAGTCTGTGTGCCGGCCCATTAATGTCTGCGATTTATTTTTAAGAAGGCCAAAAAAAATTTGCGGGTCTAAAAAATAAAGCCCAAATTGCAATTAGGAGCTTGTAGGTTTAAAAAAGAATTTTTTTTTGGGGGGGGGGGGGGGGGGCTAAAAATGCGCAAAAATCAGGGGCCCAATGCGGCTGCCTCTTTCGCCTCTATTATAGGCTGGCCCTATGTGCTTCCATTCATCGGCCATATGCTTAGCTTCAACATTTATTCAACTACATACGTGAGTGTTGGCGTGTTGTTAGGATCTAGTGGGATCTAGTGACAAATCTCTTTATTTAGTGAGGTCGAGAATTCAAATAAATATTTCCATTCATCGGCCCTGGACCCAGACCCGACCCAGGAGAACTAGATATGGGTTCGGGATCGATTCCTACATAAAAAACCTACCCATCAGGTTCGATTGCGGGAAATAAATATTTGCACTTAAATATTTTTGCATCCAATACCTTACGGTTTCAACAATTTTTGCATTTATGTGCATGGATAAATATTGTATTTACACATCTATCTTCAACAATTACTATTTACATGTATAACCCTATATCCCTATTATTCAAATTCCATATTTTTTTGGGTTATTTTTTAATGGGTCCGGGTTGGGTCTATTTTAAGTGGATCCGGACCTGGACCCGGATAGATTGAGTTGGTTTCGGTCCAATGTCGAGTCCGGATCAGGTCCGGATATCGGGTATTATACTAATGCTAGCCCTTACATGTTGCAAACTTCACCTTCTTTCATGATCTTTATGGGCTTCATCGTAGATCTTTGATAGGCCATTTTACTGATGAAGCACCAACTTTTGTCCATCATGATTTAATAACTCGGTCGGGCCCTTGTAACGTCTAACCTAGTTGGGCTAAAAGACTAGTGACCAATCAACATATGACACAGCAAACTAAACTTCAACTTTTGGTTAGCAGCAAAATTTGGAGCTGATAGCCTGATAAAACTAGGGCTTAGAAAATAGTGTTGATGAAAAAATATAATATCTTAAGCAGTAGGGATATTACACCATAACTCCTAATTTCTCTTTTCTTATCGCCGCATAATTATCAACGATCTTGATATATTAATCCCTTTTTTTAATTTTCAAATTAAGAGAGAGATCGTCGAAGTGACCGTTCGTCGAAATTAGTCTCCGTCACCGATAGCCACCGCCGCCACCGCAGGCCGCCGGCGCATCCATCACCAGTCGCTGCCCTTGCAACAACCTTTTTCTCCTCTTCCCGATCACTGTGTGTGATCGGGTTTGGATCTGTTCAGATCCAATTTTCCCATCGGTTGGTTTTGGTGTTTTGTGTTCGGACCCAGGAGGGGTTCATCCGTTGTTACTGTTTTGACTCAGATCCGACCAAACAAGCGATCCTATTGGCTGAGCATTTGTTGTTTGTTGTTCGGGCTTGAGGTCGATCCAGATCCGATCCAATTGGAAGCTCTCTATTGGACGTTGTTTTGCTGTTCCACTTTCTGGGCCGAGGAGAGGACCATTGCTGTGTTGTTTGACTCAGATCGGAGATATCGTTGGGTTTGTTTTGGTGTTGGACCAAACATCAAACCATCTTTGTCTCCCATTTCAGATCTAACCCGAAATTCAACACCTCTTGATCTTCATAAAGATTTTGTCCATTCTAAACTTTAGGATTTGTGTTGTTTTTATTTAATTATAATTTTGTTTTATTATTTTAAAGTTGTTTTACAGAATAGCTCTCATCTCTGTCTAATATGACGTGAGTAGTAATTATTCAGAATAAATCCTCAAATTTTTAAAAATTAATCCTTTATTCGTTTGAGATGAAAATACATAATCGTCCGTACGAGATTTTAAAACTATAGAAGTTCGATAGTTCTGAATTTAACAATTGGAAGAAGAAAGTACAATATGAGACGTGGATAAAATTTTTGGGAGATAGTATAGGTGGTGAGGATGTTGTTTGGACTAAATCTAAATATGATTGGACTCGATCAGGTCTGAAATTAAAGATAAGTTCTTTACCTGCATATATATTTTTTAATTATTTGTTGTTGCTAAGAGCTAAAGTTCAAATCTTAAGTATCCATTGTTTTACTAAATACAAGTTTGAATGACTGTTTTGGATATGTGCTATGGATCAAATATTTATTTTAATAAGTTAAATTATAGGTTTTTACTCTAAATTTCTATCTCCAAGTAAATTGTTGGTAGAATTAAATAGTGCTAATAATTCGTTTAATTGGCTAATCTTTTACAATTTGATGAATGTAAGAACTTCAAGGTTACTTACAAATTGTGTGTATTGGAAATGATGGATTTTCGTCACGGTAGAATAAGTCTTCACAATGCAGGTTTCTCCATCGAATTTGAAAAATACTTCTAACTTGATGTGTTGGTAGGATCTAGTCTAATCATTTTTCAGTATTTTCATATGATGAATGTTTTAACGTTTCGTGCGTTTGTTCACATGATTGAGAGTTTTAGATTATAATTAGTCTCGTTTTGAAAACTAGTATGTTTAGGGTTGTTAAGTGTGCCTTGTCATACAATGTGTATATTGGTAAACCCATCATTTACAGTTTGTATGAGATTGTATATGTGCTTCTCTAATAAAAATGATGTACAAGTTCTGTAACGAATATTTGTAACTTAAGTGGGAGCATCCCGTAATTGAGGATATATCTCCATTATTTATGTTTTGATTTTCTCGTTCATTGTACTGTGTGTGCAAAGATGAATATAATATGTTGGTCATTATCTCGTTTAACATTATAAACATGATGAAGAACAAATAAATGAGAGAACTCTTTGCTCAAAGTGTTTGAGAACTTCACAGTGTTTGAACCACAAGAGAAACCAAACAGTTTTGTGAAATGTGATAGAGTAATTTTTTATTAACTCATATTAATATTATTTTATAATGTGCTTGTATAGTTAATGGCATGTGTAAGTTGAGTTTAACAAATGAGGCAATTGATAATTGTAGTTCTAATTTGTGTAGTCATTGAACACGACATAAAATGCTAGGACATGTGAAATGTATATTTAACTGTTTTCTCTTGTTAAAACTCATAACTCTGCTAAATGAAATCTCATTAAATTATGACAAATATGAAATTTTGTTGGGATTTTAATCACTAGAAAATTGTTTAGTATGGTCTTTAAGAGTACACAACTTTTGAGTCAATACATTCTGATATTTGTGATCTCAGTAGTTTTGTGACTATATGAGATAATGATTGGTCAGAAGTATTTAACACTCTTGTAGATTATTACTGAATGTCTGTCATATATATGAAGCACTTGCTATTTTAATAAATTGAAAATCTAGTTAAATGCAAAAATTAAAAAGGTTTAGATTTGATACAGGTGGTGAATATGGTTTTAGAGAATTTTGCATTCTATCTAATATCTGAAATTAGTGCACTCTAATTGTCACAGTCAAACTGAATTAATGAAAGTTAAAATCAAACACTTAGTGGAATGTTGATTTTTATATTGTTAACTGTCATTTTGACTTCGAGTGATTGTGGGTGAGGTTGTATTATCAATCTTTTTTTTAATATGTTTGTTGCCGCTAAATTCGGTGTGGGGGCAAACAGATAGAATTTGTGAGTTCGTGGAAAACCTGAATAGCAAACCTAACTTGTTCCGCCGGAGCCTGACCGTTGACTCCCGCCGTTCACCTGCAAGGAAGTGCGAGACACCGGGGTTGATCCCGGCGACGCACCCTCCGACGCTCAAGTCAGTAACCAGAAATGATTATGAAAGAGCGTTTAACTAGCAAAAGATTGATTACCTCTTAATGGAGATGGGTGGGGGGTATTTATAGGCGTCCTAGGGAACAGATTAGGCATGTAATTCCTGTGTATACAGATAAGGAATGTAATCCCTAATCCCCAGTGAAAGGATAGATATGAATCAGGGCCGTTGATTAATATTAACCAGAAACCCTAATTCCATCCCGCTGGACCGGGTTTGTTGCGGGTTGAAACCCGCACCCAGTTGTGGTGGGTCCGTTCGCGGGTTATTGGATCTGCGAGAAGGAGACCCAGTACCCGCTTCAGACCCGTTTGGTAAAATTACCGTTTTACCCCTGAACTTCAGGATTCGTGCCCAATTCGGACGGTCTTGATTAAACCCCTATTTTTAGCCATATCACGAGCCCCCCACTCCTAAAGGCTGAGGAGAATCAGTCTTTGAGGAGTAGTTTGACTGTTTTAGTGGCTAGAGGGGTTGTATCGAAGTCCGAATGGGTGTTTTTGAAGCCCGAAGTGAATGGTAAGGTAATTCTTTCTTCTTTCTCGAAGTCCTGTGGTATATCAAGTATTTATCTATCTTTTCAGACTATTTATCTAATTTTGCGGTGCGTTAGCTAGTCGTTCGGGGGTTTTAGCTGTACATCCTAGGCAATAATTGTTTGTTCGGAGGCTCAAAAAATGTCCCCCAAATTTTCCATTATTTCCTAGAATTTTTAGCTAATTTTCCCGAATTTTTAGCAATTTTTCGTGATTTTTAGATAAATAAAATGATTTAAATAAATAAAAATTGATTTTTTAATACCTATTTATGACGTGGCGTCATCTGAGCCCTTGATCAGGGCGGAGCGCGAATTTCGGAGTGATCAGACGGTCCCTGCTCCTCGGCGAGTTTTTCCGCCGTATACGAGGGTCGGTACCTCGGTACCTCGGCTCGGCTTGGTACTTCGAGGACCAGCGCCTCGGCTCGGAGGTTAGTGCCTCGGCTCGGAGAATCCGAGGTACGTGGCATCATCTGGGCCGTCTATTTCAGCGTGGATCTCCATAAAACGCTACCTTGTCGTTTAGTGGACGTGACCAAATCTGGGCCGTCCATCATGACGAGCGCGCTTTTTTACAAGATCCAACGGCTGATATGGGTCGGCATGTTTTTTTGCCATATATGAGGGTCGGTACCTCGGCACCTCGGCTCGGAGGGTCAGTGCCTCGGTTCGGGGAGTCGGTACCTCGGTTCGGAGAGTCGGTGCCTCGGCTCGAAGGATCCGAGGTACGTGGCATCATCTGGGCCGTTCATCATGGCGCGCATCACGAGGATGGGGTTCAGATCACGAGAAAACGCTATCTTGTCGTTTTGTGTGCGTGGCACGATCTGAATCGTCCATCAGATTCTGTCGCGAATTCCGGACAGATCCGACGGTGACTTCGCCTCGGGACGATTTTTCTCCATATACGAGGGTCGGTACCTCGTCATCTCGGCTCGGCACGTCAGGGCTGTTTGGCCGAGGTGCTGAGTTAGCTATTTTGGAGGAAGCGTCTCTTGATGGTTCCACTTCTCCGTGCCTAGTGGCTCGACTGCTGGGCTGAGCTGTTCGGTAGCTCGGCTGAACAAGCCGATGGCGGGCAGCTCGGAAGAGACGCGTGGTTGGATTTGGGCCGTTCATCATGGCGCGCATCACGAGGATGGGGTTCAGATCACGAGAAAATGCTATCTTGTCGTTTTGTGGGCGTGGCACGATCTGAACCGTCCATCAGATTCTGTCGCGAATTCTGGAGAGATCCGACGGTGACTTCGCCTCGGGACGATTTTTCTCCATATACGAGGGTCGGTACCTCGTCATCTCGGCTCGGCACGTCAGGGCTATCTGGCCGAGGTGCTGAGTTAGCTATTTTGGAGGAAGCGTCTCTTGATGGTTCCACTTCTCCGTGCCTAGTGGCTTGGCTGCTCGGCTGAGCTGTTCGGTAGCTCGGCTGAACAAGCCGATGGCGGGCAGCTCGGAAGAGACGCGTGGCTGGATCTGGGCCGTTCATCGTGGCGCGCATCACGAGGATGGGGTTCAGATCACGAGAAAACGCTATCTTGTCGTTTTGTGTGCGTGGCACGATCTGAACCGTCCATCAAATTCTGTCGCGAATTTTGAAGAGATCCGACGGTGACTTCGCCTCGGGACGATTTTTCTCCATATACGAGGGTCGGTACCTCGTCATCTCGGCTCGGCACATCAGGGCTGTTTGGCCGAGGTGCTGAGTTAGCTATTTTGGAGGAAGCATCTCTTGATGGTTCCACTTCACCGTGCCTAGTGGCTCGGCTGCTCGGCTGAGCTGTTCGGTAGCTCGGCTGAACAAGCCGATGGTGGGCAGCTCGGAAGAGACGCGTGGCTGGATCTGGGCCGTTCATCGTGGCGCGCATCACGAGGATGGGGTTCAGATCACGAGAAAACGCTATCTTGTCGTTTTGTGTGCGTGGCACGATCTGAACCGTCTATCAGATTCCGTCACGAATTTTGGAGAGATCCGACGGTGACTTCGCCTCGGGACAATTTTTCTCCATATACGAGGGTCGGTACCTCGTCATCTCGGCTCGGCACGTCAGGGCTGTCTGGCCGAGATGCTGAGTTGGGTGTTTCGAAGGTGGGCAGTAGCTCGGTGGCCCAGCCGGACTGTTCGATAGCTCGGCTCGGCAGACCGATGTCCGAGTTGCTGACTTAGTGATTTAAAGAGTTTTTGTTTCTCATAACGTTGCCACTTCTCCGCTTGTCGCTTTGGCTTCTTAGTGGGCTTTTTGCGTTTCCCAAGGAGGCCCAACTTGTTAGGGGTTATAAGCTTTCGCCCTCACTCTCAAGCTCATTTCTTACTTTTCACTCTCAAGTTTTCACTTTCGATCTCTAAGTTCTCTGCTAGTGGCGATTTTCTCTCCAAGGCGTTGCCGTTAGCTGTCGCGTGGGCCAGGCAATTTCCGGCGAGAGCACTCCGACCGTGAACGTCACTTCAAAAGGTCAGTTCACTTAGCCTAAATAATTTTTCTAGAGATGTCTCGAGTGAACTCGGGGAGTGGGGCCTCGTCTTCGGGCGATGATGGTGCCGAGGAGAGGAGGAGGGCGGAGATCCGGAGAAAGGGAAAACATGTCGCCGAACCGTCTGTAGCCGAGACGAGGCAGGAGAAGAAAAAGAGGAGGGTGGAGACCCAATCTCCCGTAGTGGCGGTGATTGTGGAGAATCCGAAGCAAGCCCCCGAGATGGGACGATATCCTTCTGTCCTGTCCGGGCATTCGGGGGTCAGGCAGTACAAGGGCGACCTGCTGGAGAAGGCGATCTATGGGAAGTCTAAGATCGTCGAGGAACCTAACCCAGCCTTTCCCACCGAAGCCGACGAGCTCATTTCGTTGTTGTCCGAGAAGGATCTGCTTCGGGTCAGAAAGGCCTTCGCCATCCCTTCGGAGTACAAACTGATCCTCCCGGGTCCCGGGATGCGAGCGAATTCCAAGCTGCCGTCATCGGATATGTGCATGTTCGACGTCGACTCCTTGAATGCCGGACTATGTTTCTCGCTGCACCCCTTCGTCCTTGAGATCCTCGGCTGGTTCTGCCTCGTGCCGACCCAGTTCATGCCGAACACGTGGCGTCACGTGAATGCCTTTTTGCTTCAGTGCTACAGAGCCGAAGTAGAACCGGATCTAACGGTCTTCCGAGGAATGTATCGGATAAATAGGCAGCACAAGACGGAGTATCGATACTACTTGGGGCCGAGGAAGGGGGTTAGGATTATAGAAAACCCTGACTCAATTAAGGGGGGTTGGGAGAGAAAGATATTTTATAGTAAGGGGCGAGGCAATTCGGCCTATTCCGACTCGGTGGAAAGTGGAGGTACCGAAATTCGCGCGGGCCGACCCTGTTCTGTCCGAGGCCGAGGAGGAAGTGGCGAGGAAGCTAATGGCTCTTCCGCTGTTGAGTTGGAGGGAGTTGACGGAGGAGGTGTTGTTCGGGTCCGGCCTAAGCCCCTCGACCCGAGTATGCTCCTGACATCTCTTTTATTTTCGTTTTTCTTTCAAGTTTTTAGTTCGTCTCGCTAATTTGCTTGTTCGTTCTTTTTTTGTTTCGATGCAGAAGCAATGAAGATCGACTTCAACTCCATGATGGCTGATAGGTCGAAGTTGGTCGGGGGTAGGAAGAGGAAGAGAGCGGCCGCGGCTACCTCGTCGACTCCGCCGCCCACGGTCGCCTCGACCATCACCCCGCCCCCTCCGACTGTTGACGCGCCCTCGGAGGTTGTTGTTGTTGAGGAGCCCTCATCTCCTGTGGCCCCTGGCATGATTGAGGGGGCCTTCGATGTGAACGCGGTGCTGTCGATCGAGGCACCGCCGCTGACCAGGGATGCCGAGGAGATTCTGACCGAGCAGCATGAGCAGCTGTTCGTGCCGAATTGGCGAGTGAAGAACCATGACGGGTTCCTCGGCAATTCGCAAATGTCAGTGCAGGTCGTCAAGCACTTGGAGACCCCGAAGGATCGAGCCGCGCTACGAGCGAGGACGGTGGGCGACGACACCTACGAGGTGGCTCGGTCACTTGTCTCGGTAAGTTTTTTGTTGCTAAGTTTTTTTGTTGTTAAGTTTACTGTCCGGTTTGTTTAGCGTGCTTCGACGTTGTGTTCGCAGGCTACCTGTCACTTCGGCCATCTCCTCGAGACGTTCGCCGAGCAGGAGAAGGAGTTGAAGGCGGCGAGCGACAAAGACTGGTTGGCGAAGGTCCAGGCGGTCAAGGAACTCGAGGCCGAGCAGAGGAGAACCGAGGCCTTGGAAGTCCGGGTGGCCGACCTTGTTGCCGACCTAGAGAAAGTTAACGGGAGCCTCAAGGCGGAGTCTGCCAAGGCTGCCGAGGAGCTGGCTGCGGCGACGAAGGCCTTGGCTGAGGAGAAGGCGGAGAAGAAGGCCCTGGCAACGAAGATCCGGGCCGAGGTGGAGAAGGAGGTCGAGGCCGAAGCGAAGAAGCACATGGCCGAGAACATGGAGCGGTCTTATCAAACGGCGCTCGACCATGTCCAAGAGCGGATCCCTGGCTTCGAGCGGGTCGGCTACCGCCTGTGGCCAGGGTCGCCTTCAGGCGACGAGGGGGAGGAAGGCAAAGGCGACGAGGCCGAAGACGAGGACGAGGAGGGGGAGGCCGACCGACCGGTGCTGGACGGCCCGGTCGAGGGGGGGATCGAGGGGCCATCTGTTAATGCGCCCGTGGTCGAAGCGGCGACGCAGGTGGACCCTTGATCCCCTTGTTAAATTTTTGTAGTTTTCTGTTTTGTTTTTTCTTCCGATCATTGTAATGCCTTTTGCGGACTGGCCACCGCTTTTAATGAATGAAAAATATTTTGACTCTGAAATTTGTCTAAGTGTTTGGTTCGGTAGTGTAGTATTTCAATGCTATCCCTTTCTCGTTTCAGATTGCCGAGCAGACCCCTATCACCTCGGCTGATCGGCGCCGAGCCGAGTTGTTTAAGCGATCTCGGGAGGATCGTCTCGAGGGTGAGGTTCACTTGACGAGGAGGATACTTCACAACTTAGAGATTAGGCATAGTGAGGCTTTGGCCGAGCTGCACCATCTACGGATAGTCGAGGCCGAGCTATCCGCTAAGGAAGAGGAACTGGCGCGAGTTTCAGCGGAACGAGATGGCTTTGCGAAGAAGGTGGAAGAGCTGCAAAGGGTGACGGTCGACAAGAGCATCGAGGTGACCCACTTGCGCCGCGTCATATCTGACAGTGCTGAGTACCCCGGTTCGGCAAAACTTCCTCGGTTTAAAGTGATAGTAAAGGATGACACACTGAAGGATCGGATCGTCGAACTGGAGGAAGAGGTCGCTCGGCTCAAGCCTCAGCCGGTGAGGGCTAACGTCCGGAGCACCTCGTGCACTCGCGAAGAGATCGAGCGAGGGATCACGTTCTATCAAGCGGCGAGCCGGACTCCTATCGTAGGCAAGTCAGCAGCCGACGCACAGAGCGGTGTAGCGGTGTCCTCAAGCGGTGCTTCGGTTGGGGCAACTGTGAGGGTCAGTGGCGAGGAGGCGTCTCGGTTCGTTGGACTGGATTCGAGCTCGGAGGTCAAGAAACGCCGACCCAGAGTGTCTCTGAACCGGAGCATACCTCTTCCTCGGAGGTAGTAGACGGGTCATGTCTTGTTGTTGTAACCCATTTGCAAGCTTTTATTGTTGTAATCCACTTTGTAATTTTGTCCAAGTTATTAATAGAATTGGGGTTGTTTTATCCGAACTGTTCTCTGTTGTCTTCTTATCTGTGCTCTAGTCGCGCTAACTAGGGTAGGCTCGAAATGAATCCGCGAGGCAGGTGTTCGCATCACCGAATACCTTGGCCTCGGAACTTTCTCTTTTGCTGTGCTTCCGAACCTTGCCCGGTCCCTTCAGGTACGGCTCGGCACGGCTGCTTAGGCGCAGTTGTTTCTCGACTGCGCCCACATGGCCTGACTGTAGTTTGAAGACCAGGGTGACTTCTGCCGAGCGAAGTGAAGCGATCAGGGCCGTCTGATGTTTGCACGAATCTTGAGGCGGGTCCATTTCCCAAGAAAACACTATCTTGTCGTTTTGTGGACACGTGGCTGAATGAGATCCGCTCATCACGCCTTAGCACACCTTATGAGATAATCTGACGGTGGTTTCGTCTCGGGAGGTTTTTTTGCCATATACGAGGGTCGGTACCTCGTCCGCTCGGCTCGACAGTCGCGGGGCAGGTTGTGGTCGGCATCTAACTCCGGCCCGTTTGAGGACGAGCCGGTGAAATAGAGTCGAGCCGTAGGAGAGATCCGATCATTAGATCAGTTTAAGGGATGCAGGAGCAGTTCCGAATGGCGAGCTACCTCTAGTCCGCTTAAGAGCGAACTTGCGATGTAGAATCGAGCCAAGTGTTGGACTCTGATCCATTCAACGGCTGTAGGAGCAGTTTCGAATGGCGATCTACTTCCGGCTCGTCTACGGACGAGCCGAGGAAGAAGAGTCGAGCCGAGTGTTGGACTCCGAACCATCGTGAGGTTTGTTTAAGGGATGCAGGAGCAGTTCCGAATGGCGAACTACTTCTAGTCCGCTTAGGAGCGAACTTGCGATGTAGAATCGAGCCAAGTGTTGGACTCCGATCCATTCAACGGCTGCAGGAGCAGTTTCGAACGGCGATCTACTTCCGGCTCGTCTACGGACGAGCCGAGGAAGAAGAGTCGAGCCGAGTGTTGGACTCCGAACCATCGTGAGGTTTGTTTAAGGGATGCAGGAGCAGTTCCGAATGGCGAACGACTTCTAGTCCGCTTAGGAGCGAACTTGCGAAGTAGAATCGAGCCAAGTGTTGGACTCCGAACCATCGTGAGGTTAAAGAATTAAAGGCGGAGAGATGCGATAGTATCAAAAATATGAAAAAACTTTATTTATTAATATCAAATGATCAGCTGCTTCTAAAGTTGCTAGCCGTTATTACAATGAAAAAAAAGATAAAGGAAAAATCAATACTAGTAACAGGAAGGGAATGGTTCGACATCTCGAGTTACTTAGAGAAGCGTAGTCGCTTTCTCTTGGTATTTCAAAAGATGGTCGGCATTCCAAGTCCTGAGAATTTCCCTGCCTTCAAGATCTTCTAGCTTGTATGCACCGGGGCGGATCACTTTTGAGATTTTGTATGGTCCCTCCCAATTCGGGGCCAGTTTGCCTTTCTGTCCGGAGAACGAGATGGCCAATTTTCGGAGGACTAGGTCCCCTTCTTTGAGGTCGGTTGGGTGGACTCTTTTGTTGTATGCGAGCTCAATTCTCCTTCGGTAACTTTGTTGCCGTATAGCAGCTCTTTCTCGGATTTCGTCTATCAAGTCTAGGCTTGCTCTGAGCTCCCTGGCATTCTGCTCTTCTTCAAAGGCTATCAAACGAGGAGATGGTATCCCAACCTCTAAGGGAATGAGGGCCTCGGACCCATAGGTGAGATTAAACGGGCTCTCACCTGTTGGGGTCCGCTTCGTGGTGCGGTAATTCCACAGAACGTTGGGCAGCTGATCGACCCACAAGCCCTTGGAGCACTTGTCTAATCTTTTCTTGATGCCTGAGAGGATCTGTCGGTTGGCATTTTCAGCCTGGCCATTGGACTGGGGATGTGAGACGGAGGAGAAGCGGTGTTGTATGGCGAGGTCCTCACATAAGGCTCGGAAGGCAGCCCCAGCGAACTGCGTTCCGTTATCTGTAACTATGACCCGGGGAACGCCGAATCGGCAGATCACATTTTTTCAGAAGAATTGAACGACTCTATGCTCGGTGATTGTAGCCAGAGGCTCGACCTCTATCCATTTCGAGAAATAGTCGACTGCCACGACTAGAAACTTTAGCTGTCCGGGAGCTGGCGGAAACGGCCCTAGTAGATCCATCCCCCACATTGCGAAGGGGATCGGACTTGATAGGGAGGTGAGTGGTGCTTGTGGAAGGCATCGGATGTCGGAGTATTTCTGGCAGGAGCTGCATTGCCGAACGTGTCGTTCGGCGTCCCGTAGGAGAGTGGGCCAATAATACCCATAGTTCAACACTTTGCGCGCTAGGGCTCTGGAGCCAGAATGAGCCCCGGCAATGCCCTCATGGAGTTCTTGCAGGGTGTAGGCGGCTTGCCGGGGGGAGAGGCACCTTAGGTAGGGCCGACCGTCTACCTGGGTGAAGGAGCATTTATACAGAACGCCTTCGATTAATACATAATGCTCGGCTCGGGTTCTTATCCTTCGTGCTTCCTTCGGATCCTGGGGGAGAAGTCCGTCCCTTAGAAACTCGACGAGGGGCTTCATCCAATTGTCTTCAAAGAGGACTGGCAGTGTTTCAACGGAGTCGAGCGCATCGTCCTCTATGCTCGGCTTTAGAAGGACTTCTATCAGAACAGTTTGGTCGAGGCCTTGAAGGGAAGAGGAGGCTAATTTGGATAGGGCGTCGGCCTGAGCATTCTCTTCTCTGGGGATCCTATGGATGAGGGCCTCCTCGAACAGTGCCATGAGGTTTTTCACTTTAGCCAAGTACTTAACCATCCTGTCATCACAGGCTTCATATTCGCCGAGGACCTGATTGACGACCAACTAAGAGTCGCTGAAGATCTGCAGGCGTTGTGCCCCTGCGTTTCGGGCCATTCCAAGGCCGGCTATGAGCGCCTCGTATTCGGCTTCGTTGTTTGAGGCTTTGAAGTTTATACGGAGGGAATATTGGAGGACAAAGTCATCAGGGCCTGCCAGGATGACCCCTGCCCCGCTTCCCTCGTTACAAGAGGATCCATCGACGTAGACCGACCAGACGGGTGGTCCCTTCATTGCTTGCTCGGAGTCGGGGATAGTTGTTTCAACTATGAATTCGGCCAGTGCCTGTGCCTTGATCGCAATCCGAGGTTGATAAGTTATATCATGTTGGCTCAGCTCGATTGACCACTTCATGAGGCGGCCGGAAGTCTCTGGCTTGTGAAGAACCTGTTTCAGCGGCTGGTCGGTAAGGACGACCACCGAATGGGACTGAAAGTATGGTCGAAGCTTTCTCGCGGCCATTACCAAGGCATAGGCTACCTTCTCGATCTTCGGGTACCGGAGCTCGGCGTCCCGAAGCACTTTGCTGACGTAGTAAATGGGCTTCTGAGCCCTTTCTTCTTCTCTGACTAAGACCGCACTAAGCATCTGTTCGGACGCTACCAGGTAGAGGTAGAGTGGTTCGCCAGGTATGGGTTTACTGAGAAGAGGTGGGTTGACGAGGTATGCTTTAAGCTGGTCGAATGAGTCTTGTTGCTGCTGCCCCCACTCAAATCCTTTAGCCCCCCTGAGGGCTTTGAAGAACGGGAGGCACTTCTCCCCGGATTTCGACAGAAAGCGCCCTATGGCGGCTAGGCGACCAGTCAATCTCTGGACTTCCTTGACATTTCGAGGAGGGGCCATGTCCAATATGGCCTTGATCTTTTCCGGATTTGCTTCAATTCCTCGTTGGCTAACCATGAAGCCGAGGAACTTCCCTGATGAGACGCCGAACGGACACTTGTTCGGGTTGAGTCTCATATTGTGCTTCCTCAAAACATCAAATGCTTCTCGGAGGTCAGCCACATGATCAATGCCTCGGATGCTTTTCACCAGCATGTCATCGACGTACACTTCCATGTTCCGGCCGATCTAGACCTGGAAAACCTTGACGAGGCGTTGGTACGTCGCCCCTGCATTCTTTAGGCCGAAAGGCATGACTCTGTAGCAATAAAGGCCTTGGTCGGTCACAAAAGATGTCTTCGGGATATCCGGGGGGAACATTCTTATCTGATTGTAACCCGAGAAAGCGTCCATGAAGCTGAGGAGCTCATGTCCTGAGGTTGCGTCAATCAGAGTGTCGATACTCGGCAGAGGGAAGGGATCTTTGGGGCAGGCCTTGTTGAGGTCGGTGAAATCAATACAGATCCTCCAAGTCCCATTGGACTTCTTCACCATTACTACGTTTGACAGCCACTCAGGATAGTTTACCTCCTGTATGAATCGGGCCTTCAACAGTTTGTCCACCTCCTCTTTGATAGCGAGCTGACACTCGGGGGCGAACTTGCGTCTCTTCTGCTGAACCGGTTTGGACCCCGGATCAACACTCAGGCGGTGGACCAAGAGTTCTTCGGAGATACCGGGCATGTCTGCAGCTGACCATACGAAGAGGTCTTGATTGTTCCGAATGCATTTTACAATATCTGAGTACAGGGCGGACGGTAGGGTCTTGCTAACGAAGAACTTGTGGGTCGGCTCTTGCTCCGAGAAGAGCACCTCCTCCAACTCGTCCACCGGCTCGGAAGTCGGCCGAGCGGCATCTTGGGGAATTTCCAGCGTTTCCAAAGAGAGGACGGGTCCGAGTGTAGAGGTCATATAACACTTGCGGGCCTGCTCCTGATTGCCCCTTACTTCTCCTACTCCGGCCCGAGTGGGGAATTTCATTTTGAGATAGTAGGCAGAAGGGACGGCTTCAAGGGCGGCTAGACCGGGCCGACCCAAAATGACATTGTAGGCTGCTGGGACATCTACGACCATGAAGTCCATCGACTCCGTGCGGGTAGTAGGAGTTTTGCCAGCTGTGACATCGAGGGTAATCACCCCTTCAATAGTCACCGGCACTCCTGTGAACCCATGGAGCGTGTAGCCGGCGGGCTTGAGTCGGTCCCGTGAAAGCTTCAGGCCCTTAAAAGCGTCGAGGAAGAGGATGTTGACGGAACTGCCGTTATCTACTAAGATCCTCTCCACTTTGAAATTGGCCATGTGGAGACTGATGACGAGTGCGTCACAATGAGGGGTGCGGACACCCTCGAGATCTTCGTCAGAGAAGGTGACGGGCACTCCGAGGCCTTTGGGAGGAGGGGTGGTTCGGACTGAGTTGACTTCCCTGATGAATGCTTTTCGAGAGGAGTTCGAGGAGCCCCCCATTGGACCCCCATGGATGAGGTGGAGGACTCGCTCTTCCTCAAAGTCTGGCGTCTCTTTTCGTTCCGGACACTTGTTAGCCCCCCAAGGCTGGGGAGGAGGTTCTGCTCGGTCCTTTCTTACAAATTTCGCCAGCTGCCCCCTCTGGATAAGGGCTTCGATCTCGTTTCTCAGAGCTCGGCAATCGTTGGTGTCATGCCCATGGTCCCGGTGATAGCGGCACCATTTCTCTCTATCTCTTCTCTTGGCGGGGGTGTTCATCCTCGGAGCTGGAGGCAAGACCCCTTCTTTTTCGACTTCCATGAAGATGGCGAAGATGTTTGTGGTGAGGGGAGTGAACTTCTCAAATCTAGGAGGAGTTCGGCGCTGGCCGGCATTATCCTTCTGGAGCTTCTTGGCTCCGTCTTCTTCCATTCCCTTCCTCTTAAACCCGGAGGTAGACCCCTCCCAGTTGGGTTGTTGCTCGGCCTCTTCGGCTCGGATATACTTTTCAGTGCGAAGGAGAAGGTTGGAAAAGTCATGCGGTGGTTTCTTGGCGAGGGAGGAGCGGAGGCTGGAATTGAGGATATTGGATTGGAACGCTGCGGTAGCAACTGACTGGTTGAGGGATGCGATGGTTCTGGCTTCAGCTGTGAACCTCTTCACGTAGTCCCTCAATTTCTCCCCCTTCTTCTGGCGGAGGTGCAATAATGAGATGCTGGTCTTCTCAGCCCTACGGCTGCTTACGAAATGTGTGACGAAGAGGGTTTCGAACTGCTCGAAGGAGAAGATTGAGGAGGGGGCGAGGCGAGAGTACCATTCTCGAGCTGGTCCTTTGAGTGTTGCGGGGAAGGTTTTGCAGAGGAGGGCATCGGAAGCTTGATGGAGGAGCATCAGAGTCTTAAAGCTTTCAATGTGATCGACTGGATCGGTCTCCCCGGTGTAAGTCTCAAATTGGGAAGGTTTGAAGCCGAACGGGACAGGTGCATCCACTATGGTTCGGGAGAAAGGGGGTCGGCTTGGACGTAGGGTCCTCCCCCTGAGCTCCTCTTCTCGGTTTATCTGACCCAGGCGTCTTTCTACTTCATGAAGACGGCGGTTCATGGTGTCATCTCTCCGACAATAATCTGCCGAGCCACGAGACTCGTCTTTGTATGAGGGGGAGCGAGGGCTACGGCGATGGTAACTCCGGGAGCGGCGAGGACTTGGGGTACGCCGGGAGTTGCTAGGAGCAGGATGAGGAGATGGGGACCGTCGGTGAGGGCTTCGGACTGGAGGAGGGGATGGTACCTTCGGCTCATTAGGATTATGACGGAGGTTGAGAGCCTGCAGGACGGTCGCTTGGAACTGCTGGAACTCGGCACAGGTGATTGGTGCCTCATTGTTCCGGGGCTGTTGCCGACCTGCAGGAGAGTGCCTTCTTCGGTAATGATCGGGGGACTCCTTCCTCCCTCTGCGGACGGGGGACCTGTGGTGCCGGTGGCGAGGAGACCGCTCGCCCGGATAGTGCTGGCGGGAGGCTCCCTCTCGGGCCCGCTTTTCTTCTAGATGGCGGCGGAGATCATCCTCTTTCTGGCGATTAGGGGCGGTATTGTGGCGACCAGAGGCTCGGGGGTGATGGGAGGCCATAGAGTCAGTGGAGGCGTTGCGGATGGAGACATGCTCTTGATGAAGGGGTTGTTTCTGAGGGTTAGGACCCTTTGGATCAATAGGGGGAAGGTTCTGTTGGAGCGGGTCTTCCGCCGTAGGGGGAAGCTGCCCTTGTTGTTGGGCAGGATTGTTGGGAACTTCTTGCTGCTGATCAGGGTTGGGTCCTCGGTTGGACCCCCTCGATCTGACTTTCCGAGGTGGCATGGCTGGAGAAGACCTGTTCACCAGGAAGAGGAGAGGTTTCTATTCGTTAGCTTCCCACAGACGGCGCCAATCTGTTGCCGCTAAATTCGGTGTGGGGGCAAACAGATAGAATTTGTGAGTTCGTGGAAAACCTGAATGGCAAACCTAACCTGTTCCGCCGGAGCCTGACCGTTGACTCCCGCCGTTCACCTGCAAGGAAGTGCGAGACACCGGGGTTGATCCCGGCGACGCACCCTCCGACGCTCAAGTCAGTAACCAGAAATGATTATGAAAGAGCGTTTAACTAGCAAAAGATTGATTACCTCTTAATGGAGATGGGTGGGGGGTATTTATAGGCGTCCTAGGGAACAGATTAGGCATGTAATTCCTGTGTATACAGATAAGGAATGTAATCCCTAATTCCCAGTGAAATGATAGATATGAATCAGGGCCGTTGATTAATATTAACCAGAAACCCTAATTCCATCCCGCTGGACCGGGTTTGTTGCGGGTTGAAACCCGCACCCAGTTGTGGTGGGTCCGTTCGCGGGATATTGGATCTGCGAGAAGGAGACCCAGTACCCGCTTCAGACCCGTTTGGTAAAATTACCGTTTTACCCCTGAACTTCAGGATTCGTGCCCAATTCGGACGGTCTTGATTAAACCCCTATTTTTAGCCATATCAATGTTATAACACTTTAAATTATTTACACCTTGTAGAGTACGGCATAAAACACAATAATTTTATTAAAGTGAAAACATGTTATGTGATACATTTGTTAGAGTACATGACCTTAGAAGTTCTAAAGTATGAATTAATACAAATATTTGTGTGTATTTAAAAAGTGCAGAATGTAGCTCTATGGACAGATTTTGGATCTATCTAATTTGTGTTAGTAGAATCTAGCCTTGCAAAGTTCTTTGAAGATGTGTTCATCAAAGATAAATGCATAAAATTATCTAGTCTTACAGACACGGTCAATGATTTACAGTTGGAATCACGAACCAGCCTTACTGACACTTAAAACTTCAATGACAGATGAGCCAAGAAAACTTTTTAGTAAATAATAAAATGAATTTATTATTATACAATAATATTTTTAATTAGTTGATTTGCCGAAATGGGCTAAAACTATAGTAAGTGCAATTTTGTAAAAGAAACTTAGTTTTGATTGTTTAGTCGCAATTTCAATGTACTTTTTGTAGCTAAAGGATTGACTGAGATAAGTGGGGTTAGATTGGTTTGATGTCTACTCACATATCTGTCATATTGCTACAATAAGAATTCTTATTGCCCTTACATCTATTGAAACTTTTGTTATTCATCAAAGATGTTTTAATAGTTTTGTACTAAAAGGTTTTGTGCTGAATGTTTTATATTGAAAATTTTGTACTGAACAGTTTTGCACCAGTATGTTTAGTGAACAAGATTTACAATTTTGTAAAATCATTGTATAATTTAAAACATGTATTATAGCTGATGGGTAACTAATTTAACAAATTTCTTAAAGAGCCAAGTATTTGAATCAAGTAATTCAGATCAATTTCTTTAACTTTATGGTGTGTCAAATATAATTGCTATCATTTACTTATTTATTGTTGACATGTTTATTATTGGAAGTGATATCTCTATTATAAATGAAGTTAAAACTATACTATCCAAAGAATTCAGCATGAAATCCCTAGGTGTTGTGGACATCATATTAGGTATAAGGGTTAGTTTCAGTTGCCAAGAGATAACCTTTAGTCAAACTCATTAAATCAAAAATGTGTTTCAAAAGTGGAAATATAGTGACTGTAAGTTTGTTTTGAAACACCTTATGATTATGATAAAAGGTTGACACCTAATAATGGTACAACTATGAGACATTTAGATTATTCTACACTTATTGAATGTCTAATGTATACACAGATCTGCAGTAGACCAAACATAGCCTTTAAGGTACGTATAATCTGCAAATTTTCTAGTGATCCTATTAATACAATTTGGAGTGCTCTTAAAAGGTCAATGAAATACCTGAGAGGTACTCAAGAGTTTGCTTTGTGCTACTCTAGGCATTCTTGAGGATTGAATGGATGATCTGATGCATTATAGTGCTCAGAATTTAGTGAAAGTCGACGATTAGTGGATATGTGTTTACACTAGGAGGAGCATAAATATGATTGAGATCAAAAGGCAAACATGCATTGCGCTATCATCCATGAAATCAGATCTTTATGTATTATCCTCTGCAGAAAAAAATACTGAGTGGATTGAAGGACTTGTAGCTATCATCCACTGAGAAGTTTAATGTAACTCTCTAATTTTGTCTGTCGACTATCAAGCTACAATGCATTGTAGCTCATAACTCACTCTATAATAGTAGGAGGAGTACATTAAGGTTGAAAAAACCTAGTTGAACTTTCTCATAGATAAAGTGCAATTAAGATAAAATATGGCTGATGCTCTTACTAAGAAACTTTAAAGTGGTATAATTATTAAAACTGTGGGGAAAATGGGGTTAAAAGCTATTAAGTCAAAGGCTTTAACATCCTAGTTGTTTTGAAATTTAGAATTCAATTGGAGTCCTAGAGAAGTTTAAACTTAAACTTCAATTTTAGGCAGTTGGCATGCTTAGATCATTTAAAAACTTCTATGTAAATTTTGTTAATATATAACTTCATTACAAATTTGATGATGCTATATATTCTCATGACTTACTTAGAATCATCTTATTATTCTAAAAGAAAGCGTGAAAACTTGTCGATGTGTTTCTGCTATTTAGAATTGTCGCTATATCATTCTAATTTTGATAATTTGCTAGATTTGCCCGTGGGCACGTGCCTACGGCACGTCTTCGGAACGATACAACATATGAAAGTCTTGTAAACAGTAAAACAACAATTATGTAGCTCAAGTTTGAATAGTAAAGCAATAATTAGTTGTAAATAAAAGTTCATGTTTCCATTAGTATATGTTGAAAAATAATTATAAATGGTGGTGTAAAATCCAACTTCTTAGAACTTTGAGTGTGGAAAATGATGAAATTTAACTGTTGATGAGATATTTACTATTTTCAATGTAACATGAGCAATAAAAAAATGCATAAAAAACTGAAAATTTACAAACCTGAAATCTGAAAATTTAAATTTCTGAGTAAATAGAGAGGGGGAGAGAGAGAGAGAGAGAGAGAGAGAGAGAGAAATAAATAAATAAATAAATAAATAAGTTGTTTTTGGGGATTTGAATTTGAGTTTTTAGTGGGAACTTTTGGGCGGAAAATATATTTTGCGAGATTAGATCTGGACCATTGATTTCAACCCAATTGAATGAGAGCCACTTGATAGCTTTCTTTGTGTTTTATTATATAGATCTCTTTTATGGATTCGTGTTTCATTCCAATTTTGATGATTCTGAATTTAACCATAATTGATTTTACTGTTCTACCATTCCAAAATGAAATATAGTATTGTTCTTGTGTAGTAACTACAATAGTTATAGTTCTTTATTTTGTTAAAGAAACTTGATTGTGATGTTTGCGTTACATTTTTGCTAAGCTAATTTTGAATCGTACTAAGTTCTTTTGTGGAACTAGTCACTTTACTAAATTCACTATAATTCTTAATGATGTGTTTCATGATTTTTTTTTTTTGCAATATAAAGATAGATGTGTTGAATCTGTCAAAATAATGATTTGCTCAAAATGGAGAAGTACACATAAAACAATTTGCACAGATGAAATTTTGATTTATTTTTCTCGAGAATAAATTAATCACTTGCTTGATAAAACTTTCTTTGTGTTTAAGATTCTTGTACTCATTGAGCTTCAAATTCTTATTTTGTTCTTTAAGGTTTTTTTTTTTTTGTTTATTTTTGAAACTATGACATATTTCTCCAGTTGGTTTAGTCATTTTGAACTATGTTGTTTTGATATGGTCTTGGAACTATTTGATTATTTTAGTTTAGTCTCATTTGAACTATTCAAGTTATAATTGATTTAGTCTATGAACTACATTCTCTTGTAATTCAATGTTTATTTGAAATTGTTGTGATCCAGTTCATAATATGTGGAACTGATGAAATAACCATATATTGCATAATATATTGAGAATATAGGAGAAAAAATTGTTGGATATATAAGTATATTCTCAATATAAATAGAATATTATTGTATATAATATAGTATAGGGTAACAGGTGTTTGCACGTGTTATTTGTTAGTTATTGGACTAGGTTGGGTGGGCATAAAACACAGTCTTATCCCATATCTACTGGTCTTGTGGTAGCGTCTAAGATTAATCCAATTCTGATACTCAGAATATAATATCTTAAGTAGTAGGGATATTATACCATAACTCTAATTTTTCTTTTTTTATTATCCCATAGCTATCAACAAACAGAAGGCCTGATAAAGTACAGAAAACCAAAGGCTTTGGACCAACAACATAAAAGTTGCAAACAATGAAGTATCTTCAGTCCTCTTGCCGGGGTACAGTATCTTCAGCCTTCTGTTTTGGGTCCGGATTTGCATGAAATTTTAGCTTATACTGACTGCTAAATATCATTGTATGAGGAATTCACATGATTGCCTACTAATTCCTTTAAATAAACAACTTCCAACCTATAAAGTATATATCAACACTTGTACATCAAAGTTGTGTTATAGCAGACATATATTAGGTACTTGTATTGGCATGATCCTTGGTATTTCATGGACAGATTCTTTGTGCCCTAGAAAGAATGCGAGGGTTTGTGAGGGAATGAACGTGGAGGCGAGAAGAGCATGGTAGTGGCGGGAGCATGGTGCTAGCGGGATAGTTGTTGGTTTGTGAGTAAGACTTGTAATCTTCATTTATCCTGCTGTCCTTCCATTTTGCATATGTTTGCACCTGATGTGTGGAGGTGAACAACTTTTGGGCTTTATTTTTGTTTTTGACTAGTTGTACTTTGGTATCAAAACATCCAATCATCTCCTTACACAAACTTGAGCTCCATCTCCAATCTCCAACTGTAGTAGTAAATATTGTAATGTTAGATTTGAGGATGAGAAGAAATACTTTATTGATTTATTTAAACTGCGTACAATGTCTTCTATCTATAAGAGATAAAGGAAGACTAAACTAATACATTATTCGATATACGACTAAACTAATATCTCTCATAATATCTTACATAACATCTAACACCCCCTCTCAAACTCAATTTGGTTCAAACAACATGAGTTTGGAATATTGATGAAATTCATGTGGCAGAAACGACAAACTGTTATGTATGAATGACGCTCACGTAGATGGCGCAGAGAAGGTGAAGTGGGAAGTTGTAGGAGTTGCACACGGTAGATAGCACAGGGAAGGCGCTCGATGGCGCATGTGATGGAATCTCACCCTGGACACGAGAATAGTAGTAGTTGTGGAAGGAAGTAGTTGTGGCGCACTGTTGGGATCTCATCCCCAAACTGTAGTAGGATCTCCATATCCCAAACTGTGATGGGATCTCACTTCTGACTTGAGAATTGTCCCCGAAATGAAAACTGGATACGGAAGATGGTGGACGTCGACGGAAGGTAAGGGAGACGGAAATTGTGATGATGTTGATATCTCCCCCTCTCAAACTCAGCGTGAGTTTGTTAACGAAGACTATAGAAGCTGAAGGGCCTGTAAGAAAGATTTTTATATTTTTGATATTTTTGATATTTTTGATATTTTTTTTTTTTGATTTTTTTTTATTTCTTTTTGATTTTTTTGATTTTTTTGATTTTTTTGATTTTTTTGATTTTTTTTTATTTTTTGATTTTTAAAAAAAAACAGAAAATGGGTTTGGGTTTGATTTGGAGAAACGGGTCGGGCTTCGGGTATGGGTGAGTGTTAGTGGGTCGGGTACAGTTTGAGAGTAGGATAGGGATGTGGGTTTAGTTTGGAAAGAGGGGAATAGGATTAGGGTTAGAGGTGTTATTAGGTGGCGGCTAGGGTTATGCTGACCGGCGACTGCGACAGCGATGGCGGCTACCGGCAACGATGGCGTTGGACTGGGACTGCTCGAGTGCGTTGAGGAGGGAGAGGTCGTCAGTGAAGTTGTTAGAGGGGATGTTGGTGACGACAGAGATCCTGAAGGTGCTGCCGTCGTTGGAGTTATGATTTTGGAGTTTTGGGAAATTGTTGTTGAAGGAGGAGATTGGAGTTGAGGGTTTTGGAAGATCTGGAGACATCTGCGCGGTGGCGACAGTGGAGCGAGAGCGGTGCTAAGGGAGTCGGGATCTGAAGCTGACTTCGGGATGGAAAGGGAGCCGCCATCATCTTCTTGTTGTTGGTCTTGTTGTTGGGTTTGGCCGCAATTGATTGAAGGAGAAGGAGAAGAACTCGTCGGAGGTGGAGGCATTGTTGTTGGAGGTTGTTTGGAGAGTTGTTGTTTGTTGCTGGAGTTGTTGATGCAGCCGATCTTATTGTTGTAGTAGATTAGGGCTAGGATTTGGCAACTGATCTGACCAAAGGGGGGATATTAGGATTTTGGGATTTGATCTGGAGAGGGAGAGGAATGTCGACGGGAGGTGGAGTGATTCCGATAAAAATGGGAACCACTCCACATCGATAACGAGGACAAAATTAGTATAGGCCTTATAGGAGTACAGACACTACAAACCGCAAAGCCTGTAGCAGCATACTTCTTCCGGCGTTTCCGCTACACATCGCGATAGATGTGGAAGAATTTTTTTTAAAGAAAACACACTCTATAGCGGCATTTAGCAGAAATGCCGCCATAGGTGCAAACAGTAGCGGCGTGGTACATATAAACGTCGGGACAACCCCTCTCTGTGGTGCGAACACAAAGTGTATTTAATTTAATTTTTTAAATAAATAAAATAGCTATAACGGCGTGGACGCTTAATATGCCAGGATAGCATTATTTAAAAAATAAAATAAATTCTTATCCCGACGTTTACGTGACAAACGCCGGGATAGATTTTGTAAAATAATTGGTCTAACTTTCTTATATACATTTTTATATTTTAATATATATATTTAAATAATATTTTACATGTAGATAGCACGAAATTTGGTTATCGAATATTATCATGAAGAATGCATGAAAGAATTTTGATTCTATATTTATGAAGTGGTTAACATTAATGAATAGGATTATCATTACTATACACAATATTACTCTATAATACATAATTTATCAAATATATATTATTCCTTTTTTATTAAATATTTTATACCTAATCTCATTACTAATAAAATATTTGTCATGCATACATTTATCAAAAATCTCATTATGTAATTGTAATTTCTTACAATCAGTTACAGTACATACGTAGTAGTCATCATGTTGGTATTATCTACCAAATAGAGAATAAGCTTGATATATGTTGCGATATGATAGGATTTTTCATACATTTGCTAACACAA
This sequence comes from Hemerocallis citrina, assembly GCA_017893485.1. NCBI lineage: Eukaryota > Viridiplantae > Streptophyta > Magnoliopsida > Asparagales > Asphodelaceae > Hemerocallis > Hemerocallis citrina. The sequence goes on from CM030359.1 coordinate 370,039,874, forward strand.
CTTGAAGAAGTGAGTTTTGACTCGCGATTTGCAATATATGGTCATGTATCACTTGTAACTCGATCAATATTTTAAACAGTATAACTAAAAGTAAGCGACACAATTGAAAAGTGCACAATCGATCGATATCTTAAAATTACGTTACTTTTTGCTATACTAGAATTCACCACACACAACCTATCTCAACTCGTATAAGAAAGTTTCGACTCACGACTTGCAAGATTCATACAGTTTTGTATCGCAAGAAATAAATTTGAGAATTAGTTAATTTTCGAATTTGAAAAGAGTAATTAATGATTATAGAATTTTATAAAAAAAAATTTGACAATATTGAGCTTTGTTCGCTTATAGATTTATAATTATTTATGAGTAGAACCGATAGAACGCATATATATATAACTTGCCTTTAAAATATAATACACCTATCACGGCGTGTTACATATAAACTGCCGTTATATATTTGACATATAGCGGCGGTTTATAAGTTTACGCCGTGATAGGCCAAATTTTTTTTTTTTTCATTAAACTCGCTCTAAAACCCCGCACTGTTTTCGTTTCCCCCCAATTTTCCAAACCTGTTAACCTAGTTCTCTACTCCTCGTCGCTTTCTCATCAAAACCGCTACAACCTTTCTCTCCCCCTCATCACTAAACGCCGCACGACCCTTGTGCCGCACCACCCTCGCGTCGCACGACCCTCGCCGCCGCTCCTACTTCGCCTTCTCTTGTCCATCGCGCCGCACCTCCCTCGGCGCCGCTCATCACTCACCGCCGCTTCTCCTCGTACCCCTCACCGCTCCTCCTCACTTTTGCGGACCCCTCACCGTCAAGCTCTTCATCCCTCAGCCGCCGATATCTGCACTAATCATCCAATTTCGGTAAAGATTATCATTTTAATTGTTTAGTAATATTGATAGGGTTTAGTTATATTACATTTGTGAGATTGGTTAATAATAGAATTGAGATTGATTAGAGCAAATGTATGTTCTCATCTCTCTCATGCTTGTCTCCTTTTCTGAGTTTTTGGAAATTGGTTAGTATGTCAAACTATCTTAGTGTGATATATTTTCTGCGCTATTTGATATGACATAATCCCTTTTCTCATGTACAAGATTCATGTAGTACAATGAAAAGTAAGCCGCATAAATAAGTGTATAAGATGCAATGCACAGAAGTAATAACCATAGGATTTTTGCATGGGATATTAGGTTTAAGATGAGGCAGACTTGCTTGCAAACCCTTATTATGAAACCCCTTTTACTTCGGCCTTGTGAATATACTTTTTGTTTTTTCTAAACTCATACGGCGTTATAAACTTATAATCCAATGTAGCTATATATAAATTACGACCTTTTGTAAAACAGAAATCCCATGTGTAGGTTATATTTCACAATTGTACTTATTCTTAGTGCTATATTAAACTTAAATTTGTGAATATTTTAACGGATAGGGGAATAAAACTATATGAAATTAGAAAAAGAAGGCATCCACTAGATTAACTCTGGAAAAGAAAAATAGTTTCTCGAATAGAGGTAAGAAGCATTTTTCTCTTAACTTATACATCAGTGCCACTATTTAGCAGTTCACAGGTAAAGGATAAATGACAAGGAATGAGGGGAGCAATCCATAGACATGTATGTAATACAAAAGGAATATAATGGAATGCAAAGACTACAAATAAATGAACAACATCACCAAAAGGGCTGTCATACTGAACTACTATATCATTTTATATTGCTACAAGTATGACTAATATTGTTTAAATTAGCTTTATGAACTCAAAAATTTATAATGCTGCATCAGACATATTAAAACGCTCTTGTGGCTACAGATATCATTGACTGGCTTCCAAAAAAAGTGTACTTTTTATCTTTGTTCCAACAAAAGTATACTTTTTTAGCTTTATATATCAAGATTTGTTTCTATTGAGAAAGGTATTTAGATAACTAAAAATATTTGGGTAATTGATTGGTTTTAGTTATAGCACCGGTTTTGAGTTTTGGTTACACTATAAGTTTTGAGTTTTAAGTTCTGATAAAAACATGTTTGAAAAACAACAGACATAACTGAGTCCCAAATACTCATGGAGATTTCAGACATGCTAAAAGTGCAAAACCTTACATCTCTGGTTTATATATATATCACCTTCAAGAATATCCTGACACTACATAAATAGGATCCAACAAATACTTAATGGAGACACAAATGGGTCTCATAAAATTTAACCCGGATACAACCAGTTCCAACATTATTGACTGGATATGTCTTAGTTTGTTCTATTTATAGTTTGCTTTGTTGTTGATTAGTATCGGACTGGATATGTCTAGATGTGTAATATTTGCTACTTTATGTTTCATTAATCTTTAATTAATGAAATCGGTGACTTCGAGTCACTATTATCAAAAAAAACATTAAAGGTTTCGTAATGTAACAGGATGTCCAAAGTTTGAAGGCATTGAACTCTCAAAAATTTGTACATCCTCTTCGAGTAAATATTAACAGTATCTCTTCCTTTTTGTTTGGTATGTATATTGACTATCAGTGTTTTACAATAGCATTTCCCTATGAAGGTGCTTACATAGAAGAGGAACATATCATCTTCTATACTATTTTTTTATGACTAGAATCTTATATACTTTATGATACACGATCGACAAATCTACCTTATTGTATGTTTATTCTGTACTTTTTTTTTTTGATAACGAGGATAGAATCGTTAGATTCCAGCCAACTATATATAAATAAAAAGGAAATTACAAAGAATACAACTATTTTACCAGCAGTAAAACTAAAAACAGACAACAAATGCAAAAAATAGCGGTAGACACTAGCAATGGAGTACGTTGCCAGGATAAGCAAGAACACTAAAACAAAACAGATAAAAGGACGGCAACAAATCCGGCGACTAGGACCAAGGCGAAAACAATCTCAATGCCGACCGTGATAGCACAACTACGCCTCACTTTAGCAAAGAATCGCAGCAGAACCCCTACGACAAAAGGGACAAAACCAAGCCGAGGCAACAAAACCACTGAGGCCTATTCCAGCCAACACAAGGACGAAACAGGCAACCGAACCTGCCCCTGTTGAAGGACCAAAGAAGAGCACAGCCATGGTGGGATAACCAGACGACATCAAGAAGGAGAATCTAAGGACAGAGCCGAGATCACACTCCGAGCCTACACGACGCAGAGTCAGCCTCCCAGATGGTGCTCCGCAGCACCCAACATAAAAACACAGAGGGAGCACAATCAAAAGAACCAATCGCAAGGAAACAGAACGGTAGACGCTCCCGAGAGCACTAGACAAAGAGAAAACTAACAAGGGAAGAGAAAAACCGGCTATCCAGAGCCAGAGCGGGAACAACTCGACTCAAAAGAACATAGAGCACCACACAAAGAGAAACTTAAAAATGAAAAGCCAGAACACACATAAAGGCAAGCCAACGGAGCTCTGGCCAGGATTAGCCCCAGAGACTCAACCCAACGAACACCCACCCATCACAAATCCGAGCCAAAACAAGCACCAAATGAATGCAATAACTAAATTAGGGAAACGACCTCAATCAGAACCGTAACCACATCCGAAAATCAACCAAAGAAGCACTTCCAAACATGATAACCATGAAAGATAATGCAACCGACCGTCCAGAACTAACAACCAAGGGAACAACTAAATTAAACCAGATCGGCCGATAACGTAGGATACCATACCAGTGACGGGGACCTCGCTCCAACACGGGATGTGGGGCCAAGAGAGAAGGAAAGAAAAGAACAGTTACCTCAAAAATCAAGGGTCCACCCACAGAATAGGTAATACCTCATTGACATCCAAAAGCGGAGCACTGCCTGTACCAGTAGTCACCGCCCAGCCAAAACGCCTCAACACGATAAAACCACCGGCCATCAAACAATACCACTAACAACACAGACAAAGAGAGCAACACTACTGCATGCAAGAACAGATAAAATGTACAAGGATTGAGCCACTACCAGGGATAACCCCTGGAACAAAATAAAGTAATCGGTATGAACAGGAACCGAAAATTAAAACCTAGGGTCATCAAGACAAGAGCAGTCAAGCCCGGAACATCAAAAGATCCTGAAAGCACAAGGTATAGAACTAGTACCCAATGAAAATAGATAAGCTAAACCAGAACAAATGTGGGACGCTATGCCATACTAGACCTGAGGCAGCAAGACCCAAAAGTAGATCAAAAGCCTTCTAAGATGGAGGAGAGGAAGGGAGCCTGCAATTCAGATCTGCAAAGAAAAGGGGAAATAGAAAATATGTTAGAACAGTCAAAAGTTAAAAGGCATTAGAGAAATTAGAACGATAAAAAAGGATTGCATCATCTAGGTGACCCAAGTGCAAGGTAGCTACTTTATCTTGCGATAAAGTGGAAGACCAGAATTTGGCGAAAAAAATAAATTCATCAATAATGGAATCAATCGAGGAGGAGGTGTGTTTGAAAATACGATTTTTCCTTTCCGCCCAAATAACCCAAATAATGGCCGAAATCGAAAGGAACCAAGATTTACGAAACTCTTTCCTAATCGATTGAGACATCCAGCAAGATGACAAAGTGTTGGGGATCGAAGGAGCTTGCCAAGCAAGAACGGTAATCGACCACACGGTTGGATAAAGCTGCACCGGAGAAAAAGATGATTTGTATCCTCATGCTCGGTAGAACACAACGAACAAAGTTGGCCTAAAGCCAGATTCATTTTATTAAGGATCTCTACAGTGAGAAGTTTGTTGTTAAGAGCAAGCCATGTGAGAATTTTGGATTTCAAAGGGGCGCAATTATTCCATACAAGTTTAGCAAGCTGGGAGATGGTCCCCTCGAAGTTAAGAAAATTATAGAAAGATTTAACCGAATATATACCCAAATTGGTCCATCGACAAATGAAATTGTCGGTGGGATGCCAGGAATAACGGTTGAGGTTGTTGAAAAGCTCGTTAAGCTCAAACTCTAGCAAAGAAGGCAGAGCAATTATGAACGGTATAGACCAGAACTTTTGGTTATTGTGGATAGTAATAGAATCCGCCATCGTGGCGGAGGGGTTGGAGGCCAATTGGTAGAGGGAAGGGAAGGCCAAAGCCAGCTTAATATTACCGAACCATAAATCGTCTCAGAACTTGGTCTTTGAACCATCGGAACAAATGTGGTAAATGCCACAGCGGAATGGACTGGCAACTTTCCAGGCCCTTTTCCAAAAAGGAGAGGCCTTACGTGAAAGAGAGGGGGAAAATTCCCAAATCTTACGTCGGGAGAAATATTTAAGGGTGATAAGGCGAGCCCAGGGCAATTCATCTTTTGTCAGAATTCTCCATAACCATTTACCCAGGAGGGCTAAATTTTGGTGCCTAAGATTAAGAACCCCTAAGCCACCCGCTGCCTTGGAGGTACAGATCCTCTTCCAGCTGCAGAGGTGGGTGCCAGCTTTGTAATAGTCATTACCTGACCAGAAGAAATTCCTTCTAATTTGGTCAATCCTCTTAATCACCCAAGTAGGGACGTAAAAGGACATTATATATAAAGGAATAGAAGAGAGGATGGAGTTGACTAGAACAAGTCTGCCTCCGCGAGAAAGGTGCTTTCCTGACCAAAGGTTAAGTCTCGATTCTACTTTTTCAATCATAGGCATCCAATCAGATTTATGAAGCTTCCCCCAATGCAAGGGAATTCCAAGATATTGAATGGGAAAGGAGGCAGAGGCACAGTTAAAGAAATTGGCAATTTCCACTTGTCGGTTGGGAGACCCTCCAAGCCATAAGACTAAAAATTTTTGAAAGTTAATGGATAACCCGGAGGCGCTTTCAAAAATATAAAGCAGTAACTTCAAATTCCGTAAAGTGCACCCGATGGGTTTGGCAAAGATGATGGTATCATCGGTGTATTGGAGGCTCAGCACTCCTCGGTAACTATGATAACCCCCAAGACCTTCGATGACACCAGCATCCCAAGCGTTGCGGAGCAACTTACTGAACACATCAGTAACAAGAGAAAATAAAAGGGATGAAATAGGGTCACTCTGGCGAAGGCCACACTTACACTTGAATTTGTGACCTTCTGCACCATTAATAAGAATGGATGAGGTACCGGCGAACATGCTGGATTTAATCCAGGCAATCCATTTAGGTTCAAATCCACAATGAAGTAGGATATCGAAAAGGAGGTCCCAACTCACATTGTCATAAGCTTTTTGAAAGTCTAATTTTAACAGAATTCCCTCGGAGTTGGATCTGTGGCATTCGTTAATAACTTCTTCGGCCGAAGCCACGCTATCCAGGATAAAACGATCTTTAATAAAGCTCGATTAAGCAGGATCGATCAAGGGCGAGATAATAGCGCTGAGATGGTTTGAAAGAACTATCATAATGATCTTGAAGGTAGTATTGATGAGGCTAATCGGCCTAAAGTTGGATACCGAGTTGGCTCCCATGACCTTAGGAATGAGAACGATGTGCACATAATTAATACGGTCAAAAGAGAATGACCCTTGGTGAAGGTTAGAGAACAATTTGAAAAGATCGTCTTTCAGACAATCCCAAAATCTTTGGAAGAAGAAGGCTGAGAAACCATCCGGGCCAGGGGTAGAATCACCTTTTAAGGTGAAAACAGCGTGTTTAATCTCTTCTAATGAAAAAGGAACTTCCAGACTGGACAGGTCATGTGATTGCTGACCATACAATTGGTACCAGTCCAGCTGGAATACACGATGTTTAGGAGATCCCAACAGATCTCTAAAGAAACGAAGGAAAGTGGCGTGGATATCAGAATCAGAAGTAAATTCATATCCATCATCGACAATAGAGGTAATGCGATTGCAACGCTGACGATGCGACGCAAGGTTGTGGAAAGAAGAGGTGTTGCCGTCACCCTCCTTGAGCTAACGAAACTTAGCCCTCTGGGCCCATTTAATGTGTTCGATATGGAGAATGGATGCGAACTCACTCTTAAAAGAAGCACGTTCCGAACGAAGGGATTCCGAAATTGGGCCAAGCTCCTCAAGTCTATCAATCGATTCAATGGAAGAAAGGAAGACATTTTAAAGGAAATTTGCATTAGCCAATCTCTCTTTACTCCAAATTTTACATTCATATTTGATAGCATGAAGCTTGAGAAGTAGCCGACCAAGTCCGAAAGATCCCGTGATAGAGATGAGACACTCTATGATAAGATTGACGAAGATTTAGTCTTGCAACCAGAATATTTCAAAACGGAATTTGAAAGGTCTGGCGAAATTAAAGTTAGAGTTCAAAGAGATAGGCACATGGTCCGACGACAGATTAGGCAAGGCCGAGACAAAAGAATTGTGAAAAAAGTTGATCCACTCAAAAGAAACGAGAAAACGATCGAGCTTAGCCATAGTCGGCGATAACCTCATATTGGACAAAGTAAAGGATCTACCATTGAGGGGGAACTCAGACAGATGGAGGGAACAGATACAGGCGTTAAAATGGGAGGAATCTAAAGGATGCATCGCAACTCCCGATCTTTTAAAGGCAAATCTGGTGACATTAAAATCACCACAGAAGAAACAGAAGCCTTGAATGAAGTTATGACAGGAATACAATTCGTTCCAAAATTCATTGCGCCGATCCATTGTGGACGGTTCGTAAACCGAAACCGCCGTTAGATCATGATTGAATTTGGCACAGTGAAGACGAACAATAAGAAAGAAAGTTAATCTATGAGTTGAAATGAGGGAGAAACTGGATCCTTTAAAGCCAAAGAGGATTCCTCCTCTTGATCCGACTGCGTCAAGGGAGATCCAATTTGAGATTAATGATCCACCGATTGCTCTTAAGATGGAGGGTGAAGGGGATTCAAGTTTTTATTCTTGAATGGTGATCAAATCACAATGGGAGGAAGAAATCAATTGAAAAACGGCTTGTTGCTTGGTCGCACACCGAATACCCGAATATCCATGAGATGCTAATCATAAAGAAACTTAGCTTCACAATCTCTAGAAAATTCTCATCGACAGATCGACTCAAAGTCAACCAAGTTATCCGATGAGACTATGAACCCCATATCCTTAGAAAGGCGAAGCATATCTAAATTAGACAGGGTGTCAAAGGGCACCTGATAGATGGAACCTAGATGATCCTTCCCAGATGAGTTAGGTGAGGGAAGTGTTGGGATTGGGGCGTCAACAAACGCCCTCTAGTCGCAGCGGAACTAATTAGAGCAATGAGGAAGTCGAAGTAGACGAGGCGAATAAATTGAGCAAGTAAGTAGATCCACCAAACTAATACAACAACGATGACTTATCCCAGTTAGATTTTGCTTAATCCGGGGGAAATATAGGGAGATCTGATATTCAACTAGAAGAGATGAAAAGGAGTTACTGATTCACTTGACACAAGGAATTAAACTCACCCACCAAGAACTATCTCTCTCTCGAGCCTATCTTTGCAATGGAGAAAAGAATCTATGAAGTACTCCATCTCATATTGGAAGAGTTTACAATATATATAGAAGAATAGAGAGAAAACCTAGGTCTAATCTTGATCTTCAGTCGTCCGATATAACCTGGAAAAGAAGTAACTGAATAGGAGCTGCACGATCTAACTTGGAGTTGAAGATTGAGCTGAACCGACCTAACAAATCGAATCCCAAAAATGAATCAGCGCCGCGGACGATTGACCGTCCACCAAGACCGGTCGACCGTACCCCTATCTGACTTCCTAGTATAACGAGCGGTCGGGGGTGCGGTCCACTGTCACATAGACCGGTCGACCGCAACTAGCCTGCACCTGCTGCTGCTGCTATTCTCCTTCTACTCGCTTCGACGCTTCGACCTCCGTGCTACATATTACCTTCTTTTAATCTGAACAACGAGTATACAAGACACAACCCTAACAAACTCCACCTTGGATTGCATACGAATGTTATCACATGATGTGTTACTCATCTCCAAACTCTAACAAATTCTACTTACAAAGAAAACTTAGAACAATAGCTTCTTCTTCTAATTGAAATGATCTCTACCTAATCTCACCAAATCCAGTGCAGCCCCTCAAAAGCCCACCTCCGTAGATGTACTTACGAAGTTGCCAAACTCCGCACGAACTCCACCTACCCTTAGGCTTTCTCCACCTCTCAACGATATTTGAACGTCGTGATCTCGTCTCGATGATTCTAGTTGCGGCAAACTAGCTGAGCTTGCGGGAATACCGGGAAAAGGAGCAACACTTGCGCAAGTATTTCGAATTCCCCAAACCTTGTAGAGATTTTTTGGCTTGGCCCAACCATTCTCATACCTCTGATCACCTTACGACAACCCTGAAAAACAGACAGAACTCCACCTCTGGCTGTGTACCTGCAGTCCCGTGCATCAAGAGTTCCCAAGGAAATCAGATTCTGTTTCAGCAGAGGAATATGCAAAACATCTCTTAAAGTGAACATGTGTAGACCTGACATGTAACGCCCCGCCCTAATACTCAGACAATTTTAATATTTTTATAAGACAAATTAGATACTATGTAGTACAACTGCCCACCACGGGCTGCCTCTCAAAAGGTGGTTAACCGAATTGGTGACTCTTGATCATTGGCTAATAGTATTTATACTCAAATTATCATATCAAACTTCCCATGTGGGACTAAATTTTCTTAAATTTATCTCAAATCCGCGCAGGCCAGTCGACTGCTAATACTACCAGTCGACTGTTCGCTGCAGATCTGGGATATTACATAAACCCCACCTTAGAAATCAGCGTCCTCGCTGAGTACAGGGCACACCTCTAGTGTAAGACCGTCCTTTCTAGCCGATGTAGTATAGTCCTCGATTCCGGAGATAAATCACTCTCAACACCGCAGATCCTTCCTGATTCCGGAGATAAGTGACTCTCAACACTGCAGATCTCCTGACCTCTTCTACACCCGGTGTCGAAAGTCAGCTCTGATACCATTTGTAATGCCCCGCCCCAATACTCAGACAATTTTAATATTTTTGTAAGACAAATTAGATACTATGTAGTACAACTGTCCACCACAGGCTGCCTCTCAAAAGGTGGTTAACCGAATTGGTGACTCTTGATCATTGGCTAATAGTATTTATACTCAAATTATCATATCAAACTTCCCATGTGGGACTAAATTTTCTCAAATTTATCTCAAATCCGCGCAGGCCAGTCGACTGCTAATACTACCAGTCGACTGTTCGCTGCAAATCTGGGGTATTACATACACCCCACCTTAGAAATCAGCGTCCTCGCTGAGTACAGGGCACACCTCTAGTGTAGGACCGCCCTTTCTAGCCGATGTAGTATAGTTCTCGATCCCGAAGATAAATCACTCTCAACACCGCAGATCCTTCCTGATCCCGGAGATAAGTGACTCTCAACACCGCAGATCTCCTGACCTCTTCTACACCTGGTGTCGAAAGTCGGCTCTGATACCATTTGTAACGCCCCGCCCTAATACTCAGACAATTTTAATATTTTTATAAGACAAATTAGATACTATGTAGTACAACTGCCCACCACAGACTGCCTCTCAAAAGGTGGTTAACCGAATTGGTGACTCTTGATCATTGGCTAATAGTATTTATACTCAAATTATCATATCAAACTTTCCATGTGGGACTAAATTTTCTCAAATTTATCTCAAATCCGCGCAGGCCAGTCGACTGCTAATACTACCAGTCGACTGTTCGCTGCAGATCTGGGGTATTACATGACATCTTCAACTCAACTGTCCCCTCACCCGCTACTGCATAAATCTCTCCAGTTCGCGTTGTCACACAATGCCCCGTAGTGGACTTATAAGTAGAAAACAACTCCCTCTCGGAGCAAATATGAGAAGAACTCCCTGAGTCAAGAAACCAACTAGAATCCACTTCTAAAGAATTTGAAACAAGAAGACACGAACCACCTGAATCAAAGGCACTAACCACATTTGCGGCTGAACTCCCGTTCTTTGCGCTCTCCTGATTCTACAGTTTCTAACAGTCTTTCTTGATATGCCCTGGCCTCTTGCAATATCGGCAACGGATCGAATCTTTTTGCAAAGCACTTTGTCTTTCCCTCGAAGGACCATCCACTGCTAGATAACTTGTAGAAATAGACCATGCATATTTATGGGTCTCCTTCCTAAGTTGATTTTCCTTCAATACTTTGATTACACCATCTACCGAAATACTCTCCTTGGCAGATCTACCGTGTAGCATGGTCGTGATCAAAGGCTTGTACAAATCTGGCAGTGAATATATCAAATTGAAAGCTTTATCTTCCTCACACACATCTGCGTTGATCGCCTTAAGTTCAGATAATACCTTATTGAACTCTGTAGTGTGGTCTTGGAGATCGGTACCTTCCTTCATGGATAAACGGAACAACTTCCTATTCTAATGCATCCGATCTAATAACGACGAACCAGAGTATATGAGTCTTTCCCACAGACTCGCCGCGTCACTTTCTTCAAGAAATTTGCACTTGATCTCATCCGCCAAGGATAGTCGGATCAGACTTATGGCTCTTTCAAGAATATCTTCTCAAACGTCATTCTTCATATCAGTTGGCTTTTCCTTCTTCTTTATGCTGACTGCAACCGTTCTTGAACAAGAACATCATACATGTCAGTCTTCCAAAGATTGAAATTGATCTTACCATCAAACTGCTTGATCTTCAAAATACTGTGGCCTGTCATCTTAACCAAGGAACTCGGCAACCTGAAGCTCTGATACCAGTTGTTGGGATTGGGGCGTCAACAAACGCCCTCTAGTCGCAACGAAACTAATTAGAGCAATGAGGAAGTCGAAGTAGACGAGGCGAATAAATTGAGCAAGCAAGTAGATCCACCAACACAACAACGATGACTTATCCCGGTAGCTTTTGCTTAATCCGGAGGAAAATATAGGGGGATCTGATATTCAACTAGAAGAGATTACAAGGAGTTAATGATTCACTTGACACAAAGAATTAAACTCACCCACCAAAAACTATCTCTCTCTCGAGCCTCTCTTTGCAATGGAGAAAAGAATCTATAAAGTACTCCCTCTCATATTGGAGGAGTTTACAATATATATAGAAGAATAAAGAGAAAACCTAGGTCTAATCTTGATCTTCAGTCGTCCGATATAACCTGGAAAAGAAGTAACTGAATAGGAGCCGCACGATCTAACTTGGAGTTGAAGATTGAGCTGAACCGACCTAACAAATTGAATCCCAAAAATGAATCAGCGCCGCGGGTGGTCGACCGTCCACCAAGACTGGTCGACCGTACCACTCTCTGACTTCCCAGTACAACGAGCGGTCGGGGGTGCGGTCGACTGTCACCCAGACCGGTCGATCGCAACTAGCCTGCACCTGTTGCTGCTGCTGTTCTCCTTCTACTCGCTTCGACGCTTCGGCCTCCGTGTTTCATATTACCTTCTTTTAATTTGAACAACGAGTATACAAGACACAACCCTAACAGGGAGGGGGATTTTCATGTTGTGTATCTGAGCCGCAACGGATGGATTTCCATGAGTTAGTCGAAGTGCACCTGTTTATTCTGTACTTCATGATACACGGGTGACAAAAATGGTTTAATTTATTTTGTTCAGCAATTGGTAAAGGGTTGACATTTGGAATTAAATTGAGTGTGCATGCTAGTATAGATATCTCAAAATGTACATAGTGTACTATGTTCCTCAATCTTACAATCTTATCAATATTGCTTGAACTAATTCATTATGAGTTGTTCTTTAATACACACCAAATTGATATTGAGATGAAGCGAAATATAAGCAGATCAGAAGTAAACTAAGGCGGATAGAATTTATTTTGTCCATTCATTTTGTCTGGATCGGAGTCAGAATAATTTTGTAGGCCATCTAATATAACTTTCCTTCGCACTGGCTTGCCACAGACAGAAAGACACACTTCAAACAATGTATATATAAACTAGTAATTAACACTGACTGAGGTGATACTAGAAGTTAGTTTCTTGTTAGTGCATGTTTCCCTTTATATGATGATTAATGTTATTTTGTAGTAAAAATTTTCTTACCCTGACGTTGTTAATGGATGGATGGATAAATCGGTCTCTAAGAAATGGAGGGACCAAAAGAGCTTCCTAAAAGGAAAGTACTATGTGCCAGAGAGGACCGAGACTGAGAATGCGAGGGCGGTTCCCGTAGGTGTGACACAACAAGATTGGCAATTTCTTGTCAATTTTTGGAGAAGTGATACGGGAAAGGTACATACTAACGCAACTTGCATCCTTTTATATTTTATTAATGATATATTTTCATTGATGTTGCGAATTATAATCATTAACAGAGAAAGACCGACATCAGTATAAAAAGCCGAAAGATGTTGAAACTAAAGCACACTACTGGGAGCGCCAGCTTTGCGGTAGTTCGAGATGAGCTGGTAAACTACGCTTCAATTTTTTTTGAAGTCTTTTTATTATAGTTATATACATAGTCTAATATAAAGGACACCTCTGTTAAGTTATTTCAAGTTATATACATAATCCATTATTTGGTGAAGTATTCTACTATGTTAACTGATATCTCAGGTATATATGGACATCTATTCCAATTAGCAATAGGAATAATAAATTTCGATTTAATGACTGACATCCAATTCATTTTATTTGAAGTATTTTATTATAGTTTTAAATACTTATCTTACTTGTATATAGGAAGCATCAAATGAGGCAGAGAAGGTCGGCGATGTAGATTTTTTTTGAAACTACCCACACAGGTAAGGATGGAAAATTTAAGGATGACGTGGCAGCTGATATTGTGGTAAATAAAAAGCTTTCAAATTAATTTTAATTTGGTATTTAATCTTTTATATAAAATAATTTTGAAAATTAAATTTGTCTTTGGTATCTTTTGCAGAAGGATGCCAGAAAGAAGCTTGAGAAAATGTCATCTTCTTCTTCCGCTAATCCATTGACGCTACAGTGTCAAGTTCTCTCCGAATTGAGGGGACGCAAGCGTCCCGGTCGTGTGCGTGGAATGGGGCTAGGACCAACACCCACCAGCGTCTTCGGTTCTTGTACATGTTCTTCTAATGGGGTCGGGCCCACACAGGACGATGTTTGATTAGCTGAAGGCAATAGTGGCACATCTGGAGGCTCAAATGGTTCAAATTGCAACGTTAATTGGGCAACAGTCAAGGAATTCCAATTCAAGCACCAGTTCGTATTGTACAACTAAATACCCACTTTTAACTAATTTAAATTAAATAGGAGTCAACGTTAGTATTGTGCATATAAATTTTTTCATATATTTCATTGAATTTTGGAATCCAATCTTTCTTTAATTTGAATTTAAAAACCTGGTGGTTTTCAAAAAATTAGAAACAAACAACAACAACAATTGATTCCCAATGATTCATCTTCAATTTTTTCTAAGAATTCTCTATTACTAGAGTTTCTTGAACAGCCATTAATTAAGTAGTTTCTTTCTTCTTTTCTTAAAGATGTTAAATTCAAGCTGTTTCACTTGTTACTATTTATATGAATACCACAAGGAAAAAAAATCATAGCAAGTTCTTGGAACTTGAGTGAGAATCTTTGTGGACTCTTTATTTTTCTTAATATCCCAGTCACCTCACCAGAATTTCTGAAGTTGTTTGAAATGATGATTGTTACCCTCAGAAATATGTATGTATACATGAACCCAAATCTATCTAAAAGTTTTGCTATTTGAAATATGTACGTATCGATGGACTTAAGCATTGAGACTTGACTATATCTTGGATATGATAAATAAGTTTGAGTGGCCGAAATATGGCTTTTCTCATCATCATCTTCAAATTCATCCATCAAAATGAAGTCGGTTGTAAGCATGAATCAAAATTTTGAAACATACAAAAATGTTTTGATCAGGCTAAATATAAAAACCACATATTCTTCAGAGAAGTACTAAAAAGGCATAAGAGAGGCTGTTGGAACCAAGTACTTACAATCCTTTAGAGTGAGGGTCATCTTACGATTATGCAATGCTAATTCACACTTCAGTTCGATTAACTATCTGAGGCTACCTTTTCTCATGTGTGGGTGTGTGTATGCGCGCATGCACATGTGTGCTCATGTGTGTGCAATGTATACATGTATGTGTGTGTCTGCATCTATACATTGCTTTGAAACATTGCTCAAACAGAAGCTCCCATGCAACGTAGAAAATTGCAATGTATTCAAAGTAAATGAATTATTCCCATTAAACAATTTCAATACGTGTAAATATAATTGGAGAAATTTTAGAGACAGTTTATCATATAATTAATAATTTAAATTAAGAAGTAGATGAGACTAGATAAATTTTTTGAGTATTTTAATTATTTATTTTCTGTCTTTATCGTAGGTTAGTTAATGTAATATATTAGGAGCACTTTGTTTTCTACTTAGGTCCCAAGTTAGTAGTATCATAATACGTCATGCTGTCATCCCTTTTCTTGCAAATACATGGTTGATATTGTGCTGGAATATTGAGTCTTCGCCGATTGCTAAAATCCAATTTTTCCCCTACTTTAATTTCTCTTCTTTCTCTAACACTTCAATTCCTCTTTCAAATCCCTTTTCGTCTCATACTATCGCTCTTGCCCATCTGTTTTAGTTGGCATATATCAAAACTATACTCCTCCCTATTAGTATTAGATCTGGCTCATTATGTTGCAATTTGAGGGGTAATTTGACTTGAATTACTTGATTTGATTCATAATGTTTGTGCTTCAACTCACAACTGATGTTGGAGATTTTGTAGCTTTTTCTAAATAACCGATTCCATCACGGAAAGAGTGCCCTGTTTGGTTACTAATATTATATGAAAAACGTTCACTTGAGTTCCAAAATTTCCTTGAACTTTAAGTTCTATTTGTATTTCTTTCTGAAAACTAGGCCTCTCTCTGAAACTCAATATATGATCAAGCAAGAGAAAGAAGTTCTTTTTAAAGAAGTGATTATCGAAATAAAAATGGAGTAATAACAGTAATAGGACCATGTGACTTTAAAGAAAAATGAAGGAGACTGCAACAATCAAAGTTTTATAACTGAGAGAATGAAAGATTATGTGATAGCAGACTTTGCAGGAAATGGATGATCCTGCTCTTGAGGTGGATGATGTGTGAATATTTTTTAGAGCTGAAACCTTTGCACATAAATTGCTGTGCTTAATGGATGATCCTGCTCTTATCAATACTGAT
Organism: Hemerocallis citrina; assembly: GCA_017893485.1. Classification (NCBI taxonomy): domain Eukaryota; kingdom Viridiplantae; phylum Streptophyta; class Magnoliopsida; order Asparagales; family Asphodelaceae; genus Hemerocallis; species Hemerocallis citrina. Next base: position 370,056,030 of record CM030359.1, read on the forward strand.
TATGATTTATGATTCATTCATCTACATTGATGAAACATTTATGTTTTTCTACAGGGTCAGCGTATTCCATCGATTTCCAGTCATGGCAAAATAACGATAGAATTGGAAGCAACACCGGGCCACACGATGAGACTCCCCCGCTGTAGTTTGTCGGATTTAGACTTTTTTTAAAATGTTTTGTAGGAATTATATCTATGTTTTGTAATAACTAAGTATTGTACAACTTATATATTTGACACTTGTTGTATGACAGTTTATATGTGTTACAAATTTTGTTTTCTATTGAGTTGTTATTTTTTGTGATGTGTGACTTTTGGTTGTTGATTATGATGTTATTATTGATTTTAAGATTTAAACAATTTTAAATTTAATATGATTACATGTATTTGTAATATGAGATTAATTACAGGTTTTTCAATTCAAAATTTTATAATGAAATGAAAGAAAAAAAATGACCTACCCCGACGTTTACCCGGAAATGCCGCAATAGATACAAGATTTCTAAAAAGTAGTTTCCTCTATTGCGGTGCTTGATAAGCGCCGCAGTAGGGTACTAATTTAAATACCTATATGCTAGCTAATATTCAGTAAAGGCTACCCCGGCGCTTTTTGGGACACCGCTATAGCTAAACTATTTTTTAAAACAATGAAATAGAAAAGCTCCTATAATGGCGGTTTGGCAACGCCGTTATAGGCGAACTCCCTATAGCGGCGGCTTGGGTCAACGCCGCGATAGCCCGTATAGTTATAACGACGCACGTTGTAATGGCATTTTTGGCGGCGATTTACGAATCGCCGTTATGGGCTATAACGGCGCCAAAAAACGCCGCGACAGCCTATGCATTTTGTAGTGAGACTCTGATACTATGTTAGAATTATGGATGAGAAGAAAAACATTATTGATTGATTTAAACTGAGTACAATTTGTTTCATATATATAGGAGATAAGGGAAGACTAAAACAATATACTATTCGATATGACATTAAACTAATACCTCTCATAATATCTAACATAATATCTTACATATAGTAACAAAATTTGCAGTAATTAAAAACATTTCGAATTATTTAGTGAAGTTATCCAATGTCAAGTATTTTTTTTTTTGACTGGTAAAAGGTAGGATTATCCTACCTCACAGAAGATATATATATATATAAGTAAGAGAAGTTAACAACTATTAAAAAAAAGTAACAGAAGTAGGTTCAAACGGATCATTTGACGAATCCAGGTTCGAGATAGCATGCCTTTGTGCCGTAGAGAGGGCATTGGACTATTGTCGTACTCCTCTACTAGTCACAACGACATGATCTGATCCCCCTTCTCCATCAACATCATAAACTCGTTAGACAAAAAAGAACCCTATCAGTTAACCAAAAAGTATCATCAGCAAAATAGTTACATCAGCATAATCTAAAAAGTATGTTTCCAAAAGAAGCAAAAAGAACCATCATCTGCAAAGGAGAAGAGAGTCGCTATAAGTTGCTAGGCCGAGCAACTGCCTTCCTCACTGTTCATCGGATCAATCCGTATGAGTGCTTGTTGCAAAGAAGATGGAAGTGCGCTGCTTCAAGTGCGGGGATTCTATCAAATCCGACCCTACTACCAAAATCAGTGGAGGATCACTCGCCTAAGCAAAATCCCGCACTTCTGGCACCACTCTATGTTCACTCTTCTGAGTCATCTGACAGTAACAAGAAAGCGGCCCCACAGGGCAGTACGCTGGCTCCACAATTTCCTGATGACTCCTCAAATGACAGTTCTTACGAGGAGGTTCGTGAAATGATGTGGGAAGGGAAGCTCGTCACACTGCCACTATCCCTCTTTGCCAAGATTAAACCAGCGGTTGAAGGGGCCCTACGAGAGTCAATGAGAGATGAGGCAAGTAAATTTTGTGATGATGGCAAGGGCAAGATGACTTTCACAGAGGGTGTCAGTAGAAGTGGCAGTTTCCGCACACGCTCTTTACAGAGGACGAAGGTTACTAGAGACACTAGCTCATCTACTGTTGTTCCCCCAGGATTCCAGGATGGCCCCTCCAAGAAGGTGAAGAATTCACGGTCCACACGTAAGCTCAAGAGCACCAGACCATTCATGAAGCACCTGTCAACCACTATTAAGAAGAAGACCACAGGTACCTCTTCCTCAAATGCCTCAGTTTCAAATGCACAATGATGAAGACAGTTGAAGACAGTTGATTTATCCAAATATGAATTATGTAAGAAAGGGCTAGAAAGCAGTTATTGTCAGTATTTCGAGGAGAGCTAGGAATACAGTGAAATAAAAATTGACATCCCTTTTGCTTGTAATATTGGTCTCATTAAATACTTCTTTTTTACTGATCCATTAGAGTTGTTAGATATTATTATAGTCTCATATTAGTTGTAGAGTTGTTTTGATATTTGTTCTCCTCCTATATATATGTGGTATTATACTTGGTTGAACTCAATCCAATATTCAGTATTGTTTTCATCTCTCTGATTTATCTTAATATGGTATCAGAGCCATATTATACAAATTTTCCACTTTTCCCAAAACCCTAGAATTCCAACCCCCCCCCCCCCTCCCCCCTACAAAAAAAAATAAAAATCCAATTCAAAAATCACCATCTTCACCATCGTCAAGAAGAAGAAGATCATTTCAACCTCCATTTAGTTCAAATCCGATCAAGGAAGAAGATCCATCATCTGCACCAAGATCAAACTGCCGCAGCTCTCCCTCCTAACCCTGGCCAACTCGATCTGAGATACCTGACATCTCCGGCCTTAGATCAAATTGCCGCAGCTCTCAGCTCTCCCTGTCGAATTCGTCGAAACCTACCACCATCTCCACTGTAGACATCTCCACTATCGACAGCTCTCCCTGTCGAATTCGTTCATCCCCAGCCATCTGCGGCCGCCCCTCCCCCCTACCACCCTGGCCTCCTCAACCTCCTCCAATCTCCACCTCCCTCGCCGTCTCCCCCCCCCCCCCCCAACACAAATCCTCTGGCCTAATTTCTTCTTTCTCCTCCTTCTGCTACCCAAAATCCGAAACCCATTATTCTAATTTCTTTTACCCGAAACCCATAAACCCACAAACCCACAAACCCATTACCCTATTTTCTTTTCTTTCCTGTACAAAAAATAAATAAATAAATAAATCTGAAGAAAAAAAATTTGAAAAAAAAAATCAGAAAAAAAAAATCGGATAAAAAAATTATATATTATATATATATATATATATATATATATATATATATATATATATATATATATATATATATATATATATATATAGGTACTAATACTTGATGGCATCTCAGCCTCTCCCACATATTTTCGCCTCCACTGACTTCTCCGAGCCTCTCGTTCCTCCTCCATATTTAAAAAGCAGCAGCACCACTTTCAGTCTGCCTCCGGCCTCCTACCTTCTCCTTACATCATTCCTCACCCTACCCCACCGCTACTTTCGCCACCGGTAGCACCGCCCTACTCCCTACCCCGATCCAGACACCAGCAGCATCTCCCTCCACATTGTGCTCTCAGTCACAGCAGTCACAGCAGCGCTAGTCTTATTTCTCCTCGCAATGCTTCTTCCCTCACATCCTCGGTCATGCCCGTCACTCCGGCCTTGCCGTCTTCTGCTGATTGGGCTAATCTTCAGCAATGCCTCACTCAGCTGGAACTACAGCTCATGGGTCAGTCTATCAAAGCTGGCTCCTTTGCTCCTGCACTTTCTGCCACTCTCAGTATGAATTTATTCTGGATTTTAGATTCTGGTGCATCACATCATCTCATTAGTAATCAGACACTGTTCACCACCTGCACAGCACTTCCCTCTCACTCTCCATCTCAACACACAGCTGATGGCTCACCACTTCTTATTACACACTCAGGGACAATTAACTCTCCCACTCTCACATTACCATATGTTCTCTATGCACCTCATTTATCTATAAACCTTATTTCTATTAGTGCGTTGTGCGATATTGGTCTTGTCATTACTTTTAACTCTTTAGGTTGTTCTATTACTGATTCCTCCACTTGTGAGGAGTTTGGGCGTGATAGTCGTCAGAGTCGTCTATATTATCTAGATTTTCTTCTTGCACATCACTCTCCTTCTAGTTTTGCCGGTATTGTTTCCTCTAATGCTGATCTGTGGCACAGAAGTTTAGGTCATATTAGCGCATCATGACTACAGACTATAGCTCACAGTGGTGCCCTTGGTTCTCTCACTTTTAAACATTTATCAAATTGCCAGGGTTGTCATTTGGCCAAACACATAGTCCTACCCTTTAGTCACAAAAGAACTTCTGAAACCACTCACCCTTTTTAACTTGTTCATTCTGACATATGGGGACCCTCTCCGGTACCTTCGTAGAAAGGCTATCTCTATTATGTTGCCTTAGACATACATGGGTCTTTCTTATGCGTCAGTGATCTGAGATACCTGACATTTACCGGTTCTTTACAACTATGATTCACACTCAGTTCGGTGTGCGCATTAAGAATTTTCGATCTGACGGTGCACGTGGGTACACTTATACCACTATGAGTTCGATCCTTTAGTCTCACGGCACCCTTTCTCAGCAATCATGCCCTCACACACATGAGCAGAATGGTGTAGCTAAACGCAAGCATCGTCACATCTTTGAGACGGCTCGCATTCTTTTACTCTTCTCTTTCGCTCCTCTTTCTTTCTGGACTGAAGCTATTATGACCTCTGTTAGTCTCATCAATATTACTCCATCGTTCTTTCTAGGCTGAAGCTATTATGACCTGCTGCTAAGTGCGTTCGCCTAGGTCTCATTCCTGAACACAAAGGTTATCGTTATTTTGATCCATCAACGGGTCGTGTTCGCATTTCTCGACATGTATCCTTTGTGAAAGACTCTCCTTACTACCTGACTCCCCCCGAGGATACTAGATTTCTCGATTCCTCAGTTTTTGCTAGTCCCCTGACTTTATCTTCGTGCATTCCTTCTGATCCCACTCCTCTGGCTCCATTCACATCTCCTGCAGTCCTTACACCTATTGTTCTCCCTACCGAAACACCACCTGCATCCCTATAGTAGCAAGCACCCATCCCACCTACTTCCCCTTCGACACATGCACCTACTCCACTGCCCTCACCCCCACACCCTGTCAGTCCACCACCTCATCGTTAGTTTATCCGTTCCACCTTTGGTATTCCTCCGGCTCGTTATACACCTGATGCCACTGGTCCTTCTGACTAGTTTGGTTTTGCCACCCTAGCTTCCTACTCATCATAGTTTCATGCATATCTCACTGTTATACACTCTACACGTGAGCCCAGAATCTATCAAGATGCAATTCAATATCTTGAATGGAGGAAAACTATTACATAGGAATTCAGTACATTTAATTAGACTGGCACTTGGGATGTTGTTCCTCTGCATGAGGGCGTTCAGCCTATTAGCTGCAAGTGGATCTTCAAGATCAAATATCAACCTGATAGATCTATTGAGCGGCACAAGGCTCATCTAGTAGCCTGAGGATTTACTCAGGAACATGGCATTGATTATGATGAGACATTTGCTCCCGTTGCACAGATGACTACTGTTCACACTCTTCTTACTGTTGCAGCCATTCGCCAATGGCCATTATACTAGATGGACGTGAAGAATGCTTTTCTTTATGGTACCTTATCTAAGGTTGTTTATATAGATCCTCCTCCTGGCCTCCCTACTTCTCCTCATCATGTTTGTCGGTTGCGTCGGGCTATATATGGTTTGAAGCAGGCCCCTCGAGCCTGGTTTGAGTGTTTTCCCTTGTCATCACCAAGACTGGTTTTAGTCAGAGTTCTCAGGACCATTCTATATTTATGTGGTCATCACCACAGGGAGGGTAATTCTACTACTCTATGTTGACGATATGATCATTACTGCGGATGACTCTACGAGCATTACATCCACCCAGAGATACCTTCATTAGCAGTTTCATATGAAAGACCTTGGCAGACTACGTTAGAGATTGCTCATGGGTCTCGGGAGATACTCACTTCTCAACAGAAATACACATCAGATATTATCTCAGCTGCATGCCTTTCTGACAGTAGATCAGCCGATACACCCTTAGAGCTTCATGTGAAGCTTCGTCCCACTGATGGTAAGCTCCTTTTTGATCCCACTAGATACAGACAGATTGTTGGATAACTTGTCTACTTATGCATGACCAGACCCGATATTGCTCACGCAGTCAGTGTTGTCAGTCAGTTCGTTTCTACTCCTACATCAGTTCACTACGGTGCTCTCCTTCAAATTCTCAGATATCTTCGGGGCACTATTACTCGCTCTTTATTCATGCCTGCTACATCCAAACTACAGCTGAGTGAATATTCTGATTCAGATTGGACAGGTGATCCTACAACCAGACGGTTTACCACCGGTTTCTGTCTATTTCTTGGTGATTCGCTGATCTCATGGCGAAGTAAGAAACAGACAGTTGTCTCATGTTCTTCGACTGAAGCTGAGTACAGAGCAATAGCAGCTACTACTAGAGAGATTGTTCATGTTCGTTGGCTGTTATCAGATATGGATGTCACTCTTACAGGAGATACTCATCTTCATTGTGATAACCAGAGTGCATTGCAGATTGCAAGTGTTACCGCTAATTCTGGTGTGGGGGTAAACAGATAGAATTTGTGAGTTCGCGAGAAAACCTGAATAGCAGATCCGAACCTGTTCGTCTGAGTTGGGCTGCTGACTCCCGCCGTACACCTGCAAGGAAAGTGCGAAACACCGGGGTTGATCCCGGCGACGCACCCTCCGACGCTCTTGTCAATAACCAGTGATGATTAAAAAAGAGCTTATGCAGGAAAAAGAGTGATTAACCTGGTCACAGTGGTGGGTAGGAGGTATTTATAGTCGCCATGGGAGTTAATTAGGGATCTGATTAGAGATTTGATTTCCTGTGATAGGAGTAAAATCCTCCTAATCAGTTTAGGAAACTGATCCCCTAATTCCCGGTGAGAGCAAATCAGGCCTGTTGATTTGGTCAAATCAGTAACCCTGATTTTCCTCTTGCTGATCTGGGTTTGTCTTGGGTCGGGACCCGTACCCAGTTGGAGTGGATCCGTTCGTGGGTTATTGGATCTGTGAGAAGGAGACCCAGTACCCGCTTCGGACCCGCTGGTTGGTGAAATTACCGTTTTACCCCTGAGCTTTGAGATTCGCGTCCGATGTGAACGGTCCCGATTTAATCCTATTTTTAGCCATATCACGAGCCCCCCACTCTCGAAGACTGAGTTTTATCAGCCTTTGAGGAGTAGTTTTACTGTTCTAATGGCGTGCGGAATTTTATCGGTGTTCTTAAAGGAGTTTGGAATCTTGCTCGGGGTGTAACGGTGTTATTATGGGATTGTAAAATGCCCAAAAATACTCTCAGAATTTTCCGGATTTTTTGTGATTTTTCCAGATTTTTCTGAATTTTTCTCATTTTTTTGAATTTTTTATTCATTTTCCGAATTAAATAATTAATTATCGAAAATAATAAATAATTATTCTAATTAAATAATTGTATTTTTCAGAATTTAAAATAATTTTTCTGAATTTATAATTATTTTTATAATTTTTATTTAATTTTTTCCGATTTTTAAAATATTTTTTCGGATTTTTTAAATAAAAAAACAAATAAATAAATAAATAAATAAATTAAATAATACCTGACATGTGGCACGATCTGTGCCGTCGGATCCCGGGACACGTGGCGCGATCTGTGCCGTCGGATCCCTGCGCGAATCTCGAGGAGGCGCGCTTTTCGAAAAATCGTTATCTTGTTGTTTAGCGCGCGTGGCGCGATCTGGATCGTCCATCACCAAAAGCGTGAATTTCTGGAAGATCCAACGGTCGTAGTCGCTCGGCGGATATTTTCTCCGTTTGTGAAGCACGGATAGGGGGTTGCTCGGCAGCCGACCGAGCCACTTCGTGCAGCTCAGATCTGATCCATCTCGATCTGCCACGTGGCGGCCACGTGGCTTTTTTTTTCTTTCTTTCTTCTCCTTCTCTGTTCTTCTCTTCCGTGTTTTCTTCTTCTTCTCCCTTCGTCTCAGTCTTCGCCTCGACCGTGCCTCCGACCTCGACTCCGTCTCCGTCTCCGTCCCTGAGAGCGCCATTGAAGCTCGGCGAGGAGGACGGCAACGGCGACGGCGAGAGTTTTGTGGAGTTCGGAGGAGAGGCGACGAGCGGAGTGGGGCTCGTCGGAGGTGGAGCTCGGTACTGTGGTGGAAACGAAGGTGGAGCTCTTGAGCTTGGTAGGGAAGAGCTCGACGAAGGGGAGGCACGGCGAACGTGGAGCTCGGCCATGGTGGAGCTCGCTCGAGGTGGGAGCTCAACGGAGCTTGAGTTCGGCGATGGAGGTTGAAAGAGGAGCTCGAAGAGGCCATGGCGGAGCTTGGAGAGCTCGAAGCTTGGAAATGCTCGGCACAGCGGTCGATGGCGTGGTTGGTACTCGGCATGGAGTTGGTTCGAAGCTCGTTCATGTGCTTGGTCGAGGGAGGGGTGAGAGGTGGAGCTCGGCCATGGAATGGGAGCTCGGAGTCGATGAGAGCTCGCGCTCGTGAAGGTTTGAGCTTGGCAACGATGGGTCGAGAGTTGAGCTCGACTGTGGCGGTGGCGAGCTCGAAGCTTGGTTACGGCGAGGAAATGTTGAAGCTCGTCACCTGAGCTGGAGCTCGGCGGCAGAGGCGTGGAGCTTCGGATGTGGCGAGTCGAGGTCGGCGACGGAGGAGAGGGGCTCGACGTCGGAGGAACGAGAGCTGCATGGGTTTTTTCTTTTCTGTGCTGTTTTGGCGGGAAGACAGAGAAGAAAGGGGTTCGGGGTTTCGGGTTTGGATCTCCTTAACGGGTCCGAACCCGGTCCCTTTTTTCCTTTTCCCTTTTTTTTTGGCTTCTTGTTCGGCAAATCCGAGCACGGATTTTGAGGCAAATTTTTTGGCCATTTTGCAGGTCGGTATGGTAGTAGCTCGGATTGGAGACCCGAACTATGTGGCTTGATCTGGGCCGTTGAATGGTGGCACGAATCTCGAGACGGGCTCAATTCCCAAGAAAACGCTATCTTGTCGTTTAGCGACGCTGGCAAGATCTGGGCCGTTGGATGATGGCACGAATCTCGAGACGGCTCAGTTCCCAAGAAAACGCTATCTTGTCGTTTAGCGACGCTGGCAAGATCTGGGCCGTCTGATCGAGATCTTGCACGAATGTTGAGGAGAAAGTGAGTTTTCTCCGTTTGCAGGATCGGAAAGGCACTTCTTGGTTAGCCGACCGGGCTCTTTGATGTTGGGGCTCGGATGGGAAGAGCTCGGATTCTTGCTCGGACAGGAAGAGCTTGGATGGGAAGAGCTGGGATGGGAAGAGCTCGGATTCTTGCTCGGATGGGAAGAGCTCGGATGGGAAGAGCTCGGATTTCTCCCTCGTGCGAGTGGCTCGGCTCGGATTTCCGAGCTATTCGGCGCAGCTGCATTGAGATCCACTTTCCCGGTGCTACGGAGGTCCGATCGGGACGTGCGACCCCTCGTTTCGAAGCTAGTTCGAAGATCTACAACTTCTCTTTAGGAGTGGGATGAAGATTCACCCTCCTTCATGGTCAAAATAGCCCCGCAAGATGCTTGTCTTCATGAAGTTGATAAGTACTTTGGTCTTGGGGATTTTGGAAGAGGAGCTCCACTCCTAGGGGCGGAGAAGATGTGCTAGGAAGACCCTTGTGCTTGGAAGATCCTTGGGCTAGGAAGACCCTTGTAAGGTGTGCTAGGAAGGCCCTTGTGCTTGGAAGACCCTTGGACTAGGAAGACCCTTGTAAGGTGTGCTAGGAAGGCCCTTGTGCTTGGAAGACCCTTGGGCTAGGAAGACCCTTGGGGCGAAGAAGAGGCGCGAGTGGGTCGGATCGCTAGTCGCTCGGCTAGGAATACTGAGCGACGTGGAGCGATCTGAGCCGCTGGATCTCAGCGCGGATCTCGAGGTGGGCACAGTTTTCAAGAAAATACTATCTTATCGTTTAGCGACGCTGGCAATATCTGGGCCGTTGGATGATGGCACGAATCTCGAGACGGCTCAGTTCCCAAGAAAACGCTATCTTGTCGTTTAGCGACGCTGGCAAGATCTGGGCCGTCTGATCAAGATCTTGTACGAATGTTGAGGAGAAAGTGAGTTTTCTCCGTTTGCAGGATCGGAAAGGCACTTGCTCGGCAGCCGACCGGGCTCTTTGATGTTGGGGCTCGGATAGGAAGAGCTCGACTCTGGAAGAGAGCTATTTGTGAGACGAGTGTGAGGAGGGACTCTATGAGAGAGTTGAGCTCCAAACTCGTTGAGAAGAGGTCCGCTTCGGGGGTGAGCGGAGCAAAAAGCTCGGCTCTGGAAGAGAGCTATTTGTGAGACAAGTGTAAGGAGGAACTCTAGGAGAGAGTTTTGCTCCAAACTCGTTGAGAAGAGGTCCGCTTCGGGGGCGAGCGGAGCAAAGAGCTCGGCTCTAGAAGAGAGCTATTTGTGAGACAAGTGTGAGGAGGAACTCTAGGAGAGAGTTGTGCTCCAAACTTGTTGAGAAGAGGTCCGCTTCGGGGGCGAGCGGAGCAAAGAGCTAGGCTCTGGAAGAGAGCTATTTGTGAGACAAGTGTAAGGAGGAACTCTAGGAGAGAGTTGTGCTCCAAACTTGTTGAGAAGAGGTCCGCTTCGGGGGCGAGCGGAGTGAAGAGCTCGGCTCTGGAAGAGAGCCATTTGTGAGACAAGTGTGAGGAGGAACTCTAGGAGAGAGTTGTGCTCCAAACTTGTTAAGAAGAGATCCGCTTCGGGGGCGAGCGGAGCAAAGAGCTCGGCTCTGGAAGAGAGCTATTTGTGAGACAAGTGTGAGGAGGAACTCTAGGAGAAAGTTGTGCTCCAAACTTGTTGAGAAGAGGTCCGCTTCGGGGGCGAGCGGAGTGAAGAGCTCGGCTCTGGAAGAGAGCCATTTGTGAGAGAATCAACGGTTGTGGGAGCAATTCCGAATGGCGAACCACTTCTAACCCGCTGAAGAGCAAGTTATTTGAAGCAGAATCGAGCCAAGTGTTGGACTCCGAACCATCGGTAGAGGTAGTCAACGGTTGTGGGAGCAATTCCGAATGGCGAACCACTTATAACCCGCTGAAGAGCAGGTTATTTGAAGAGGAATCGAGCCAAGTGTTGGACTCCGAACCATCGGTAGAGGTGTTCAACGGTTGTGGGAGCAATTCCGAATGGCGAACCACTTCTAACCCGCTGAAGAGCAGGTTATTTGAAGCAGAATCGAGCCAAGTGTTGGACTCCGAACCATCGGTAGAGGTGTTCAACGGTTGTGGAAGCAATTCCGAATGGCGAACCACTTCTAACCCGCTGAAGAACAGGTTATTTGAAGCAGAATCGAGCCAAGTGTTGGACTCCGAACTCATTGGGAAGAGCTTAGTAAGTTGCAGGAGCAGCCATGTAGAAGAGGCTGGACTCCGAACTCACCCTTCAGTGAGTCACGACTCGGAGAGGTAGAGATGAAGCAAGAGCAACAATTTCCAATGAAAAAATGTAAAGTTTTATTGAAATAAACTAAGTGGCTGCTTCAATATGGCGAGCCCTTATTATATGCTATTGGCCGAATTACAAGCATCGGCCTTATTAAAAATCAAGATCCTGCTTCTATGATAAGGTGAAGACCTCTTGGGAAGAGCCGGGAGGTTCTGAGTCTTAGAGCTCGGCGGGGCCTTCGGTTCGTTCATTGGCTCCTCATGGAGGAAGCTTGGCCCCCTCTTTCTGGACGAACTTGGTCAGGTGCCCCTGCTGTATGAGTTCTTCGATCTCTTCCTTCAGAGCCCGACAATCTTCCGTGTCGTGGCCGTGGTCCCTGTGAAAGCGGCACCACTTATCCTTGTCCCTCTTCTTGCCAGGTGTATTCATTCTAGGGGGAGCACGGAGTAGCCCTTCCTTGTCCACTTCCATGAGAACTTCTGATATATTGGCAACGAGGGAGGTGAACTTCTCAAACCGAGGAGTTGGGCGGCGCTGGCTATTGCCCTCCTTCTGAAGCTTCTTAGCCTCTTCTTCTTCGGTCAGCTTTCTCTTCGTTCCGGAGGTGGATCCTCCGGAGCTAGGAAGGTAGGCGGCTTCTTCGGCACGAATGTACTTGTCACACCTGAGAAGGAGGTCGGCAAAGTTCTGTGGAGGCTTCTTAGCAAGAGAGGAGCGGAGGCTGGAATTGAAGACGTTGGATTGGAAGGCGGTTGTTGCTACGGATTGGTCGAGGGAGGCTATAGACCTGACCTCCGCAGTGAACCTCTTCACATAGTCTCTCAACTTCTCTCCCTTCTCCTGGCGGAGCCGGAGTAATGAGAGGCTGGTCTTCTCCGTGTGTCTACTACTCATGAAGTGGGTGATGAAGAGGGTCTCGAATTGCTCGAAGGAGAAGATGGAAGAGGGAGCAAGGTGGGAGTACCATTCCCTAGCCGACCCCTTCAGGGTGGCAGGGAAGGTCTTGCAAAGTAAGGCGTCCGAAGCCTGGTGGATGAGCATGAGGGTCTTGAAGCTTTTGATGTGGTCCACGGGGTCCGACTCCCCCGAGTAAGTTTCGAACTTCGGGGGTTCGAATCCCCTCGGGATGGGAGCCTCCATGATGGTTCCTCCATGATGGTTCGGGAGAAAGGGGGTCTGCTCGGACGGATGGTTCTGCTATTCGACCCCTCCCCCTCGTCCATCCGACCGATTCGCCTCTCCACCTCATGGAGACGGCGGTATAGGGCATCGTCCCTCCCGCGGTAGTCGAACGAGCCTCTGGACTCGTCTTCGTAGGAGGGAGAGCCGGGGCTACGACGATGGTCGTCCAGGGACCGGCGAGGGCTAAGATCATGCTGCCGGTGGTTAGGACCCGGCAGAGGAGAGGCGGACCTACGGCGAGGACTGGGAACCCGTTGGGGCGAAGGAACCCTTTGGGCCTCATTGTTGTTGGGTCGGAGGTTAAGAGCCTGCAACACCGTTGCTTGAAACTGTAGGAACTCGGCACGAGTGATGGGCGCCTCATTGTTCCTCGGCTGATGCCGACCGGTAGGAGAGTGGCGCCTCCTCCTGTAATGCCCGGGTGACTCTCTCCGTCCTCTCCTGGTAGGAGACCTTCTACGCTCGCGGTTGTGGGGATTCCGCTCATCTGGACGTTGTAGGCGGGAGGCTCCCTCTCGGGACCACTTTTCGTCCAGACGGTGGCGGAGATCCTCATCCTTCTGCCGGTTGAGGATAGTATTTCGAAGGTCAGGGGCCTGAGGACTATGGGAGGCGTAAGAGTCTGTAAAGGCGTTGTGTACCGATATGTGGTCTCGATGGAGAGGTTGTTTTTGCTTCCGTGGATCGGGACCGTTTGGGGGTTGCTGGTTCGGAAGAGGAGGTGGGTCCTGCTGGACACGGTCCTCGGTCGGAGGAGGAAGTTGTCCCTGCTGTAGAGCGGGATGGACGGGGACTTCCTGCTGTTGATCAACAGGGTTGGGTCCACGGTTGGACCCCTTGGATCTTACTTTTCTGGGAGACATGGCTGGAGAAGAGCTAAGTTGACGAGGAAGAGGCAGCGGCTATTCGTATGGTCTTCCCACAGACGGCACCAATCTGTTACCGCTAATTCTGGTGTGGGGGTAAACAGATAGAATTTGTGAGTTCGCGAGAAAACCTGAATAGCAGATCCGAACCTGTTCGTCTGAGTTGGGCTGCTGACTCCCGCCGTACACCTGCAAGGAAAGTGCGAAACACCGGGGTTGATCCCGGCGACGCACCCTCCGACGCTCTTGTCAGTAACCAGTGATGATTAAAAAAGAGCTTATGCAGGAAAAAGAGTGATTAACCTGGTCACAGTGGTGGGTAGGATGTATTTATAGTCGCCATGGGAGTTAATTAGGGATCTGATTAGAGATTTGATTTCCTGTGATAGGAGTAAAATCCTCCTAATCAGTTAAGGAAACTGATCCCCTAATTCCCGGTGAGAGCAAATCAGGCCTGTTGATTTGGTCAAATCAGTAACCCTGATTTTCCTTTTGTTGATCTGGGTTTGTCTTGGGTCGGGACTCGTACCCAGTTGGAGTGGATCCGTTCGCGGGTTATTGAATCTGTGAGAAGGAGACCCAGTACCCGCTTCGGACCCGCTGGTAGGTGAAATTACCGTTTTACCCCTGAGCTTTGAGATTCACGTCCGATGTGAACGGTCCCGATTTAATCCTATTTTTAGCCATATCAGCAAGCAACCCGGTCTTTCATGAGTGAACGAAGTATATAGAGATTGATTGCCATTATGTTCGTGAGCGCTTTGAGGCAGGGACCATTTCTCTCCATTCTGTTACATCTTCCAAGCAGACTGCAGACTTCTTCACCAAATCTCATACTGTTCAGAGATTTAGATACTTAGTAGGCAAACTCACACTGTTTGACCCATCGTGAGTTTGAGTGGGGGTGTTAGATATTATTATACTCCCATATTGGTTGTAGAGTTGTTTTGTTATTTGTTCTCCTCCTATATATAGGTGGTATTGTACTGGTTGAACTCAATTCAATATTCAGTATTGTTTTCATCTCCCTGATTTATCTTAACAGGAGCATCTGCAATTGGTTTGCTATCTTGTCAATTTAGCAAAAAAAAATATAGCAAGCAACGTCTGCAATCGTTTGCTATTTGCAAATGAAGAAGAGTGCATTGTCAAATTTGATAAATGAATATGACAATTGTCAAATACTAGATTTGCTCGTGGGCACGTGCCTACGGCATGTCTTCGGAACGATACAACACACGAAAAGCCCTATAAATAGTAAAACAACAATTATGTAGTTCAAGTTTGAATAGTATGATAATGATTAGTTGTAAATAAAAGTCCATGTTTATATTAGTATATGTTGAAAAATAATTATAAATGAGGGTGTAAAATCCAACTTCTTAGAACTTTAAGTATGGAAAATGATGAAATTTAACTGTTAAAGAGATATTTGCTATTTTCAATATAACATGTGCAATAAAAAAACAGAAAAATTCTAAAAATTTTACAAACCTGAAATCTTAAAATCTAAATTTCTAAGTAATAAAGAAAGAATGGGAGAGAGAGAGAGGGAATCGGAGAGAGAGAGAGAAATATGAAAAAGTGAAGAGAGAAGAGAAAAAGAGTATAAGTAATAAGTTTTTTAGTTTTTGGGGGAAAATTTTAATTTTGGGATTTGAAATTTTGGGCGGGAAAATATGTTTTGTGAGAATCAGTTTAGGCCATTGATTTTAGGAGAGATTGAATGAGAGCCACTTGATAGCTTTCTTTGTAATTTATTATATAGATAGCAGATGGAACATGTTGTTCTGTCTATTTGTTTTAAATTTTTTTAACGCGTCGCACGAAACTTGTTTCGTCGGATAATTTTTTTAATATATTTTTTGTTTGTTTTAGAGATCAGACGGAACAACATATTTCTTCCTTTTTTATATTAAAAAAACATCAGACGGTACAAGTTATACCATCCGATAACTCAAAAAACCAAAAGAAAGACCGTCCATTTCTTTTTCTCATTTGCTATATTATAACAAACGACGATTGTAACCAAGATCTGATCCAGCATCGCATCAACTCTGCTCCTCACTAACACTGGACAACATAATTATCTTATTGAGTTTCTCTCTCTAAATTTTCTGGAGAGAGAAGCTCCCAAAAAAACCCTAGATCTAGAGAGATTTTGGAGGGGGTGGCGGGCGGGATCTCGCCGCCCCCTCCCCGAACGTCGTTCGACATCCCTAGGGACCCACACTCCAACCTCCCTGAAAGCCCCTACTCTCTTCATCTGAGCTGTTGGATTCTGCTCACGACCGCGGGGTCATCACCTCTCCTTCGCCGTCCCCAACGTTCAACCGCCGCTCCCCTAACCCTAGGCGCCGAAGTCGGGGACTTTCGGCCTCTCTTCTGGGCGCCGACCGCTCGGGACCCACCAACGCCCAAACCCATAGATGCCTTCCCTATCCTTCCTGCCATGCGGAGCGAGGCGGCCGCCGCTGCCAAGCAACGCCTCCATCTCGAGCGACGCGACGCGCCGGCCGCTATGACATCGATGAGGCGTCAGCCTGAGCTGCACTCTGTTTCCTTTTGTTGGCATTCTGTCGAACAGGTGGGGGGCAGATTAGAGATTGGCCACTGCAGGATATTTTTTTTTTCTGACCACTTCATCAGGTTTGAAAGGGTCATTTGAGAAGACAAATTTACAGCTTGAGTTCTAAATTTACCACATTAATACAACTCCAAAATTGTAAATCTCATGATTATTATCTAGTGAGTCAAGTGATTTTCTAACCACAATAGTGGCATTATCACCAACATCAATTATGAGATTTAATCCAGATCTGTGCTTTCCATATCTGTGTTTTGTAATGCTGTGTTATTTCAATCAGATCTGTCGTTGTTGGAGTTGGGGGTTTGGGGGTGAGTTGATTGGGGTTGGGGTTTGGGTTAGGTTGTAGTTGGTTGGCTTTGCTAGATGTTTACCCAGATATTCTTCGCGCTTGCCACCATGTCCATACTCTCGGGGCCAATCACGGCGATTGCAACTATGATTGGGTTTTTGCGAGGGTTGCTAGTGCGTGTGAAGATTCCGGGTGTTCTCTATATGCGAGTCGCTATGAGGAGCGAGCTAGGTTGTTTTGCATGATTGTGGAGCTTGGGCCCGAAGATGGGGTCCCTCCGTGGTGTGTGCTCACTTGTCTCAACTTCCGGGGTGCTTGTCTCAACTGTTGCGGAGCGACTATGTCACGCCAGATCATCCTTCCGCGCCTGTTGTCGCGAACGCCAAGGATCTGGGATTCAAGTGTGTGAGGTCGGTGGTCCGTGGGGCCAGGCTGGTAGTTGTTGGCTGTGGGAGGTGGGGACCGTATAGCACGTTGTATTGCACGATTGTGGGGCTTGGACCCGAAGATGGGGTCCCCCCATAAAGCGTGCACTCTTGTTTGGGTGTCCAACGATGTCGCCAATGCAGTCTTGACAGCGCATTGTGGAGCTTGGGCCCGAAGATGGGGTCCCCCATGATGTGCGCATTTGAGTGTCCTATGATGTCGCCGGTACAGTCTTCACAGTGCCTACTTTCAGGCTATTGAGCTTCCTCTAACTTAGGACACTGGCTCGTGACAACGTCGTCTTTTTCCTCGGATTGGGAGTAAGAGTCAAGATAAGTCTGTGTGGTGAGAAATTGCCGGAGAGAGCTAGAGCATGAGAGAGATGAAGGTATCCTCTCCACGGCTCTCTCCTGGAGCATGTGTTTGGAGGGGTGAGCAAGATAGTTAATCCGGATCTGTGCTTTCCAGATATGTGTTTTGTAATGCTGTGTTATTTCATTCAGATCTGTCACTGTTGGAGTTGGGGGTTTGGGGGTGAGTTGATTGGGGTTAGGGTTTAGGTTAGGTTGGGGTTGGTTGACTTTGCTAGATGTTTACCCGGATGTTCTTCGCGCTTGCCACCATGTCCACACTCTTGGGGCCAATCACGGCGATCTGCGACTATGATTGGGTTTTTGCGAGGGTTGGTAGTGCGTGTAAAGATGCCGAGTGTTCTCTATATGCGAGTCGCTATGAGGAGCGGGCTAGGTTATTTTGCACGATTGTGGAGTTTGGGCCCGAAGATGGGGTCCCTCCGTGGTGTACGCTCACTTGTCTCAACTTTCGGGGTGTTTGTCTCAACTGTCGCGGAGCAATTATGTAGCGCCAGTGCATCCTGTCGCGCCTGTTGTCACGAACGCCAAGGATCTGGGATTCAAGTGTGTGAGGTCGGTGGTCCGGGGGGCCAGGCCGGTAGTTGTTGGCTGTGGGGCTTGGACCCGAAGATAGGGTCCCCCCATGAAGCGCGCACTTTCGTTTGGGTGTCCAACGATGCTGCCGATGCAGTCTTGACAGCGTATTGTGGAGTTTGGGCTCGAAGATGGGGTCCCCCATGATGTGCACATTTGAGTGTCATATGATGTCGTCGGTGCAGTCTTTACAGCGCCTACTTTCAGGCTATTGAGTTTTCTCCAGTTTAGAACACTAGCTTGTGACAGCGTCGCCTCTTCCCTCGGATTGGGAGTAAGAGTTGAGATAAGTCTGTGTGGTGAGAAATCGCCGGAGAGAGCTAGAGCGTGAGATAGGTGAAGGTATCCTCTCCACGGCTCTCTCCTGGAGCGTGATGTTTGGTGGCGTGAGCGAGATAGTTGTTTGGTGAGAAATTGCCTGAGAAAGCGCTATCGTGTGAGAGGTGAAAGTATCCTCTTCACGGCTATCTTTTTGGTAGCGGCTGTGGGAGCTATTGGCGCATTTGTAGGATGAGTGGTGGAGATGGTGGGAGGGTGCGATCGCTGTGCATGTGCCGTGGGGTCAGAATTCGATCTGCGGGGCTTGGGCCCAAAGATGGGGGTGAAGGCAGGGATCAGCGGGTGATAAAATCCTGCCAGACTTGTTTCAGGTGGGTATGCATGTGCCGTGGAGGCACTGTATGAAGCTAAAATGACGTACATACAATTTTGCTGGACCAAGCTTGTTTGTCGGCCCACCCTCCAGGATTGTTGGAGGGATTTATTAATTGTACGCGTCATGTTGCTTCATATATATTTTATTTTCTGTCTGTAGTTTGTACTTTGGCCCAATACTCTACATTTATTTCGTTAAACTCTTATTAATAAAACAAAGTGGCCAAATTCCACCTTTTTCTTCAAAAAAAAAAAAAAAACAAACAAACAAACGACGATTGCTGGAAAATACTCAGTTTGTCATTTACTATTTTGCCAAATTGATAAAACAGCCAGAAAGATTGGAGATGCTCTTAGAGTTGAGCTACTTACTTTGTATATTACCTCTCTGTTCCTTTGTTATTGTTTTTTCCCAATTTTCTTAATGTTGTTTGGTCATGTCATCTTTAATCAAAGAGAGTCGTACTCTTTTTCGTTTCCTTACAAGTTACAACAATATACGACAGTTGCACTACTATCGTGTTGCGAGTAATTAAGAACCAGGTTAGCAAAGAAAAAGTTATTAAACATCACATCGTAGGAAGTAGAAAGTCACTTAAATGGACTAACCTAGTACGTGAAGTCTCTACTTTAACTTGATTGTGATGTTGGTCGGAAAACAAAACATTGGGGCTTATTCGAAGGAGGATGTTTCCCTTGCAAACAAAGCAAATATAGTCGGCAATAAAAGAAGGCCGTCCGAATTGACTGGTCAAAGTTTTGTCGCACATCTACACCACCCATCCAAACAACCATACACCGAATACAGTAGAAGATTGCAATTTGCAATACTAAAACCAATCATACATAAAAGTGGACGAACTTAACACTTGACTTTAAAAAAGTAGGTACAAACTTGGAAATATTATACAGATTTTAATAACTCAGAAAAAACTCAAAAACCACAAATTTCATGCCTCAGCTACAACTAGTCTAACTACAAACCTTGGGTAAAAGTTGGCAGAATATTTTACATCTCGTCCCCCCTTTCCAACTCAGAATTCTCAATTTACATATTTACAGTTTTAAACAGACGCGAGTACTAATAAAAGTTCTTGGACTTAGTAGTAGTAGCATGTACAGTAAAAAGCCTTCAGCTCTAACTTTGGCGACCTGACCTCTTTTTGTAATTTTCCACTTCAACCCCTAAAGTATTAGTTTAATTTCTTGCTCCTTAATTTCAGATAATTTTTGTAAAAAATTTCAAGCCATAGCTGATATCCCACGGCGCCTGCCCCGTTCGCGATCGAGACAATCAAAACCCTCGATCCGAACCTTAGGGGGAGCAAACCCGAACGTCGATCGGGCGAAACCCGTTCTACCCGAAGCAGGTACGGGAACGGGTACAAACGGCATATCCGGTACCGTTGCCAGATTCGAGTTCGCCTCGAAGTCGTTGACCGGCGCAGCCTCCCCGAACCGAGCGTCGTTGACTAACGGGTTAGCGGATCGGGTCGGTGGAGAGCCACAAAAGAACGGATCTAGATCCACTTGATTCTCCCCTCCCTATAATAAATAAATAAATAAATAAATTATTACTATCAAATTCAAATATCAAAATTTTCAAATATTAAAGAAGTCGAGAAAAATTAATTATTATTACCATGGTTAGAAAAAGATCAAGAAAATCAACGCCGGTTCTGAGACTGCCGGTCAGGTCGGGGATTCCGGCAAGCTGCCCGATCCGGATAGGCTTGGGGCAAACAAAAGCGTCCATCTTCTTTTAGATTTATGGTTTAGACTTAAAGACAGAACGCCTATAAAAACCCAAAAAGAAAATAACTATTAGAAATGATAGATCTGAGTTATATAGCACAAAAAACTTGTAGATCTAAAAGAAGTAACATAAAAAACAGAAATTACCTGAGATGCCACTATGGGATTGAGAAGAGGAAATAAAGGGAAAGGGGAAGGTTCCGTTTTTATAGAGGGGGAAGAGAGCGTGTGTGAAAGCAATTTTGTTTGATTATAATTATTAATGATAATATTAATATTAAAAGGGGAATATTTTAATGATTAATTTAGAAATATTTTTTTATTCATTTATGTTTGAGTGAGAGATATTTTAGTTACCGTTTACTCCACCGTCACTCTAATACTTCTTTATGGGGCAAGTCTGTGTAATATTGCCTCATCACTGATCCAACTAAGGATAATGCTACACCTAATACTAAACCTACTATCTTTCTCTTTGCTATCTTTAGTAGCACATTATTATTGGATGTTTGTACCACCTACTCTACAATAATTTCGACTAATAGTGTGCCACTTAGGTAATAAAGAAAAATGTAGTAGATTTGGTAGTAGGTGTAGCATTACCCATGTAAACCGACTCGGAATTTGGAGAATATGTATGGACTAAAAATACTATGTTAAAATAATAAAATATAGTATTTGTTAGGGAATAATATCACTCTTTTGAAAATATTAACTAGTGTTGTTGCTGATTTTGGTGTGGGAGCAAATAGTTATATTTGTAGAATTTTTTGTAAATAAATAAGGCAAACCTGTTGGCTTTTTGGCCTTTAACCTGCAAAAAGTTCTACACCGGGATAGATTCCGGCGACGAACCCTCCGACGCTCAAGTCAGTAATCAGGAAATATTGATTAGCTTTCTTTTCGGGGAAGAGGGGTATTTATAATCGCCTTTAGAGACAGTTTAGAGATAATCATTTATCTCTATGTCCCGGTGTTTTTTGGATAAGAAATAGAGTTTTAATTCGTTTCATAATAACAGAGTCGGTTTAAACCGCCTCTTAGGAATAATCACGAATTTGAATTACTCTTTAAATATCTGAGTTGGTTTGTAACAGGTTGTCACCCATATCCAATAGGACAGGTCCGTTTTTGGTTACTGGACTTTGAAGAAAGACTCAGTTTCAATTTCGGACCTATTTATGCTGAAAATTACTGTTTTATCTCCTAAGAGCTTTAAGATTCGTGTCCGATTTGAACGGTCTCGATTTAATCTCATTTTTAGACATATCAACTAAATTATACGTGGACATTTATTTTGCTTGAATAATTTGACATATATAAACATTTGGATCACAAATAAATCTTACGAAATCTTAGTTCTTAATACGCTAATCTTAAAGGATTTAAGCTAAATCATATTCAAGCATGGATGAAGAAGTCACATTTATCGTGCTTACTCTTTCGGTACGTATTAATGTAGTTTTATATTATTGTTTAGTTTTTCCGATTATTTCATTGGACTATCTTTTCCTGAGTAATGGGAGCTAAACAAAAAATTGATATAAATTTTTATTTTGGGAGAAGTCGACAAACTCACCTTAATTTACTTTTTTTTATATAATATAAGCCGTTGAAAATGACTTCTTGTAGGGTTTAAATTACCCTCTAGGTAAAATTTATTAGTGATTAATTTGTGTAAGATGTTGAGTAGAGAGATTTGTTTTGGTAGAGAATTTTCTGGGCGATGCAAATAGTGTTGTTAGTGACATTTGTGATCTAGCTGCACTTTTAGGGATGTAATTGATATATGCAGTTGAGGAATTTCTGAATTTGAATGATTATTAGTAATGTTATGAAAGGAGCTAAACATTTTAGAAATGTTGTCGAAAGAATTTTCTTTCTTTCAATCCAAAAATGAAAGTGAATAGTGGTCTAAGATGAGTGTTTTACTTGCGTTTTTCCTGAGATGAATCCTAGAAGAAGGCCTCGGTATTTATTTTTCAATCATACACTAAATTCGTTACATCTTCTATAAGTAATAAATGCTATACACGCAAAAGAAAAGAAAAAAAGAGTTGCTACATCCAGTACCAATTTCACTACATTTCTCTTTATTACCTTAGGTGGCATACTCCAATAGGTAGGAAATGATAGAGTAGATAGGGGAACTCTCCAATAGGAGTATGCCACCTAAGATAGTGAAGAGAATGGTAGTGAAATTGATAGTGGCTAAAGTATTACTAAAAAAAATAGCAATTATGCATATTTACACCCCCAATCTTCTAGTTAGAGACTTAAGGGTGATTTACCTAGGTATGGACGTGGTAGTTAATAACTTCTAAAACTGGATATAGTTTACGTATTATTAATCATTTGTTAATCAAATGTGCAGATCATCTTGTTTAGCAAAAAGGGTAAGCCAATTGAGTTGTTTGGTGATCGGATGGGGAAATTCATGGCAACCTCTCAAAATCAAAAATAAATAAGTTATTAAACTTTAGTAATGGTTGACAGTCGTATGTTTAAGTTTGGACCGAAATTCTACTCAGGCGAAGTTATGTCTGGCTCGGTTCAGATCAGACAAAAATTTTATAATCCGGACTCGGTTCGTTTTTTTTTTTTTTTTTTTTTTTTTTTTTTGACGACATGGGTATCCATCCGCCTCTAGTGGCTCAGACTAATCCCAGGACCCGTGACGGGGTTGTTGCGCAGGCACATTGTCCTACGGCCACTGGCCACACTCCAGAGGTGTTTAAGGCTCTTTGCCAACCATAGGGCTCGAACCCGGGATCTGTGGGGGAGCACACCCCAAGTCCCGCTTCTAACCACTAGGCCACTTGTGGTGGTTGACTCGGTTCGTTATAAAAGCAGAAGTTATGTTTGTTCGGACGGACTAGACTCGGTAAAGCATTGAACCTAATAATTTTTTCTAGTTCAGTTCATATAACAGTTCGAAAGGTCCAAAATCGAACCATTTTTTGAGCTGGACTCGAACGGACAATGTACCTTTCTATTCACTTTACAGCCCTAAGAGCATCCATAACGGTGTTTCTCATATTTAAGAAAATGATAAACAGAAATAGAAAATAGGTGTGAAGCGCGCAGTGGTCGTTTGCTAAAAATTTCTCAAAAAATAACAAGACGAAACAACATGTATCGTCTAGCACGTTGAGTAAAAAAAAATTAAAAATGTTAAGTTAATAATGTTTACGTTAGTTAACTATTGATTAGATATTAAAATAGTTAAATTAAATAAACTAAATATTAAAATATAAACTAATCTACACTAATCTACCTAATTAACACCTAAAGCCTCAGAAATCCCGTCTAAGCCATTTTTGGCTTCAAACGGGACAACATGTTCCGTTTGACGAATTTTCGTGTTTTTTTCCAGACGGTACATGTTTTAAAAAAAAGGGTCAGACGAAACAGCTTGTTTCGTCCGATCCCATTTTAAAATTAAAAAAAAAACAAAGGCAACATGTTCTGTCCCCTATATTTTGAGAATCGTCATTTCGTTTCTCAAATATGAGAATGAACTGTAGCGCATTTGCCAAAATATGGCAAAATAGAAAACGACTGCAGGCCCAACTTACTCAGAACATCTACAATGGTGTTTCTCATTTTTGAGAAAATGACATCTACACTAATAGGAAATAGGGATTTTGTCTGCATTGATGGTTTACTAAAATTTTGCTAAAATTTGAGAAAGACGAGACATGTTGTTTCGTTCGCTTTTTTTACCGTTAATTAATTAATGATTGGATATTAAAATAAGTTAATTAAATAAATTAAATAATAAAATATAACCTAAAACCTAATTTATTATACACTAAACCTAGTTTTACACTAATCTAATGGGCCACCTTTGCTGAACGAGAGACATGTTGTCCCGTCCAAGCAAAAAATGCTTGAAACGGGATAACATGTTTCGTTTTAGTATATTTCTGTTTTTTTTTAGTACATGTTGTACCATCTGATCATTTAAAAAAAAAGTTAGACAAAACAACATGTCTCGTCTGATCCTATTAAAAAATTTTAAAAAAATAGGAACGGAACAAAATGTTTCGTCTCTTATAATTTGAGAGTCGCAATTTTGTTTCTCATAAATGAGAAGCGACTATAGCGAATTTGCTATTTTATGACAAAATAGAAAACAACTGTAGCATATTGTTTCTCAACAATGAGAAATTGACAAATATAGCAAACCATCCACATGTGGATGTTCATACATTACAAGAACTAGTATTATACACATGTTGTGTGCGTGGCGAAAATTTGAAAGAATGAAAAGGGCAAAAAAAAAATTACCTGCACATGCGCTGCACGGATTGGATTATGGACAAAAGCCTTCTCCCATTATAGTAGTGGAGATATGGCAATTACAGCAAAAGACTGTAGATGCTAGCGCGGCAAGCAATCTTCCCTCTTCAGCTTCTGACGTGGCTTAGATAGAATCGGTCCGAAAGTAGGATAGCATAAAAGAATAGCATAAAAGAAGGGAAAAAAAGTAGGATAGCATAAAAGAAGGGGAAAAAACGTATACTCCATCTCGTATGGCAGAAAGTGATTTTGCACCGTTGGATTATGCTTTGTGATGCATATCTGTCCGATTTAACGGACGATACCTTTACCGCACCGTATAGGCCGTACGGCAGTGGGTCAATAAACATATTTTGGGATTTGAAAGCATTTAATATATAAAAATACAAAAGTAATAATTAGAACACGTGATTTGAATTTCAGAGATATAGCTGTGTCAAGCTCAGATTGAACAATCTTTGCCCGTTTGACTACTCTAAGGGCTACGCCTATCCATTGGATGAGAGGTCACTACCAATAACCTTTTTCCCAAAATTTTTTTTTGTTATTTCAATATTGAACAATGGATTTTGGATATATTGTGCGTCAAATTTTTGTTTTGCAAAGCACATATTCTAAAATTATACAAGAAAATGGAGCCTTCTAATTTTTTTCTGATGAAACGGATAAAGTCTTACGACTTCAGCCAGATAATAATTAAATTAAAATCAAAGAAATACAAAATAGATTTTACAAGCCGTAAAACCAAAAGACACAGAACAATGAACAGCGAGCATCCGAAGAATCCAAAAATTAAACAACGACTAAAAAAATTACAATGGCTAAACAGACAGACTAAAAACGACAGCTAACGGGCCTGCAGGCGAGACCTGGGGCTGAACCGCAAAGGAACGTCCGATCACACCCTAAATCAGGAAACGAGACGGCAGTACTGTAAGGGGAGTACTCTGGGATCTAGACACCCACAGCGCTGCATCTTGAACGGCAGAAGGCAGCTAGCCAGACAAACAGCAAATGCCAGCGGCGTGGAAAAACTCCGCACACAACTACAGACAGGAAAAGAAATGCCGGGGAAATAAAGGCCCGGCCATCAAACCCCAAACAGTACGCCGAAAGCGTACAACACCAGATGGAGGGCTGGCCACGAAATAAAAGTGGAGCAAAAAGAATAACCTCCACTTTTTACAAAGCCGAGAAAACAGCTCCTTAATCGGCTCAAATCAAGATCAGCATCATGAAGAGACTTATAGGGATGCAGAGAAACCCTATGAGTAAACGAGGAGTCCAGCTCCAATCTAAAACCATCACACAGTCCGAACGAGCAGCACAGATTCAAAAGCTGCCCAGTAACAAAAGGGCAAAAACCAAGCCAAACCGGCAGGTGAAAAGAGCATAACTCCTCAAATGCGCAACAAAACCAACAAAACAGAAAATTAAAGCCTACCCGTTAAACATCAGGACCCTCAGAATGAGAAACCAACTCAAAAACGTACAGATGAAACATTAGAAGCAGAGCAAAATCATCATAGATACCAGTAAAGAACCAAAGGAGGCTCTCTAAAACATTACAACAAAATGAACTATGAAGGGATACAAAAAAGGTATAGATGCGCTGCTTAACTTGCTCGGATCAAACTAAACCAAGCAAAAGTGCTCGACAGCACAGAAGAACAAAAGAGAGCGTCGATTACAACTTCAAACCTGCGAATAGGAAGATAGGTTATCAACAAGAGCATCAGCCAATAACAATTAAGCTAATAAAACACCACAGCCAAAAAGCTTATAAAGCATTAAGATTACGAAGACAAAGTAAAGCATCGACCAATCTGCCTTGGTAAAGGGACTCTGTAGCTTCGATATTTAACTTTGAAGGCCAGAAATTGAAAAGAAAAAGGAAATCTTCGATAATGACAGGGCTAGGTGACGCCCTATGTCTGAACACTCTCTTATTTCTTTCCATCAACGTAATCCAAATAATAATTTGAACTGAAAGAATCCACAAACTGTGGTACTTATTGTTAGGAGGAAGAGTAGCCCAACAGGAGGTAAGATTGGAAGGGATGGAGGGCGATTCCCACGCAAGAGAACTAATTTTCCACAGGGGATGCGTGAAATCGCAAGCAACAAACAGGTGATCTGCGTCCTCGAAATTCTTGGAGCAAAGGGGACACAATTGTCCCCATGCTAAATTTCTTTTGTTAAGGACGTCGACCGTAAGTAATCTATTGTTGAGAGCTAGCCAAGTGAAAATTTTAACTTTTAGAGGGGCACAGGTCTTCCAAATGAAGTCGACGAAGGGGGAGAGGGTGCCTCTAAAGTTGAGAAATTGATAAAAAGATTTAACCAAGTAAATCCCCGCTGAATTCCAACGCCAAGAGAAATCTTCTTTTGGGTGCCAAACGAAATTGTTAAGGGAATGAAGGAGGGTGTTAAAATCAGCAATTAAGGTAGTCGGAAGACTGACTGAGAAAGGGATAGACCAATGTCTATGTGAGTTAACAAAAGTGAAACTTTCTGCCACCGTGGCTAGGGGATTGGATGGTAGTCGGAAAAGAGCAGGGAATGTAGTAGCCAGTTTGGAATTACCAATCCACATATCGGACCAAAACTTGGTCTTGGATCCATTGAAACAATCATGCTTGATGCCGCATTGGAATGCAGCTGCTGCTTTCCAAACTCCCTTCCAGAAAGGGGAAGAGTTGCGACGGATTTTGTGGGGGAAATCCCATAATTGGCAATTGGAAAAGCAGTTAGCATTGATACTCTCTAAGGTAAATGGTCGGTTTTTAAGATTCTCCACAGCCATTTACCTAACAGAGCAATATTTTGGTGTCTAAGGTTCAAAACCCCTAAGCCCCCTGCCTCTTTGGAAGAGCATACCAGTTTCCAGTTGCTAAGGTGAGAACTTGGCTTGTGATTATAAGAGCCTGACCAGAAAAAGTTGCTTCTAATTTGGTCTATCTTCTTGATAACCCAAGAGGGGACATAATAGAAAGATATCATGTAGAGAGGGATAGAGGAAAGGACTGAGTTAAGGAGGATTAGTCTACCTCCACGGGAAAGCGATTTCCCAACCCAGACGTTGAGCCTGGATTCAATTTTATCCACCATAGGCGACCAATCCGACTTATGCAGTTTATCCCATCTTAGAGGAATACCCAAATACGTGATGGGAAAAGAAACTACCGGGCATTTAAAGAAATTGAAGATCTTGGTCTGGCGATTGGGCGACCCTCCCAGCCAAAGGATCGAAGATTTTTGAAAATTAATCGAAAGACCCGAGGCTAATTCAAAACAGCAGAGGAGAAGTTTAAGGTTACGAAGAGAGTGAGAATTTGGTTTGGTGAAGATGATCGTATCATCAGCGTATTGCAGGTTAAGGACACCTTGGAATAGACAAGAATCTCCTAGACCTTCAATGACCTGCGCTTCCCAAGCATTGCGAAGAAGTTTACTGAAAACGTCTGCAACAAGAAAGAATAGAAGGGACGAGAGGGGATCCCCTTGGCGAAGGCCACATTTAATTTTAAATTTGTGACCTTCAGAGCCATTGATCAGAATGGAAGAGGTTCCTGAGAAGAGGCTGGATTTAATCTAAGCAATCCATTTGGGACCAAACCCCCGATTAATCAGGATATCAAACAGGAAGTCCCAGCTTAAGTTGTCGTACGCTTTTTGGAAGTCGAGTTTGAGCAGAACTCCTTCGGAGTTAGAGTTGTGGCAGTGAGTTATTACCTCTTGGGCCGAAGTCACACTGTCAAGGATGAAACGATCCTTGATAAAGTCTGATCGGGCAGGATCAATGAGGGGTGAAATGACCGCGCTGAGTCTCATGATAGAATTCATGATGATTTTGAATGATGTGTTGATCAGAATAATAGGCCTAAAGTTCGACACCGAATGTGCTCCCGTGATTTTAGGGATGAGCACGATGTGCGCATAATTGATGCGGTCAAAAGAGAAGGATCCCTGATGAAGTTTCGTGAACATACGGAGAAGGTCATCTTTAAGCCAGTGCCAGAACTTTTGGAAAAAAAAAGGCGGGAAATCCATCCGGACCAGACGCAGAATTGCTTTTTAAAGAAAAAACTGCCAATTTAATTTCTTCCAGAGAAAAGGGAACCTCAAGAGAGGAGAGATCCAGAGACTCGGTGCCATAAAGTTGGGCCGAATCAAGGCTAATGGATCGCTGCTTGTACGAGCCAATAAAGACTTTATAGAAAGAGAGGAAGGTCCTATGGATCTCATTATCAGAAGTGAGATCGACACCGTTATCAGAGATCAAAGCTATTCGATTACACCATTGCCTGTGAGAAGCAAAATTGTGAAAAAAGGCTGTATTACCGTCACCCTCCTTTAACCATCTATATTTAGCTCTCTGAGCCCATTTGATATGGTCTTGAAGGAGGATGTTGGCGAAGTCTCTCTTACACGAGAGACGCTCAGCACGAAGAGAGTCTGATAAAGGTCCTAGTTCCTCCATCTTATCAATGGACTCTAAGGAGGAAAGGAGGAAGTTTTTTAGGAAGGTAGTGTTATTTTGTCTATCATTACGCCAAATCTTACAACCATGTTTGGTAGCGTGAAGTTTGAGGAGGATGCCACCCAGTCCGGAAGAACCGGTAACTGAGGATAAACATTCCACAATAAGATTGACGAGGAGTTGATCTTGTAACCAGAATTTTTCGATTCGGAATTTGTGCTGATGAGTGAAGGGGAAGTCAGAGTAGAGGGCTATGGGAACGTGATCCGAAGCAGGATTGGGAAGTGCTTTGGAGAAAGTGTTGTGAAACTGGTTAATCCAGCTATGGGAAACAAGGAAACTGTCAAGTTTGACCAACGTTGGAGTTTGACGTTGGTTAGAACAGGTGAAGGATCTGCCGTTGAGAGGGATATCAATTAATTGCAGAGATCGAATGCAATCGTTAAAATTGATGAGAACCTGGTGACATTGAAGTCCCCACAGAATAAACAGAGGTCGCTAGTAAGATTGTGAAGTGATTGGAATTCGTTCCAAAAGAGAGTGCGGCTATCCGAGGAGGAAGGGCCATAGACAGAAATCACTGTAAGGGTGCAATTGCGCACCGTCCAGTGCAGTTGGACAACGAGGAAATAGTGAAGTCGTTGAACCGCAATGAGGGAAAAGACCGACTCTTTGAATCCTAAAAGGATCCCCCCTAGACCCTATCTCATCTAGAGCGATCCATTTACGGATGATGGATCCGCCTATAGTGCGAAGGATGGTAGGGGAAGGAGAGTCAATCTTAGACTCTTGAATAGAAATAAGATCGCAGTGAGAAGAGGATATTAAATGGAAGATAGCTCTTTGTTTAACGGGGCAATTGAGACCCCGGATGTTCCAAGACAGACTAATCATTAAAAAGTAGAAACTCCCGAGCTCTGTTACGTTCTTGCTGTCTAATGGAAAAGAGTAGAGGGGAGTTATCCGAATTGACTACAAATCCGAAATCTTGGGCGATGGAAGCCAATTGTGAGTCAGACAACGAGTCAAATTGAAGATGGAATATGGAGCCTAATAATTTTTGCTCAAGCTGGGGTTGGGGTTGATTAGGGTAAGGATCCGATAGACGAGAAGCTGTAGGCAAGGAGCCAGGAGACTGGAGAGAAGTAGAAAGTGCCGATTTTTTAGCCATAAGGCAGGCACTAGATCTAATGAGGCGTTTTGGGTGCTTTTTAAGCGATGCTTGTCCCCATTTAGGGGACTCAAACTCCTTCTCAGGAGCAGTTAGAAGAAGGTTGTTACAGCTGTGAAATTGAGAGAGTAGAGAGGGAGAGGGATTTGATTTCGAAGGGATAGAAAGCGGAGATACAACTCGATTCCTCAGGCTAGTAATTAAAAGGTCAGTGGAGCCAACTTTGGAAGGCAATATGCCCAAGTTTGTCTCCACCTTTGCCTTCAAATCAGGGGAAACCCAAGAGAATTTCGCCCAGGAGATAAAGGTAGAGAGTGGGACCCGTAGAGGGCGAGAAGATTGATAGGTAAAGCACCAAGATAATAAGTGAAGCCACTCTAAATTAATAAATGCAATCTGAGATAAACAAAATGAATTAATGACAGGTGATACCTGCTTGAGCGTGATCTCATGCTTCAGGTCTTCTTCCTCTTCTTCAAGCAAGTTGTCCTGATCGACCCATCCCTCTTCTTTTGAGGATCGAGATGGCTTGACCTTGATGGAGGGAAGATTCAGAGCGGGGAGAGAGCAGGAGGGAAAATGAGCTTGCCTTTGGAAATTTTTCCAGTCTGAAGTGAAATGAGGATTGACTTCCCAGGTAGGCCACTGGGAGGCGGAAGGATGCTGCTCGTGAGCTGGAGGAGAAGAGGAGGGAGGGATTGTAGTGGCGGGCTTCTCTACAGATGAAGACATAGAAATACCAGAGGCTGGCGGTAAAGGCGGCAGGACCGCCGAAGAAGAATGAAGAAGAGCCACCACCTTCCCAGCTTGAAGAGCAGCGATATCGGGGTTTATCTAAATGAGGCTTGGCGCTTTCGAAGGTGAGATCTTCTGACTGGTAGGAGAAGGGAAATGCTTATGAGTAGGGTGAACCTTATTCTTGGACGAGAACTTTTAAGGTCTTTTCACTGCCATTTTAGACGATGAAGAGGAGCCAGGGTGGAAGGGAGAGGAGGAGATAGTCGACTTGTGAGCTGGCTTCGGGGA